>JAKLTH010000104.1:600000-832500 GCA_025175895.1 Wurfbainia villosa | reverse complement strand
ACCGAGTCATGAGATGGTGAATCTTGCCAATGCTATCGTCAAGCCATCCATGTGCGAATTACTAAGTCCTGCATGACTTCAATGCACATATCAAATTCATAACAACCTAACTTAAACCCTTTGTCACACACAACAAAACCATATCACATGGATTGATTGCCCTAACAGTGTATATATACACACACACACACATATATATATATACACACACACACATATATATATACCAAGAAAAAAAGCAAGCATTGCCTAGACTAGATCCCAAATAAGAAACTCTTTACGAAGATGATGAAGTAAAAATAGCAATGTCTTCTTGACACTATCAATTATTAAAATATTATCCACATAAATTAGAAAAAAAATTAAGTTTCTCATTGCATTAATAGAGTAAGGACAAGTCAATTTTTGAGACAGATAATCCTTAGATAAGGAGTCAAATAGACGATGAAATCATGCACGAGATATTTGTTGGAGACCATATATGAATATCTTAATTAAGTTGATAAAACATATTGAATGTTGTAGATGGATGAATCCTCGTGGTTGCTTCGATCCATAAATATATTTTCTTCGAGATGATCATGTAGCAAAGCATTATAAACATTTAATGTCATATCAACTAGCTAACAATCTGATAGTCATAATTTTGACGACCGGACTAAAAATATCATTAAAGTCAATATCTAATTGTTGATTAAAACCCTTAATGACAAGATAAGTTTTGTAAAGTTTAATGGGATCATATGCGCGATACTTAATTCGATAAATCCATGTAGAATCCACACTCTATGTTTCATCACAAAGAAGAGTATCAAACTCTCAGTCATCGCAGATGCCAATTCAACTCTTTCACTACTTATGTAAAGCTACTTAGTTTAACGAAATTATGGTGGACACCATGTTTAAATCTCGCTTAAATGAAACACCTTTTGAAGAGTATCATGATCAGAACTATTCGAAGGTTAGTGATCAAATTGACATGAACCAAGATCAGAGAGTAGTTCACACATTACTAGTTGCTGAGTTTGTATACACTAATAGAAATGGAGCAGAGGCCACAATTTCATTTTCCCTTGTACTTTTAAGTATATGTTCGATTAGAGGAACGTATCAAAATCCCAATATAATGTTTGATAATAATAGAAAAGTGTCCAGATTATCATAAGAAGATTTTGAGGGGACGAAAAGGATTATATAAGATATGCAATCATACTGATTATAAACATAGAAGTGAATATAATAAATTTAAAAATATTATCTTTTGCATGTTACGCTGACTATGAAGCCAAACATTTAGTAAATCTCAATTGATATATTATTCTTTATTCTTCTTCTCGTGGTTACAAGTGTGTGCGTGTTTATACGGATATGTTAATCCATTCTTCCTCTACCCTAGCGACTTTAAGGCCTAAGTCTTGACGATTAAGGGTCACAGCGACCTTCTAGTCGTCTACAATGCATTATGACTAGGACAGAGCACACCGAGTCAATCTCTTCTTAAGGAGAGAGAGCAAACCGAGTCGATCTTTTCTGAAGGATAGAGCAAACTGAGTCAATCCCTCCCGAAGGTTGTGTATCTTATTTGAACCCGACAAAAACAGAAAAGGGTGGCAATATAAAAAGAGGGAAGCACTTTAGCATCATCTCTAGCAGCAAAAGGTGATTGCATTCGTCTTCAACGTCTCTCGTCGTGTCGGTCCTTCGATGATCATGAAAAAATATAAATCACGGGAAACATCCGTTTATTAGAAACAATAAAGGACTTCTGAGTTCGATGAAATTTTTAAATCTCATAATAAGATTTAAGTATTCTTGTCAATTCTAACGGTATTTACATTGCTCTAAGACTAATAACGTTCTCTCTCATAGTGCCAAGATCACTGCAATTTTAACGGCATCATGTGCATTATTTGAAAACAAAAAGATTGATTGTATTAATAGATAAGTTATTGAAAAAGCATCTTCTTGAACAACTTTATTCTCTTCTTGTAACATGGCCACCAGAAATCAATAAAGATATCGACCTATAAACGTACGTTTTTTTCTTTGTTTAGTAATATTTATTTTACAATGCGTAGATTTATTATCCTAAAATACAATTCTAAAAAATTAGATTTGTGTGTGTACGTATATGTATAAAATATGCTGTCGCTTTTCTTTTTCAGCTGTATCAATATATATTTATATGAACAGGAAATAAAAAACACATACAGTAACCCTAGAGAATACAGGCAAGAATAAATTATATGATATGATAGCTAACAAGAGCAAATATGGTTCATACCCATCTACTGACTGCTAGGCTTTCTTCTTCTTCTTCTTCTCGGTCTTTCTTCGTTTTTGAAGCATTTCAAACTTCTGAGCTTCAGCTGCCATGGCAGCATTCATCCATGCCCTAGTGTGGTGACTCTCTGCATTATATTAATTCATTCGAGAGAGAGAGAGAGAGAGAGAGAATTCGTTAAAAGTACTTGCACGAAGAAGATAGGTCGATCGTCAATCTCCATGCATGGTTGCTAGGTTTACTGTGTCAAATCTAGCAGATCCCTCAGAAAACGCCATTTTTGTGGAGTGATTAATTAAACTGTTCGTGCTAGTAGTAGTGTTTTGATTTATTGATCAAGAGGGTCTTTGTTGTTGGGGGAAGAACGGCAACGAAGTGCCGGCGCCGAGGGCGGTGAGGGGAGTCGGGTATGGATCGAGGAGCTTCGGAGTGGAGGTGGCGGCGGCGGCGGCAGCGGTGGGAGACGAAGTGGATGCCTCGCCGGCGAGTTGGGAGGAGGTGAGGTCGGTGGCGACGCCGTGGGCGTAGAGGATGCCCTTGAAGAGGTGGCCGGCGATGCGGACGGTGGTTCGGTATGCGTATTCTTCGTTGGCGTCGTCGACGGCGCCGACGCGGACGCAGCGGAACATGGCCTCGGCGTTCAACTCCGGCGGGAAGATCTCGGGGTCGAGGGTCCCAACTGCAGTTGGAATAAAAAAAAATCCAATTTTTTGTATGTTTTAGACGATCAATTATCGAGATTCGAATTGAGAAAAGACATTTTGATTGTGTTTTTGACGTTTTAAGGGAATAATTAGTTGAGTTTAGGTGATCGGAGTGGGAAGTTCGTTGTAGTACCAACTGTGGTGGTGATGGCGGTTGCGGCGGCGGTGGAGGGGACGATTTCGCGGGTTCGCTTCATGATTTGCCGCAGGCGGTTTGATGCTGCCGGCGCTCGCGCCGCTTGGCGGCGGGGACCCACGTGCTTTTGACGTGGGTGGAGCATTTGAAGCGGCGGTTCATGCAGCAGGTGCGGCAACGGAGGTGGGCGCAGTCCTTTTTCGCCTGGTTGCCGCAATCCTGACAGCTTTGCTCCCCGCCGCCGTCCATGGCGGCCGAGTCCGCGAGCGGCAGCTCGAGGGGGAAGCCCGAGTACTGCTGCTGCTGCTGCTGCCACGTAAACTCGAAACCGCGAGTGTAAACACTACCTTCCATGTCGTCGCTCTGGCTACTGCAGCCGTGGCCGCCACCGTACAGGAAGAAAGCCTCCGTCGACAGGGGCTGCTGTTGTCCCCCGCCGTTTCCGTAAGGGAATCCGGCCGCCATGATCTCCTCCTCTTCTTCCACTCCAATCAACCTTCTAGTTAACACATGAATTCCCGGCCGGCTTTTCTTCTCGAATCCCCACCGTCGCCAGAGCAAAAGAGCCAACACAGGAGCAAACTTTCCAGGGAAGAAGACGCGATAACGATCACTCTCGCTGCTTCAGAACCACTCTTTCCACTTCTCCCTCTACTTCGCTGCTCGCCAACTCGTCAATTCCCGGCCAGACTATCTTCCCAATCTTCACCGTTGCCGCAGCAAAAGGGCAGCAAATTAACTTTGTCCCTATAACGATCGATCTCGCTGCTGCAGAACTACTCTCCGCCGCTTTCTAACACATCATCATCAACTCACCGCTTTTTCTTCCCGATCCCCGTCGTCGCTGGAGCAGAGAGCCATAAAAGAGCAAGCTTTTCGTTTCTTCCTCTACTCCACTGCTTGGCAACGCATCAATTGATGGCGTTTTCTTCCTGAAATCGTAAAAAGGAGTTACGTACCTTTGGAGAGAAGTAGGCAACAGAGCGATGCCTTTAGCCTTTTCGGTGTCTGCAAGTGGAAAACAGCAAAGGGAGCAGCTAGCGCCTAGCGGCTGTTTCTTCCACTCTCTCTCTCTTCAGGAGCTTCGATTTTGAGTTGACTAGCAGTTCGGAAGAAAAAGGAGGATGATCTGCTGCTGCTGCGGCGGTTGCGGCCGCCTCGACTGGCCATTCATTTACTAATCTGCCGCGCTCTTCCTTTCATCTCGTTCCTCAATCCCCGTCCGCCTCTTCTGCTCCCCCTTCTCTCTCTCTCTCCCTCCCTCTCGGACACGGTTGTGGTGTGGTAAGGGAAGCGCAATAATGAATTAATTACCTCGCCATAAATGTAACTGAGCAGTAGATGTCGACGCCAGACGGTAAGGTCAAGTCGCACTGGTACAGGAAAACGATGGGGCATCCGGCCATGGCCATCGCTAGGTCTCCATCATCTTAGAATTTGGAGGATCGACGACCAACCGAAATAGAAAAATTAAGTTTTTTTAATAATAAATATATAACTTGACACAAAATTATGTCCCTCTAGCAAGAACTAGGGTAACGTAAGAACAGTGCATGCTAGGTTCAGCTGGATCACTGTGTTGACGTCGATGAAGATAAGATATAACAATGACGGAGAAGGTGATCGTATCGTCCTTATAGGCCATTTTAGGGTTAGTGAGATATATGGAGGTGCGCTGTGGAAGAGGAGCATTGTGATTTTTAGAGGGTGGTGCTGGTGCGGGGTTAGCTCGCTGTCTCCATCGTGCAATTAAATAGCTGCAAGTTAAGTTGGGGATGTCGTAAGGGAGAGTGATTCAAACAGAACCCACCCTAATGGAGGTACATGGATGGAAATCAGACGCCCCTTCATTGATTGGGTCATGAAGATGCATGAGAGCTGTTATTTGTTTTCTCTTTGACCCAAATAACGACTAAATTTAACGACGAAAATATTTTATTAGAAATCTATAATAAAATTTATGATAAATTTTTAAATCATTGTAAATTAGTAATTAACGATATTTACAATAAAAAAAAATTATCGTAAATTTACGATAAATTATCTTTCGTTGCAAATATCATTGCTGTTTTACAACGAATTATTAATTCGTTGTAAATTTACGACGAAAAAATCAAATTCATTGTAAGAGTAAGTCTTGCAATGAATTTGATTTTTTATCGCCAAATCAAAATTTGAGAAACAACGATGATATTTTTAAATGATTTGGTAAAAAAATACGGTATATATTGCAACAAAATCATTTTTCGTCATCAAATTTACGACGAAAATTAAATTCGTCGTAGATATTTTCAACTAATTTATTTTTTCGTCATCAAATATTGCGACGAATAAAAAATTCATGACAGATTTAACAATGAATATTACGATGAATTTTTTATTCATCGATTCTCTCCTCTTCTCTCCTTCTCACGCTCGATTCGCTCCGTCATCTGTTCTTTCCCTTCTCTCGTCTCCTACTGTCCACCGTCGGAGGCGACACCGGATCTCTACAGATTCAAAGTCGACATTGTGAGGCCAGCCACGCGACAACTGCCGCTTCGTGCTCGCGACACTGCCGCGTCGGGCGTCGTGCGGCAGCTGCCGCTAGTTGGTTGCGGCATTTTAAATCCCATCATATATTTTAGGGTAAAAATTAAAAAGGCATTTCAAATTTAATGAATAATCAAATAAACTCTCTCTCTCTATTTTTTTTTTTTATAAAAGTCATCACATCCCATCATATATTTTATCTAGATAATACCCTTATTTTAAGTGTTATTACAATTAAGTATTAAAAATTAATAACGTTGTTACAATCTTTTCAAAGTTGGGAATCACAACTAATAACCCTCAAGTTATCCGTCTCGGCGCATGGCGAGGGAGGTAAATCGCGGAGAGATATGTTCTCGACACGGCAAAGACAATTGGTCATCCGAGCAGGAGGATTTTAGATCCCCTCCGGAATCGATCTCACTCCGTATCCAAAGCAACCACACTACTTTACCACCGCGCCATCCCCGTGGAGACTCGTTGTTACAATCTTTACTTCTATTGCTAGTATATCAACTACAATTTGGTAAGTAATTATTACAACTATTTTAACTAACTTAAAATGATTTTGATTAAGTTTAAGTAATTTTGACTAAGTTGATAAATTTAAATAATATTTTAATATAATAATACATTATGTATAATAATTTTAATCAAAGTAAAATAATCTATTTTTCATCTTACACCAATATATAACTACTGATTAGTTACCATTACAGTTGTAAATAAATCAAGTATTTATGAACAAATTTAGTGTTCGACTCGATAAGAGTTCGTTTAATATGCATCAAAGTCAATTCATAAACAAACTTAAACAACTTGATAAATTAAATAAACAAGTTTGAATATATATATGTTCAATTTAATAATATTCGTGAACAGTACTCGTGAATAGTATTCGTAAATATATTCATGAACAAATTCATTTAAAAAATATTTATAAACTTATTTATACTAATTTATAAATAAGAATTAAAATATTATAAATTTAAATAAACAAATAAACTTGTTTTAAGAGTTTGATAACGTTTAAATAAACCAAACTTAAACAAGTTTGATTCAAACTCGAATTGAGTTTGATTAGAAGTTTGATACTCATTAAACAAATCAAGTCCAAATCAAACTCAATCTAAAAAAAAAATTAAGTTAAGCTTGAACATGTTTTTTAATAGCTTGATTAATTTTAGATTTACTCGACTCGACTCGACTCAATTTGATTATCTTATTAAATAAATTTAAATATTGTAAAATTTAATTTAACATTCGTTTAGGACCCATCGAAGTAGTTACTTTAGCCACTACTAAATATTTATTATAACGGTATTGGAATAAGATATTTTGATACAAAACATTCGATGGAATATCCTTTTCATTTTTTAAAAAAGACTTTGTACAATTTAGAGCGATCTCCTACGAGTGACATGAGGCTGTACAAGGACCGTTGGCATCATCATTATATGGATGGTACTGGTTGGTTTGGGTAATAAGAAATTGAGTGGCATTGGCATTGGCATTATGAATTGATAGATTTGGTGGATGCATGTCGCTAGAATACAAAACTAGTGCAAATTCTACCGTTGACCCATTGCTGATATACTCTCGATGCCCACTCGATTCTATTAACAAATTTGAAACGTCAACAATGAGAATTTTGATTGATGCAGGAAAAATGATTTATAGTTTATTCCGTTGTTTTATCAAAAAAAAAAATAAATTAAATTCTAAAATTTTCAAAAGACACATCATAATTTTTTTATGTATTTAATTTTTTAAATATCTTTTTCCAAAAAAAAAAAACTCAACTTTTGTAATGAATTTTACAACGAATTTTTAAATAAAAATTACAAAAATATTTTACGACGAATTTTACAAACCATTTAATTTGTATTAATTCAAATCAACATATCTTCTAATATTAGAGACATAACTGTCATAAAATCTTAATAATTTCAATCATTCACAAATAATCTGTTTCTGATCTTTATTCCATGTATAAATTTCTTTTGGTTTTGATCCCCTATTATTTTCATCGACATCAAGAGTGAGTCATTTACAGATGAGACACATATCTTTTCTTACATTCAGATTGTCTTTTATTTTTTCAATTATATCCATCACTATATTTATCAAATTATCAAAATATTCTTCTCAATATATATTACATCGAGATTATAATGAATCAAATGACTTTGCCAATACGGTAAATTTTAAAATATATTCCGTTTAGTCGATTTATACATACTTCCATAGTCATATGTTGTAATATTTGGTTCTTTAATAACAAATGCAAAGTGAAACACTCCATGTCATATGCATACACCGATTAATCTTAATGATGGAGGTGTTCTTTCAATTCTATTCTTAGTGAATTTTTCTTTATTTCTTCTGAATTTAGAATTTGATAGTAAAAGTTATCTATGACAATCAAAATAATTCACTTTCTTTCTATATTTTAATCTGAATGATTTTGATCTCTCCATACATATTGGATATTCTAAAATCTCAACGATACTCCTTCCCAATAATATACCATAAGCCAAAAAATCATTTACGATCCTTAAAAGCGCATCTTTCATCATAAATATTTGATTGGTATGAACATCATATGTAGAAACACCCCTCATCCCATTGTTGTTTTAGTTCCGCATCAGTAGTTGAATGTAAATCTATTAATTCCTTTAGATTTTGTGGGACATGTACAATCAATATTAAATACATATACGACATTTTCATACACATACTTGATGGTAAATTATATGGAGTAAAAATAATTGGCCAACAAGAATAAATTCTTCTAGATTTGCTAAATAGAGCAAATCCATCATCACAGAGACTTAACCTAATATTTCGAGTTCTATTCGCAAACTCATGATATATTCTATCAAAATTTTTCCATGACTCTGCACTTGACGGATGACACATTAGTCCTTCTGTTGCATGATTTGCATGTCAAGTCATGCATTCAGCAGTGACCTTTGATGCATAAAGCCTTTGCAATGTAAGAGTTAAAGGAAAATAGAATATTTGTCTGAATGATTTATACTTATTACAATCCAATCTCATGGTACCTTGTACCTACATTGATTACAAAATTTATAAATCTCTGCATCTGCATTATCTCCTCAATATAACATACAACTATTTCTACAAATATCAATTCTTTCTATTGGAAGATCTAATTTTTTCAGAAGTTTTTTCATACTATAAAAATCATTAGACATTATGTAATCACATGACAATATTTCTCTAATAACTTGAACATAATTATTAAAATAATCTTAAGACACATGATGCTCAACTTTAATATTCAACAATCTTACAATTAGAGATAATTTAGTGTGACTGTCACAACCAGATCATACGAGTTCATCTGCAGCTCTCAACACTTCTTAAAATTGAAGATATGATTCATTGTTTACATTTTCATCGACATCTGTTACTTCTACATCCTCCAACAACGATGAATAATTAGTATACATGTGTTCAAATATTTGAGGATAACTAGAACTTGCAGCGCTTGGTTTGGTAATCAAATTATGGTCCACTGTATTAACTATCATCCTCTGATATGAATTGAATTGATCATAATATCTTTGATCTCTACTAACTGTCCTTTGTATGTTTCGTCAAATCTCTTCATCAGATAAGAATGGTTCATCATGACATGTCCAATTATAACAATTTGGAGTTAAACCAAATATACAAAGATATTCTCGAACTTTATCACATTGAAAAAATTTACCATTATGATACTTATTACACGAACACCTTAATTTATTCTCATCCATAAACTCAACATTACTACGAGCAAAATTAAAAAATTATTCCAGTCCAATAATAAATTCATCGGTTAAACTCCGACGTTCAAATGAGTTTTTTTTATACATGTAACTCCTTTCTGTCTCTATTGTTCATGTTTCCAAATTTATATCAAAAACATATTTTTCTAATTAATCCATATCTATTTTTGGTATGATAATGAATTATAGCTAGACTATAACATATCAAACTAATAATGAATTTTTATAGCAAAAGAAATATATAAAAATGATAAGTGTAAACATTTCGAATAAAGAGTACCATCATTGGTGGCAAACAATGTATGATGAGCTAATTAGTTCAATCCTTTGTGTACATGTCGATCACCTGATCAAAGACGAACAACAATGTGAGAAATTAAACATATAGAAGATTAAAAACATTAACATTTGATACACTTTATATAAACCACTAAAGGGAGACAACACGACCGTGAAAACCCCCAGAATGGTGATGACCGCAGGCTTGGGCGACCCCCCGCACTGGGTGTCACTAGGCACGCACTGGGCATCACTAGGCACGCACTGGGCGTTGCCCCCACGCGGGCTGTGAGCACGTGTAGGGCGTCGCTGGGCCAACAGGGGGTCTCGCCGACCAACAGGGGGCATCAACCTTGCAAGGGGTGTCGCTGGGCCAGCAGAGGGCATTGGCCTCACAAGAGGGCATCGTTGGGCCAACAAGGGTCGTTGACGGTCAGTAGGGGACTTCGCATGTGGGAAGTGTCGGCCCGCTTGGGATGCCCGAGTCACCCCTGCAAGGGTCATTGTCTTTGCATTGGGACACCCTAGCAGGGGGCGTCACCCCTGCAGGGGTCGTTGCCTCCGCACTTGGATGCCCCAGCAAGGTCGTCGTCCCCGCGCGGGGATGCCCTAGCAGGGGGCTTCGCCGACCATCAACCCACCCCGCGATGATTGTCGTCGACCCGTTGGGGGCGATGCCAGTGCTGATCCACCGGTGGATTATGTGAGAGAGGGGAAGAACATACCTTTGGCACCGCGGATGCAGGATGATCGGGAGAAAGGAAAGGGAGAAGGATTATAGTGGAATTTGACGATGAAATATATTCGTTGTAAATTTTGTCGCAAATTTACAATGAACGATAAAAATCCATTGCAGAATTGACGATAAATTTCAAATTTATTGCAAAGTTTGCGATGAATTTCATATTCGTCCCAGAATTGGCGACGAATTTCAAATTTGTCATCAATCTGCGACGAAAGATGGAATTCGTCACAAACTTTGCATTTCATACTTCACCGATAATTGTCGTATTTTTTTACCAAAATAATTTAAAAAATTTGACGAAATTTTTTTATCACGAAAATTATTACAAAATTTGCAACGAATTTTGAATTCGTTGGAAATTCTACGACGAAAATAGAATTCATTACAAAATTTAGCGATGAATTTCATTTTTGTCACCGAATTTGGAACCAATTTACAATTCGTTGCAAAGTGTGCAATGCATTCCTAATTCGTGGCAAAATTTTACAACAAATCTAGATTGTGTTGTAATGTTTGCAACGAATTCAAATTCATTGTAAAATAGCGACGATATTTGTGATGAAATTTAATTAGTTGCAATTGTTCCTATGTTTGTGATAAATTTGTTAGGACACATGCGCTAGAGGAGGGGGGGGGGTGTGAATAGCGATTCATCGTCGGAGGATGAAATTGATCGTTCATTTCTACAAATCATGTTAGCGCAGCAGAAATAATAATAACACTAATAAAACACAACAATCACAAGATCAATACACCAAGATATACCGTGGTTTGGAACCGTATGGTTCATACTTCACGGATTGGGTTCGTAAGAGTCCTAGCGATGCAAACACACATCATTAATCCAATAAACACCTTCTCGAAGAGTGGAGAAACTTCGTACAAATGATTACACAAAGTAATACAACAAATGCAAGCAAATACAAATATGAAATTCAATACAAGTAAAGGAAAACACTTTACAAAGAGCTTTTGATTGCTTAAAGAGTAGCCTTGAAGATCTGAATTGTAGCAACAAATCTCGTCCAAATCGCCTCAAGAAACCTTGCCAAAAATCTTCTTCACGAGCTCCTTTTAAAGCTTCACTCGGGCTGGATTTCCGCCTGACAGTCGATTGATTAGGACCATCATTCGACTGCTCCTGAGTCATTGTAAGACAACAGTGTTGGTGCAATCGGCCCAGGTCACGATTGACCAGGACTCGAGTTTGGCTCGAGTGATGTTTTGATGTGTTTTGATGTTTCGACAAAAACATATGACAATGTAATTGTCATTTGGTAAAGTCCAAGTCTTGAGTACTTGGCATGGAAAGTCCAAGTGGGACACTTGGCATTGGAAAAAGTCCAAGCATGGGTCTTGGCAATGTAAAGTCCAACATGGGTTGGCAAGGGAAAGTCCAAGCATGGTCTTGGCATTTGAGAAGTCCAAGCATGGTCTTGGCGGCGTAAAGTCCAACATGGGTTGGCATTTGAAGTCCAAGGGGATTGATATTGGCGGCGTAAAGTCCAAGCGGTAGTCTTGGCAGCATAAGTCCAATGGTTGGCGGCGTAAAGTCCAAGCGGAGTCTTGGCGGCGTAAGTCCAATGTGCCTTGGCGGTGTAGACACCGTTAGCATGACATAGCCGACGGAAGCACCTGAAGACTAGCGCGATGGATGAACAAGTCATGGATGACTTGGAGGGATCCGAGAGGCGTGAGGCTGATGGAGGTGACTAGAAGGCTTAGGTCTAGGCTAAGGGTGGTCTAGCAAGTATGGGGGAACCATACTTGAGTTAAAACCTCATGTTTGAGGTGTGCCAGTCGACTGGTGCCATGTGGCAGTCGACTGGACCGAGTCAACTAGGGTTTGATCGGGGTTATGGCCTGTGATCGCCATAGGTTAGCGATCGATCGATGGCTCAGCGATGGACCGATCGATCGGATCACCGACCGGGTGCTCGAGACCGCGAGAATGGGTCGAGTCGACTGACCGGTCGAGTGAGGACTCCATCACGATCGATGGTCTGTCCGATCGGTGATGGTAGTTCCGTTGGACTTATCCAACGTGGAACTAGCCGTTGTCTCACGACAACAGTGGCATCAGTCGACTGATGGTCTCGATCAGTCGACTGATCGACTTTTTCCAGCACAGGTTGAAGCTATATATGGAGCTCGTGGTGGAAGAAAAAGGTATGGTTCTTTGAGGCGATTTGGGGCGAGTTCTTTGCGCAATCGGGGTCTCAAGTGCTACTCAATCAACCAAGTGATCAAGCATTCAAAGAGCATTTGTAAAGTGTTTTCTTTACTTGTATTGCTTTGTATTTCACTATATTGCTTGTATTCATTTGATTATTGTTGTAATCATATTGTACGAGGTCTCTCCACCTCCGGATTGTTCCGAGAAGGAGTTATTTGATAGTGGTGTGTGATTGGCATCGCTAGGGCTCATTTGAGCCCGATCCGTGGAGTAGGAACCGTGCGGTTCCGAACCACGTTATATACTCGTGTTAGCGTGTTGTGTTTTCATTATTGTTATTGTATTATCTATATTCCGCTGCGCTAACGAATTTGTAGACACAACCGCGATTGAATTCCATTGACGCTAATCACCCCCCCTCTAGCGTTACAAAGGTCCTAACAAGTGGTATCAGAGCCTGGTGGCTCTTCAACGGATTAACAACCGGGAGCAAGAAGCTAGAGGGAAGACAATGGAGCTTCAAGAAAGATGGGGCGGGGACATCAATACTCCACCGCCATACGACCGAGAAGATTTTCCGGCGTGGAGATCAAGAATGGAGAAGTTCTTGATGAAGAACATAGAGGATTGGTTCATCCTCAAAAGCTTTGAACCCCTAGGGACAAGAAGGGAAAGGTCCTCAAATTGAAAAAGTGGACCAAAGAACAACGCCAAAATCTCAAGACCGAAATTAAGGTAACAAAACTTTTAGAAGATTTAATTCCTAATGACATTTTGTGCAAGCTAGGGGAGTACACATATGCCAAGAAGCTATGGAAGAAATTGGCAAGATTCCATGAGGAGAGCTCATCCTCAAGTGAAAGTGAGAAATCGGAAGTTGAGATGGAGTCAACTTCCGAATCGGAGCAAGAAGAAGAAGAAGAGGTGGAAGAAGTGGAAGAAGCATCCACTTCTAGGATTGAGGAGGAGAGACCATCCTCTACACCGGAGCAACCTCAAGAAGAGCCTTCAACATCCGGTCAAGATGAAGAAGCTCAAAGTCCAACTCCGGTCTCCACCACCATCGGTAACTCAAACACCTCAATTCAAAATAAAAATAATATAATTTGCTTTGAGTGTAGGGAGAGTGGGCACTATAAGAGCAAGTGCCCAAAGAAGGTTAAGAAAGCTCCTCCGGCATCCAAAAGTCAAGGAAAGTCAAAGGATGCCGGTTCCCCAAGTCAAAAGAGCAAGGAGTGCTTCAAGTGTCGCAACAAAGGGACATTACTGATCAATGCCCAAGGGGAAAGAAGAAAGGGCAAGAAGGAGCAACACATGTAGGGGGAGCCTCCAAGGCAAACCCTAAGGTAAAATTTGTTAATGCACCTTCAATTTCTAGGCAAAAGCATGCTTTTAATTCTCTTGCTATTGTACATGAAAAGCATGCTAGAACTAATAGACATATTTGCTTAGGTGCTAAGAGTGTCCACTTAGGAAATAGGAAGAAATTTGGGACTAATGTCCCTAAAAATATTTTACCTAAGGAAAGCATTAAGAAAATAGGAGAACATCTAGGCTTTAATGCTAAGAAAACTAGACATATGCCTAGAAATAAAAATATCTCAAGAGAAAATGAAAAATTAAAAATTGAGATATTAGAAAAGGAAAATCAAGTCTTGAGGTCAAGACTTGAAAAACTAGAAAAGACCCTTAAGATTATGCAAAATCAAATGCAAGGGTCTTATGGTCAAACTCCAAGGTCCAAAAGTCAAAGTCAACACTTAGGACCTAAAAGTCAAAAGTCAACTAAGGGCAAACAAGGTTTGGGTCACAAACCTAAGCCTAAGGTGGCTTATCATAGTGTTCCATTTGACTATGGAACACTAACTAGGTCTAGGAAGACCAAGGTCAATAGGGAAGTCATCCCTAGAGTTGACCAAAGGGTGTGCCTAGTGGCTAGGGTTTCAAGGAAACCTAGGGAGGCCACTAAGAAGGTTGCAAGGGGAGTCACCCCTAGAGTTAACCATGGCAAAACCAAAATGACCAAGGCTAATAAGCCTAGGAGGGTCATTAGAAAGGTATCTAGGGAGGTTATCCCTAAGGAGTACCTAATTAACCCTAGGAGCTCAAATCGGTTTTGGGTTCCTAAGAGCGTGATTGATTCACGCTAGATGGGGTTAGGGTGTGCCAACCTTGATTGGATGGGTAGTTAACTCAACCATGATAAAGGTGGCACTTTAGGATATTTTCAAGGTTATGGTTACCTTGGAAATAGATTTGAATCTTAATCCTAAAAGATTTTAGGATGTGCCAATATTACTTGAGAAGTTTGATAAAATGATCAAATTGGCACAATTTAGGCTTAGAGGTTAGTGTGCCATTTTGAGTTTTGGCACACTTGGGAGAAAAATAGGAATATGGCAAAATAAACCTAATTATATCAAATGGCAACTAATATTAAAATTTAGGTATGTTTATGCCTATATATTTTATTTGCCATGCTTTGATTTGTCATATGCCATGACATGACATCATGTTCATTTTCATCATTTTATATGTCATGATCATGTTAAGGATAAATGTCATGTATTTTTAGATTTCATATTATGCCATGACATCATGATCATTGGCCATGCTTAATTATTGCTATCTTTATGCCATGATCATGTCATGCATGTAATTGACTAAAATTAATATAAGGACTATGGCATGACTTGGAGTCCCATTTATAAGGGAATCAAGTAGGGTTGCCTTAGAAAAATGCATGAAACCCTAGTTTAGGGAGAACAAAACCCACATCTCACATCTAATTGACATGTATGTGTATTTATACACCCTAGATACATGTGAGATGCTAGGATATGAGTTAAGTTCAAGGTGCATAGTTTTTGCATCTAGATGAACTAAAACTCATCTAATTCTATTTGTGGATCATTGGGAAAGCTTGTGTACAAGTCATGTGCATAGAGCCCAAGGAATATGATCCAAAATAAGGTTTTGAAAACATTTTAAAATCATTTTGAAAAACCTTGGTGAAGTCTATCTTTTGATAGCAATCACCATTGATGAAGTTGATACAAGATAGGGCCAAAACATTGAAAATTTCAATGGTTTTGAGTTTTGTATCAAATTCACTATTTTATGGGTAAAATAATTTTCAAATATTTTTCACCCATTGTATTGGTCATAAGTATTATACGTATCAAATTTCGTGATTTTTCGATAAACGTATAATTATTTATGATTTTTTGAAATTCATTTATAATCGAAAATCGGATTTTGATCACGTCGCGCTCTGGGTGGCGATCGATGGGTATGGCAATGATCGTTATCATCGACAGAGTTGACTGCCAAGGCTGATTTTGGGTTGACAAGGTTCGTTTAACCCGAATTCAGCTACGGTAAAGGTCCCTAACCACTCCTAACCCTAGGATATACTTTGGGAAGCATTATGAAGGGTGAAAATTCTTTGGATATGGATTTGGAGAGGTGTTAGGTCAAAGTATCAAATTGAGGTGGTGGAAAGTTCAATGTTGAATTTCCAACCTTAATTTTGATGATTTAGAGTTCCTATTGGCTTAGGGACTCCTAGGACATTGTTGGTGCAATGGTCAAGGGGGAGCAAGCCTTTAGGGGGAGGTATCCATCTTGGGATGATGGATGTGTTTTTCTCCTTGAAAAGGAGAAGTTATGGGAATGTTATCAATTTGGGAAATTGATGGATTTTTAGAAACCCAATTTGGAAATTGGGAGAGTGATTAGGATTGCCTCTCTTGAGTGATATGGGACTTATCACTAGGAAGATGGTAGGCATCCTAGGTATTTTGAACCAAGGGGAGATTGTAAGATCTCATTGGGACATGAGACATTGACCTCCTTGAGAGAAAACCTTGATGTTAGTCAAAAAGGGGAGAATGTTTGGGGAGAACATTTGGGATAATTGGTAAAGGATTTGAGTTAGTATTCTAACTCAATTATTTGTTCGGTTTTTGTCAAACATCAAAAAGGGAGATTGTTGGTGCAATCCGCCCAGTCACGATCACTGTGACTCGAGTTTGGCTCGAGTGATGTTTTGATGTGTTTTGATGTTTCGACAAAAACATATGACAATGTAATTGTCATTTGGTAAAGTCCAAGTCTTGAGTACTTGGCATGGAAAGTCCAAGTGGGACACTTGGCATTGGGAAAAGTCCAAGCATGGGTCTTGGCAATGTAAAGTCCAACATGGGTTGGCAAGGGAAAGTCCAAGCATGGTCTTGGCATTTGAGAAGTCCAAGCATGGTCTTGGCGGCGTAAAGTCCAACATGGGTTGGCATTTGAAGTCCAAGGGGATTGATATTGGCGGCGTAAAGTCCAAGCGGTAGTCTTGGCAGCATAAGTCCAATGGTTGGCGGCGTAAAGTCCAAGCGGAGTCTTGGCGGCGTAAGTCCAATGTGCCTTGGCGGTGTAGACACCGTTAGCATGACATAGCCGACGGAAGCACCTGAAGGCTAGCGCGATGGATGAACAAGTCATGGATGACTTGGAGGGATCCGAGAGGCGTGAGGCTGATGGAGGTGACTAGAAGGCTTAGGTCTAGGCTAAGGGTGGTCTAGCAAGTATGGGGGAACCATACTTGAGTTAAAACCTCATGTTTGAGGTGTGCTACCGACCGTGCCATGTGGCAATGACCGGACCGAGTCAACTAGGCTCGCGGGTTATGGCCTAGCAGATCGCGCCATAGGTTGCGGCCGATCGTGATGGCTCGAGCAATGATCGATTGTCCGATCACCGACTGGTGCTCGAGAATTCGGCCACAGAATGGAGTCGAGACTCGACTGGTCGAGTGAGGACTCCATCAGTCGACTGATGGTCACAATCAGTCGACTGATGGTAGTTCCGTTGGACTTATCCAACGTGGAACTAGCCGTTGTCTCACGACAACAAAGGGCATCGGATCGATGGTCTCGATCTGATCGATCGACTTTTTCCAAAGACAGTCGGGTTGAAGCTATATATGGAGCTCGTGGTGGAAGAAAAAGGTATGGTTCTTTGAGGCGATTTGGGGCGAGTTGCTGCTGCAATTCAGGGTCTCCAAGTGCTACTCAATCAACCAAGTGATCAAGCATTCAAAGAGCATTTGTAAAGTGTTTTCTTTACTTGTATTGCTTTGTATTTCACTATATTGCTTGTATTCATTTGATTATTGTTGTAATCATATTGTACGAGGTCTCTCCACCTCCGGATTGTTCCGAGAAGGAGTTATTTGATAGTGGTGTGTGATTGGCATCGCTAGGGCTCATTTGAGCCCGATCCGTGGAGTAGGAACCGTGCGGTTCCGAACCACGTTATATACTCGTGTTAGCGTGTTGTGTTTTCATTATTGTTATTGTTTTATCTATATTCCGCTGCGCTAACGAATTTGTAGACACAACCGCGATTGAATTCCATTGACGCTAATCACCCCCCCTCTAGCGTTACAAAGGTCCTAACAAACAGTATGAGCCATGTTGGATAAGTTCCAACGGATAGACCATAAGTCGACTAATCATGTCCATCAATCGACTGATCAGGTCATCACTCGACTGTCAAACCTTAACAGTGGACTCGAAAACTTTCTGTCCCCGAATACCCGATCAGCAGTCGACTGATCTCCAGATAAGTCAACTGATTAGGCTATCAATCGACTGCCCAATACTGGCAGTCGATTGCTAGGTCATTTCTTGCAGTCGAACTCTACTCAACTTCCATCACTCGATTGACCATAATATCAGTCGACTGATAACCTCATCCATGAGATTTTAACCCAAAGTATGGTGCCCCCATACTTGGTAGACCACCCTTAGCCTAAACCTAAGCCTTCTAGCCACTTCCGTCAGCCTCACGCCTATTGGATCCCTCCAAGTCATCCATAACTTGTTCATCCATACGCTAGCCTTCAGGTGCTTCCATCAGCTATTGTCATGCTAATGTGATCTACACCGCCAAGGCATGTTGGGCTTACGCTGCCAAGACTCCCGTTTGAACTTTACGTCGCCAACTATTGGATTTATGCTACCAAGACTCCACCCTTGAACTTTACGCCACCAATAATTCCCTTGGACTTTCTAATTGCTAAGACCCATGCTTGGACTTTCCTTGTCAACCCATGTTGTACTTTCCATGCCAATACTCAAGCTTGGACTTTCCCTTGCCAAGACCCATACTTGGACTTTCCTTGCCAACCCATGTTGGACTTTCCATGTCAAGTACACAAGACTTGGACTTCTCCCATGACAATGGTCAAACTATCGTCAAACATCAAAACATGATCTGGTTCGATTGCACTAACAATCTCCCCAACACATTGTCAAACATCAATGTTAAATATCAAAACACTACTCGAGTCTGACCAATCGTGACCTGGGCCGATTGCACCAACAATCTCTCAATTTTTAATGTTTGACAAAAACCAAACATCTTTATTAGGCCTAAACCTTAACTCAAATCTCTTTACCAATTATCTCAAATTGGTAATTTCACTTTCTCCCCCTTTTTGACATACATCAAAAAGATTCTCCCTAACGAGGTCAATATCTCATATCCTAATAAGATATTACAATCTCTCTCTTGGTCCAAAAACACTTAGGATGTCTTCACTCTTCCTAGTGATAAGTCTCATATCACTAAAGAAAAGCAATCCTACAGACTCTCTCAATTTCCAAATTGAGCTTCTCACATTCCCATTTCTCCCCCTCATGAGGAAGAACACATCCATCATCTCATGATCGATACCTTTCCCTAAAGGTTTGCTTCCCCTTGACCATTGCACCAACAATGTCCTTGGAGAGTCCCTAAGACTATATGAATACTAAACCATCAAAAATTAAAGTCCAAAGTGCAATATTGAACTTTCACATACCTTAAATTGATACACACCCTAACAACTCTCCTAATCCATATCCAATGGATTTTCACCCTTTTTAATACTTTCTAAAGCATATCCTAGGATTAGGAGCAGTTAGGAAAACCTAACATAGTTGAAATTGGGTTAAACAAACCTTGTTTACCCGAAATCAGCTCTGACAATCGACTCTGATAGTAATCAGTCAACTGCCCTATACATCAGTCGACTAATAACTGAAATTTCTGAATTTTAGTTATAAGAAACGAACTTTGAAAATTCATAAATAATTATACGTAATTTGAAAAATCTTGAAACTTGATACGTATTATACTTATGACAAATACAATATGTGAAAAATAATTTACCCATAAAATAGTGAAATTGATATAAAATTCAAAAGTGAAGAAACACTTCAAATCAGTCGACTGCCCTATACATCAGTCGACTGATAACTGAAATTTTTGAATTTCAGTTATCAGAAACGAACTTTGAAAATTCATAAATAATTATACGTAATTTGAAAAATCTTGAAACTTGATATGTATTATACTTATGACAAATACAATATGTGAAAAGTAATTTACCCATAAAATATTGAAATTGATATAAAGTTCAAAAGTGAAGAAACACTTTCAATGTTTGAACTCACTTTGTATCAACATCATCAATGGTGACTTCTATCAAAAGATAGATTGCACCAAGGTTTTCTAAAATAATTTTAAAATATTTTAAAGCCTTATATTGGATCATGTTCTTCAATGCACATGACTTGTACATTAGCTTTCCCAATGATCCCTCCATGATATAGATGAGTTTTAGTTCATCTAGATGCAAAAACTATGCACCTTGAACTTAACTCATGTCCTAACATCTTACATGTATCTAGGGTGTATCAATATACATACATGTCAATGTAATATGAGATGTGAGTTTTGTTCATCCTAAACTAGGGTTTCATGTATTTTTCTAAGGCAACACTATTTGATTCCCTTATACATGGGACTTCAAGTCATGTCAATTGTCCTTAAATCAATTTTTATTAATGCATGAATGATTATGACATTAATGATGATATAAATAAGCATGTGCTCATAATCATGATGTCATGACATAAAATGAAATCTAAGCATACATGACATTTAACCTTAAACCTAAGTAATATCATGACATATTAAATGATTAAAATAAATATAATGTTATGACATGACAAGGCAAACAAGGCATGACAAGTGCAAAATACTAAGGTATTAAATACCTAAGTGCTAAACTCAAATTGTCTTTCTAGAATTAAATCCAATTTTGCCTTAATGTTACTTATCCCCCAAGTATGCCAAAAATCCAAAATGACACATTATGACTTTAAGACCTAAATTGTGTTAATTTGATCAATTTATCAAACCTCTTAAATAATATTGTCACATCATAAAATCTTTTAGGATTTAAATTCAAACATATTTCCAAGATATCCATAACCTTGAAAATAACCTAAAATGTCACATTTACCATGGTTAGGTTAACTAGTCATCCATTTAAAGTTGGCGCACCCTAACCCATTTAGTGTGAATCAATCACACTCTTAGGAACCTAAAACCTATTTGAGCTCATTTGTTAATTAGGTATTCCTTAGGGATGACCTCCCTAGATACCCTCCTAATGACCCTTCTAGGATTAGAAGCCTTGGTCATTTGGGTCTTGCCTAGGTTAGCTCTAGGGGTAACTCCCCTTGTAACCTTCTTAGTGGCTTCCCTAGGTTTCCTTGAAACCCTAACCACTAGGTATTTACCTTGGTCAACCTTAGGGATGACTTTCCTATTGACCTTGGTTTTCCTAGACCTAGGTTGTGTTCCATAATTAAATGGAACACAATGATAGGTCTCCGTGGGCTTAGGTTTGTGACCCAAACCTTTCTTACCCTTGATTATACCTTGCTTCCTAAAACCTAGATTTTGACTCCTTGATCCTAGAGTTTGACCATTTGACCCTTGACTTTGATTTTGCATTTTTACAAAAGTCTTTTCTACTTTCTCAAGCCTTGACCTCAAGACTTGATTTTCTAATTCTAATCTTCCTAATTTTGAATTTCCATATGTCCTTTGGGAATTATTTTTCCTAGCCATATACCTAGTCCATTTAGGGTTAAAACCTAGGTGATCCTCTATCTTTTTAATGGTCTCCCTATGAAGGATTTTTCTAGGGACATTAGTCTCAAATTTCTCCTTAGTTATAAAGTTAACACGTTTAACTCCTAAACAATATAACTTATTATTTCTTGAATGCTTTGATTCATGAGCCATAACAATAACATTAAAAAATTTCTTAGCATGTTTTCGACTATTAATTGAAGAAAATGCATTATTGAATTTTACCTTAGGGTTAGCTTTTAAGGCTCCCCTTACTTGTGATGCTCCTTCTTGGACCTTCTTCTTCCTAGGGCATTGACTCCTATAATGACCCTTATGGTTGCATTTGAGGCACATCACGTGCTCCTTGCTTTTAATGGTTGACGCTCCGGTCTCCTTGACCTTTGGCACCGGTGGAGCCTTCTTAACCTTCTTAGAACACTTGCTCTTGTAGTGTCCATATTCCCTACACTCAAAATACATAATATGATTTTTATAATTAATTAAAGTGTTTGAGTTACCTATGTCTATGGTGGTCAAAATTTGAGCTTCCTCTTCTCCTTTACCGGAAGTAGAAGCTTTCTCTTGCTCTTCCCCTTGCTCCAGTGACCTAATCTCCTCCCCCTTAATCCTTGAAGTGGAGGCTTCCTCTTCTACCGATCTGGAAGTTGACTCCGCTTCAATTTTCGAATTCTCACTTTCTTGTGAGGAAGAACTTGTTTCTTCAGCCTCCTCTTCTTCTTGAGCCGATGAACATTCTTCGACTTCTTGTGATTGTTCTTCACTTGAAGCCGGTGATGTTTCTTCATGGTATTTTGCCAACTCGCTCCAAAGCTCCTTGGCATCCTTATATTCACGTAACTTGGACAAGATATTATGTAACACCCCAAATTTTAGTTCTTATATTTTTATTAGAAGAAAATATAAATAAGAATAAGAATAGAAATAATAAAAATAGGAATGGAATAATAATAATAAAAAAGAATAGAAAAAATTAAGAATAGGAATTAAAAAAAAATCGAATAAATGGTTTGTTAGTCGGGGCTCGAACCATGAACTGTCGGTTTGGGGGAATAGGCTCCCTACTACTAAGTTATAAGATTACCAAAGAGTAGGATATAACATAATATATCTATAGGCAAGAAAAAAAGAAGAAGTTGGTTAATTTGATTAATCATTTAAAGGGTAATTAGATTAAAAAAAATCCTTATTTATATATTCTTTTTTATTCCTTTTTCCCTAAACTCCACGCCTAACCCTCATCTCCTCTCTCTCTCTCTCCCTCTTCTCTCCAAACGCCGCCCATCTCATTAGTCTCTCTCTCGTTTTTCCTCGAGCACATCAATCATGGAAAGGAGTTTCCCTATAGCATTTTTCGACTGATCATGTCAACCAAAAAAATGCATTTCGCTGTTAAGGTTTTCCCTATCGCTCGTGTTTTTCGACTGATTCCCTCCCATGAATTTCAGGTAGATCTAGATTCTTAATCCATTGTGGAGTTCGATTGG
The DNA here is from genome assembly GCA_025175895.1 of Wurfbainia villosa. Classification (NCBI taxonomy): domain Eukaryota; kingdom Viridiplantae; phylum Streptophyta; class Magnoliopsida; order Zingiberales; family Zingiberaceae; genus Wurfbainia; species Wurfbainia villosa. Next base: position 809,372 of record JAKLTH010000104.1, on the reverse strand, counting down.
TTTGACATTTACCTGGCAGAAATTGTGGCATAACTCGTTGATTGGAAAGGAGTAATTTTTAAGCTTCTTTACCTCGGGTTTCTGATCCGATTCGTTGGTAAGTATTGCTCACCTGCAGTATAAGTAGTTATCGTATATCATTGATATGTTTTTATGTGCATATTATTGTTGGATCGATTGGAAACGCTAGAGGGGGGGGTGAATAGCGTTAGTGAAAACTTTTCTTTTTCGGCGATTAAAACCAAGTACGCAGAGGAAAACAAAAGATAAACACAAGAAAGACACAAAGCTTTTTACTTGGTTCACAGCCCACCGGCTACTAATCCAAGGCCCTGCGATCCTTGATCGCTTCCGAAGGGCAATCACTAAAAGTCTCTTCCTCGTTGGAGGTAAGAGACAAGACGATTACAATGATTATAAGGCTGGTAACAACCTTACCGGTCCTTATACAAATTAAGTACAGAAATATAATAATAATACCGACAATTAATTAGAAGATGACGCACGGTCGGAGTAGCGTTGTAGAGAGCACGAGCACTTGAGAGATTCTTGAATTTGGGTTTGAGTCCTCCCCTCCTTTTATAGATTTGCACCTTGGAATTTGTCCCGATCCAGATCCAAAACTCGTGGATCTTATCTTGAGGTGGCAGCTTATCTTATCTTGAGGTGGCGACTTATCTTATCTTGAGGTGGTGGCTTATCTTATCCTGAGGTGGTGGCATCAATCTCTATCTCTTTGACCTTGTACCTGGGTGATTCATCTACATGATCGACCGATCCTCTTAGCGATTGGCGCCTTGATCGACTACGACATCTCGATTATCTTGCGACTTGAGAATTCCTACAATACAAGATTAGCATAATAGATGCATAATGCCATGCGGTGAGCGATCCTTTATTTGTCCGATCTCGACTTCAGCATTCCTCCGAAAGCCTTAGTTGGATCAACGCCTAGGATTGTCCTCTAACCGAGGACGCGTCCTTACCACCGCTCCACACATGGAGCTTACCTTTGGTCCTCTTGACCTATCGCTAGCTTTGGTCACCACCGAGGTTCCTCAACTCCCGAGGTTCTCCGGTGTCACTCGACCACCAGTTTCTCAACTTGAGATTCTCGGATGTCGCTCGACCTTTGGCTTAGCTTAAACACTTCCTGCACACTTAGCATATCACATGAGATAACAAAATAGCTTAACTTTGAATCTTTGCCATCATTAAAACCAAGGTTCGGTTTTCTAGTGCCCCTACACCAACAATCTTCCCCTTTTTGATCTATGGTAAACCAATTCAAAGTTAAGAGAAAATGATAAACATTGAGCAATCATTTTTCAAAACCTCCCTTAAGGGTACCTCCCTTAACCCTAGGTGATTTTTGAAAAATAATTACTTTTTGGGAAAGAAAAAGTAAGTAACCTCTTAACTTTATTCTCTCTCCCCCTTTGACATATATCAAAAATAACTTTATATTGGGTACATTGCCAAGAAATAGAATTTTTAAACATGCTAATCAAGTTGATTTAATATGTTCAACTTCCTTTAATACTTAGGAGTTTAGGTTTCTAGATCCTGCACCAACAATGTATATCCTAGGTTAGAATGTGACCCCTAACCTTTAACATTGTTATAAAATTTTGAGAAAGAAAACATTTTAAAGGCTCATATCTATTGGTTTTTATGCCAAATCGAGGTAGCTAGATACTAAGTTTGTCCAACTTAAGTCTTCTCTCCCTTGGCATATTATCAAAAGAAGGATTTAAATTTAGAAAATATTGGTGATTTTTAAAAAAATATTTTTAACAACTTCTATGATGATTATCCAATTAGAACCTCCCCCTTAACCTAACATCCTTGTTAGCCATAAGGAAGGCTTATCTAGAGGGTCTCCCCTTTTGTCTGACAAACTCTTAGGGCATCCTTGTTGGCCATAAGGAAGGCTCACCTAAGTGTCCAAAGGGTCTAGGTATCTAAAGTTGACCTAAAGATTTAGATTTTTAGTATTGGTCAACTAACCATCATTTTAAGAAGCATAGTTGTTTTGAAAACTACATATAACTACACACAATAATCATGGCAACCAATAAGAATAGTTTTAAGAATCTATTTATGTGTATATAAAATTTGAAATCATTTTAAAAATCATTTTTAATTTGTTGTCCTTACCATCTCACCCATTCTATATGATCAACCAAGTTATCCTTATAGGTATTGTGAGATGAATTTAATTTAATGCCTTAGAAATTAATTAATCTTGGGTTAGATTCAGATATAACCTTTAGTTAGTTAAGTGAACATTTCAAAAGAGAGCTTCCAGGTCGTGGCGAGGCACAGGGGCCTTCTTTGATCGGAACAACGACCACTTCCTTAGACAAAGTCAACTTAGGAAATTACACACTTAATTCACTTAGGGTTACGTCCTGGTCTAACTAGTTTAGGATGTGGTGAGGTAGCTCCAGTTAGTTCCACTTAGTTAAATGCACCAAGCTAGATACTCCTTATCCAACTCAGATACACTTGACTTCGTTTCCTTAACGTACTATCATCTCACCGCGTCCTGATACTATGTTGTCAAGATTAATTAATTATTTCCTATCTAACCATTCTATGAGAGTTAATTTAAAACTAGTATGTATGACATGACAAAATAAGCATGATAATGATATGTATGCATGAACAAGCTACATTCAATCAATTTAAAGAAATGGTTATTTTCTTGGGTGGACTTTTATTTGTTCCATAGTTATAAGATACTTTATTATAATTAGGTTTACAAATTTTAGTGTCTTGATTTTTGGTTAGCTTAGACTTGTAACCCAAGTCTTCATATTTATTAGTTGAATTTTTAAAAGTTGAAGGTTTAATTGCTAGATTATTAATTTGTGTATAATCAAATAGTACTCTATTATAATTAATTTTATTGGTTTGATTAACTAATTTTGAATTTTTAATTAAGTTAGATTGTGAATTATTTAAAATAGGATTATTAGAATTTTTCAAAATAATATTATTAGACTTTTTCAAGATAAGATTATTAGACTTTTTAAAAGTAGAATTATTGTTAGAATTATTTAAGATATGATTGTTAGAGTTTTTAAAGGTAGAATTATTATTAGAATTATTTAAGATAAGATTGCTAGAGTTTTTAAAGGTAGAATTATTAGAATTATTTAAGATAAGATTGTTAGAGTTTTTAAAGGGAGAATTATTATTAGAATTATTTAAGATAAGATTATTAGAGTTTTTAAAGGTAGAATTATTATTAGAATTATTTAGATTATCTTTGGAATTTTTTAAAGTTAATTTCGAATTTTTTATGGTTGAATTTTTCAAAATAGAATTTTTTAATTCGGAATTATCTAGATTAATCAGATCTAGGATTTGATGATTCTGTCCTATGGTTTGATTATTCTGATCAAGGTTTTGATTATTCTGATTAAGTTCTAGGTTGGTTTTATCCTTAACTTGATCTAGATCTATGTTAATTAAACTAAAAATTTGATTAATCTCTTGGTTAATTTTATCAAATGTAAGATTAATTTGATCATTTTCTTCCATGATATTGTTATTATTATTATTTAAACTAATTAAATCTGAATTAATTAATTTTTTATTAGTTGAATTATTAATTATATTATTTAATTGACAACAATTACACAATTTATCTAAATTATCAACTATTCTAAAACTCAACTTTTCAAAATTATTAATTTTACTAACCTTTTTCTCCGGACATCGATTCTTGTAGTGCCGAATCTTCCGCACCCGAAGCACTTGATGTGCTCCTTGTTCTTCCGTACTCCTGGCAATGGTGTCTCCTTTGCCGCCGATTTTGTCGTTCGAGTCTTACGAGTAGGACACTTATTTTTATAGTGTCCTCTCTCCCTGCACTTGAAACAAATAATATGGAATTTAAAATTTAAATTGACATTGTTACCTTTAGGCATTGAGCGATACTCTTCCATGGTTAGCTCGGTCAACGGTCTTCTAATACTTGCAAAAAAAAATACAAACCAAAAAGTCCCAAGACTTGGTCTTGGATTAGTAGTGCGGGAGATAATTAAAAATTAAAAATAAAAATAAAGAAAAGAAAATGCTCGATCGGTGGTTGCACTGAATTTGAGCGCCCCCGCTCTGATACCAATTGTTGGATCGATTTGAAACGCTAGAGGGGGGTGAATAGTGTTAGTGAAAACTTTTCTTTTTCGGCGATTAAAACCAAGTACGCAGCGGAAAACAAAAGATAAACACAAAAAAGACACAAAGCTTTTTACTTGGTTCAAACCCACCTACGCTAATCCAAGGCCTGCGATCCTTGATCGCCCAAGGGCAATCACTAAAAGTCTCTTCCTCGTTGGAGGTAAGAGACAAGAAGATTACAATGATTATAAGGCGGTAACAACCTTACGGTCCTTATACAAATTAAATCTGAAATATAATAATAATACCGACAATTAATTAGAAGACGGCCTTGCATTGAGTAGCGTTGTAGAGAGCACGAGCACTTGAGAGATTCTTGAATTTGGGTTTGAGTCCTCCCCTCCTTTTATAGATTTGCACCTTGGAATTTGTCCCGATCCAGATCCAAAACTCGTAAATCTTATCTTGAGGTGGCAGCTTATCTTATCTTGAGGTGGCGACTTATCTTATCTTGAGGTGGTGGCTTATCTTATCCTGAGGTGGCAGCATCAATCTCTATCTCTTTGACCTTGTACACTGGGCTGATTCGTCTACATCACGATCGATCCTCTTAGCGATTGATCGCCTTCACGATCACTAATGACATCTCCAGCTGATCACAGACTTGAGAATTCCTATAATACAAGATTAGCATAATAGATGCATAATGTCATGTAGTGTGACAGTCCTTTGACTGTCCGATCTCGACTTCAGCATTCCTCCGAAAGCCTTAGTCGGATCAACGCCTAGGATTGTCCTCTAACCGAGGACGTGTCCTTACCACCGCTCCACACATGGAGCTTACCTTTGGTCCTCTTGACCTATCGCTTAGCTTTCGGTCACCACCGAGGTTCCTCAACTCCCCGAGGTTCTCCTGGTGTCACTCGACCACCACGGTTTCTCAACTTGAGATTCTCCGGATGTCGCTCGACCTTTGGCTTAGCTTAAACACTTCCTGCACACTTAGCATATCACATGAGATAACAAAATAGCTTAACTTTGAATCTTTGCCATCATCAAAACCAAGGTTCGATTTTCTAGTGCCCCTGCACCAACATATTATTTCCAGTTATGCATGTTGTTTTCAGTTACGTGATTTTACCATTATGTTATGGGTAATTCAGCATCATGTTTAGATCTATGATAAGAATGTGATTTATAATCATGCATATTGTAAATGAGTTGTAGCTTACAATTATATGCACGATGTAGAGTAAGATGTAAAAATATTTTCTTTATAAAGAAAATTTAAAGATGCTCCCCGTTCGAATTGGGGATTAAGAGCATAATGATCTTCAGTATGCTCCCCATTTCAGTTTTGGGGGTCAAGAGCATAATGATCTTTATGGTGCTCCCCATTCGTGATTTAGGGGATTAAGAGCATTCTGTCAGTATGTATAAGAATATTATTATAAAGGAAGTATTTTACTTTTGAAAGGGCATGTACCGGGCATCAGTTCGCCCACGGGCCAAGGCCCTCAGTCTCAGTTACCCTAGTAGGTTCAGTGGTTGGCCACCCCGGTCTATTAGGTAAGCGCGCATTGGTACTATGTCGGGCCCATATCCAGGATTATTATTATTTTGAAGTATCAATATAAGTATAAGTAAAAGTTTTTAAAGTTAATCATTCCAGTTCAGATACACTGTTTACAAGTTTTAAAATACTTAAGAGCATAGTTTATACAAGAGACATATAATCAGAGTTATGATTTTCAGTTATGCTTGCATGTGTATCAATATCAAGGGTAAGAGAATTAGTTGCATGATTTCATACGTTGCATGTTTTTGTGAGTATAGAAAGTACTTACTAAGCGTTATTGGTTACAGTTTGCATTTCCTTATACTGTAGATAAAGGTAAATAAAAGCTTTAGTAAGGTGGCATGACGGATGAAGTGCTAGGTGTGTGTGGTGAAGGAACAGTGGAAGTAAAAGATCCTAAGTGCAGATGTCTAAACTAGATTTTTAGTTTTAATTATTTTCTTTTGATATTGTTGAAGTTCAACTGGATTACTTATGGTTGAGACCAAAGAATGCTAGAGTCATATTGAGTTAGTCTTAATACTTACATGTTAGGTGAAGATCTTGAAATGGTTATTGTTTAAGTGATGTCAAGGTCCTTATGATTATTTAGTTGTTAGCATATTGCGTTAGTATATTGCATAAATTAAAGATAGAGACAGTAAAATAGTGACATCTCCCCTGATAGAGAGTGGAAAGACTAGAGGGGGTGTTACAAGATGGTATTAGAGCCAGTTTTCGCTCTTCCGTCACACACACATCGAGCATCAGTCCTGCCGCCTCCAAGTAAGTATTTATCTGTTTTATTTACTTTATGAGTAGTAAGGAATGCTTCTTTTAAGTTAAACATGCTCACCTAGAATGTTCTCTTTGAGTTAAACATGCTTGCATATATATATATGAAGATGATAGACAGTAAGTAATAGAGCATACCTAGATATGTATGTGAAGATGGGAAAAAAATAGTGATAATAGCCTGATAGTGGAATAATGCAAAGGAAGGTTCAGCCAGTAAGCAGTCTATGTATCCTACATGTTCTAAGTGTGGGAGGAAGCATCCAGGAGTTTGCCGCTAGGGCGTGAGCGAGTGTTATATATGTGGCATCGAGGGACACTTCGTCAAACAGTGCCCCACTAAGACCAATCTACCTCCGTCGTAGTCTACTCAGTATGGAGGTAGACCAGTTCAGCTACATCAGATGCAGGGAGCACTGGAGGGTCCTTACATCAGCCAAGGAAGATTGGAGGCCCCATCAGTTACACCTAATGCCCGGATCTTCTCCCTCACCAAGGAAGAGGTAGCAAATGCTTCTACGGTAGTCACAGGTCAGATACCTATCCTTAGTCAGCATGCTACCGTACTGTTTGATATTGGGACAACCCATTCTTTCATGTCTATGACAATTTGCTAAGAAGATAGATATAACTCCGGATATCTTAGATATTCAGTTTTTGACAACCCTACCTTCGGGGTGAAATAATGACATCTACACACTAGTTGCGTGCCGTGCCGATCAGAATTTTAGACAGAGAGCTTTATAGTGATCTGATCTTGTTGGACATGCATGACTATGATGTTATCTTTGGAATGGACTTTCTGAGCAAGTATGATGCTTCCGTTGAGTGTCGTAAGCGAAGAGTAGTATTTCAACCCGAGACCGAGGCCAAATTTGAGTTTATTGGAGAACCAAAGAAGAAGACTAAGAAGTTCTTGTCTGCCATGGAAGCTCAGAAGATGCTAGCTAGTGGATGCATTGGGTATTTAGCACATATAGTTGATACTAAGCAAGACAGAAGCCAAAAACTGGAAGAAGTCCCAATTGTATGTGACTACCCAGAAGTATTTCCTTACGAGCTACTAGGACTAGCACCTAGAAGGGAAGTTGAGTTTGAGATTGAGCTTATTCCTGATACCAACCCAATCTCAAAAGCACCCTATCGTATGGCTCCAGCTGAATTAAAAGAGCTTTAGGAACAATTACAGGAGTTATTAGACAAGGGATTCATCCGCCCTAGTCATTCCCCGTAGCGAGCTCTAGTATTGTTCGTGAAAAAGAAAGATGGGTCTATAAGGATGTGCATAGACTACTGAGCCTTGAATCAAGTGACGATCAAGAACAGATATCCTCTGCCAAGTATAGAGGATTTATTTGATCAATTGAGGGGAGCCACAGTCTTCTCCAAGATTGACTTACGGTCAGGTTATCATCAAGTAAGAGTTAAAGAGGATGATATACCGAAAATATCCTTCTGAATGAGGTATGAACACTATGAGTTCGTGGTCATGCCCTTCGGAGTGACAAATGCACCCGCTATGTTTATGGACTTGATGAATCGGATATTTAAGGAGTACCTTGATAAGTTTGTGGTTATTTTCATTGACGACATCCTTATCTACTCGAGAACCCAGGAAGAACATGTTGAACATGTGAAGACAGTCTTACAGACGCTTCAGCAAAGACAGTTATATGCAAAGTTCTCCAAGTGTGAGTTTTGGCTTGATCAAATGTTATTTCTGGGACATGTTATTTCAAAAGATGGAGTTATGGTAGACCCAACAAAGATAGAAGCAGTCAGTAATTGGGGTCAACCAAAGAATGCCAATGAAGTCGAGGTTTTTCTGATTAGCAGGTACTATCGAAAGTTTGTGGAAAACTTCTCAAGGATAGCTTCACTCGACGGTTCTTCTACCAGAAATAACAAGAAGTTCGAATGGACCAAGATCGAAAAGAGCTTCCTTGAATTAAAGAGGAGACTCACAAGTGCTCCAGTGCTTACCCTTCCAGAAAGTAATGAGGGATTTGACCATAGTGATGCATCCAAGATGAGACTCGGAGCAGTACTTATGCAGAAGGGTAAAGTCATTGCTTATGCATCTAGACAATTCAAGGACTACGAAAAGAATTACCCCACCCATGACCTTGAGTTGGCAGCAGTGGTCTTTGCTCTGAAAGTTTGGAGACATTACTTATATGGAGTCCAATGCAAGATTTACACAGATCACCAGAGTCTGAAGTATTTCTTCACTAAGAAGGATTTGAATATGCGACAGCGCAGATGACTTGAGCTAGTAAAGGACTATGACTGTAAAATCCACTACCATCCTGGAAAGGCAAACAAAGTAGCAGATGCGCTGAGTAGAAAATCATGCGCCACTTTGATGTCCCTAGCAATACTATCCCAACCACTAGAGAAAGAGATAATGAATTTTGGGGTTGAGATCATTTTTGGACAGCTCTCCGCCTTGACCATAGTACCTACACTATTTGGGGATATATCAGCGAGACAGGACAAAGATCCTAGCATCCAAAGGATCAAGCAAGAGATCCAAGAAGGAAAGGATGAAGGATTCCGTGTCTCTGACAGTGGAGTATTATATCTGGGTGAACGCTTATGTATCCCCAAGGACTCAGACTTAAGAAAGAAGATCCTAGAAGAAGCTCATGGGACCTCATATTCGATGCATTCTGGATCCACCAAGATGTATCAAGATATGAAAGGGAAATTCTGGTGGCTTGGTATGAAGAGGGACGTGGCTAAGTATGTTAGCGCTTGTCTGACATGTCAGAGAGTGAAAGCAGAACACCAGAGATCAGGAGGAGTTCTACAACCTATCCAGATTCCAGAATGGAAGTGGGAGGAACTAGCCATGAATTTCATAGTAGGACTGCCCAAAACAACCAATGGCTACGATTCTATTTGGGTAGTCGTCGATAGATTGACAAAGTCTGCTCACTTCATGTCTATCAGAATATCATACTCCATGGAACAATTAGCCCAGTTATATGTCAAGGAAGTGATTAGACTGCATGGAGTACCTAAGACCATTATCTCTGATAGAGACAGTAACTTCACTTCACACTTCTGGGAGTGTGTTTAGACAACCCTCAGCACTAAGCTACGATTCAACATTGCATTTCATCCTCAGACAGATGGGAAAACAGAAAGAGCGATTCAGATTTTGGAGGACATGCTCCGAGCTTGTGCCTTAGATTTTAAAGGAAGCTGGTGCAAATATTTATGTTTGGCAGAGTTTGCCTATAATAATAGTTATTAAACCACAATTGGAATGACACCTTATGAAGCCTTGTATAGAAGGAGATGCAGATCGCCTATCTGTTGGTATAAGGGTGGCGAGAAGAAAGAAATGGAACTCAAGACTGATTTTATAGATGACGCCACCAAAGCTATAAAGAACATACGCCAAAGGATAGAGACTGCCCAGAGTCGGCAGAAGAGTTATGTCGATGTCTGACGCAGACCCCTAGAGTTCTAAGTCGGAGATTCAGTGTTCATTAAGGTAGCTCGTATGAAAGAGGTAATGAGATTTGGGAAGAAAGGCAAGTTAAGTCCCAGATATGTAGGCCCCTACCTGATCACCAAGAGAGTTGGGAAGGTAGCTTATGAGCTAGAGCTACCACAGGAAATGTCAATTATCCACAATGTATTTCATGTTTCAATGTTTAAGAAGCACGTCCTAGACACCAACCAAGTGATTGAGCCAAAAATAGTACAGATTCAGACAGATCTAAGTTATGAAAGTCGACCTATTATGAAAATAGATCTAGCAGTCAAGAAACTAAGAAATAAAGAAATACCGTTAGTAAAAGTTTTATGGCAAAGTCAAAAGTTTGAAGAAGCAACCTGGGAATGTGAGGATGACATGAAGCAAAAGTATCTAGAGTTGTTCTAAGTTTCGAGGACGAAACTTTTATAAGGTATAAGGGATTGTAACACCCCAAATTTTAGTTCCTATATTTTTATTAAAAGAAAATAGAAATAAAAATAAGAATAGAAATAATAAAAATAGGAATAGAATAATAATAAAAATTAGAAATAATTAAGAATAGGAATTAAAAAAAATCGAATAAATAGTTCGTTAGTCGGAGCTCGAATCATGAACCGTCGGTTTGGGGGAATAGGCTCCTTACTACTAAATCATAAGATTACCAATGAGTAGGATATAATAGAATATATCTATAGGCAAGAAAAGAAGAAGAAGTTGGTTAATTTGGCTAATCATTTAAAGGGGTAATTAGATTAAAAAAATCTTTATTTATATATTCTTTTTTTATTCTTTTTCCCTAAACTCCACGTCGAAGCCCTCATCTCCTCTCTCTCTCTCCCTCTTCTCTCCAAACGCCGCCCATCTCATTAGTCTCTCTCTCTCTCATTTTTCCTCGAGCACGCCGATCATGGAAAGGAGTTTCCCTATAGCATTTTTCAACCGATCATGTCAACTAAAAAAACACATTTCACTGTTAAGGTTTTCCTTATCGCTCGCGTTTTTCGACCGATTCCCTCCCATGAATTTCAGATAGATCTGGATTCTTAGTCCATTATGGAGTTCGATTGGTTTGACATTTACTTGGCAGAAATTGTGGCATAACTCGTTGATTGGAAAGAAGTAACTTTTAGGCTTCTTTACCTCGGGTTTCTGATCCGATTTGTTGGTAAGTATTGCTCACCTGCAGTATAAGTAGTTATCGTATATCATTGATATGTTTTTATGTGCATGTTATTTTCAGTTATGCATGGTGTTTTCAGTTACGTGATTTTATCGTTATGTTATGGGTAATTCAACATCATGTTTAGATCTATGATAAGAATGTGATTTATGATCATGCATGTTGTAGATGAGTTGTAGCTTACAATTATATGCATGATGTAAAGTAAGATGTAAAAATATTTCCTTTATAAAGAAAATTTAAAAATGCTCTCCGTTCGAATTGGAGATTAAGAGCACAATGATCTTCAGTATGCTCCCCATTTCAGTTTTGGGGGTCAAGAGCATAATGATCTTTATGGTGCTCCTCATTCGTGATTTAGGGGATTAAGAGCATTCTGTCAGTATGTATAAGAATATAATTATAAAGGAAATATTTTACTTTTGAAAGGACATGTACTGCATCAAGTCACCCACTGCCAAGGCCCTCGCCTAAGCTTACTCTAGTAGGTTCTGGTGGTTACACCGGCCTATTAGGAAAGCGCAGATTGTACTATGTCCGGGCCCATATCCAGGATGATTATTATTTTGAAGTATCAGTATAAGTAAAGTTTTCAAAGTTAACTATTCCAGCTCGTATACCTGTTTACAAGTTTTAAAATACTTAAGAGCATAGTTTATACAAGAGACATATAATCAGAGTTATGATTTTTAGTTATGCTTGCATGTGTATCAATATCAAGGGTAAGAGAATTAGTTGCATGATTTCATACGTTACATGTTTTTGTGAGCATAGAAAGTACTTACTAAGCGTTATTGCTTACAGTTTGCATTTCCTTATACTGCAGATAAAGGTAAAGAAAAACTTCAGTAAGGTGGCATGGCGGATGAAGTGCTGGGTGTGTGTGGCGACGGAACAGTGGAAGTAAAAGATCCTAAGTGCAGATGTCTAAATTAGATTTTTAGTTTTAATTGTTTTCTTTTGATATTGTTGAAGTTCAACTGGATTACTTATGGTTGAGACCAAAGAATGCTAGAGTCATATTGGGTTAGTCTTAATACTTACATGTTAGGTGAAGATCTTGAAATGATTATTGTTTAAGTGATGTCAAGGTCCTTATGATTATTTAGTTGTTAGCATATTGTGTTAGTATATTGCATGAATTAAAGATAGAGATAGTAAAGTAGTGACATCTCCCCTGATAGAGAGTGGAAAGACTAGGGGGGTGTTACACATTATTAGGAATTAAATCACTTAACATTTTGATTACCTTAATATTTGTCTCAAACTCTTTGAGTTATTTCTCGGTCCATTTTTCAACCTCGAGAATTTCACCCTTTTTGCCTCTTGGGAATTCGCAACCTTCTATCAAGGCGGACCAAAGCTTGATATCCACCATCATTGGGAAGTTCTCAAATCCTATTTTCCATGAGTTGAAGTCTTCAAATCCATAGTCCTCATAAGATGGTGGTGTGTTGATGTCCCGACCTAGTTTCTCTTCGAATTCCATATTCTTCCTCTAGCGGTGCTCTCTTAGTTGTTAATCCTTGAAGAGCAACCTCACTCTGATACCACTTGTTATGACCTGTGCGCCCGCTAAAGGGGGAGGGGGTGAATAGCGATTCATCGTCGGAGGATGGAATTGATCATTTGTTTCTACAAATCGTGTTAGTGCAGTGGAAATAATAATAACACTAATAAAAACACAACAATCACAAGATCAATACACCAAGATATAACGTGGTTCGGAACCGTATGGTTCCTAATCCACGGATTGGGCTCGTAAGAGCCCTAGTGATGCAAACACACACTGTTAATCCAATAAACTCCTTCTCGATAACACATCGGAGGTGGAGAAACCTCGTACAAATAATTACATAAAGTAATATAACAAATGCAAGCAAATACAAATATGAAATGAAATACAAGTAAAAGAAAACACTTTACAAAGAGCTTTTGGTTGCTTGAAGAGTAACCTTAAAGGTTTGGATTGCAACAACAAATCCCCTCCAAATCGCTTTAAGAAACCTTGCCAAAAATCTTCTCTACGAGCTCCTTTTAAAGCTTTACTCGGGCTGGATTTCCACCTGGCAGTTGACTGATTGGGACCATCAGTCGACTGCTCCTGTAGTCGTTGTGAGACAATAACATGAGCCACGTTGGATAAGTTCCAATTGATAGACCATCAGTTGACTGATCATGCCCATCAGTCGACTGATTGATTCATCACTCGACTGTCAAACCCTAACAGTCGACTCAGAAATTTTCTATCCCGAATACGATCGAGCCGATCGATCTTCGATCGCGATCGATCAGCCATCACCGATCGCCTAATGCCAAATGATCGCTAGACCATTTTCTGCAGTCAAACTCTAGTCGACTCCCATCAGTCGATTGACTATAATATCAGTCGACTGATAACCTCATCCATGAGGCTTTAACCCCAAGTATGGTGCCTCCATACTTGCTAGATCACCCTTAGCCTAGACCTAAGCCTTCTAGCCATCTCCGTCAACTCACGTCTATCGGATCCCTCCAAGTCATCCATGACTTGTTCATCCATACGCTAGCATTCATGTGCTTCATCAGCTATTGTCATGCTAATGTGGTCTACACCGCTAAGGCACATTGAGCTTACACTGTCAAGACTCCCGCTTGAACTTTACGTCGCCAACCATTGGACTTATGCCGCCAAGATTCCACCCTTGGACTTTACGCCACCAATAATCCCCTTGGACTTTCTAATTGCTAAGACTCATGCTTGGACTTTCCTTGCCAATCCATGTTAGACTTTCCATGCAAAGACTAAAGCTTGAACTTTCCCTTGCTAAGATCCATGCTTAGACTTTTCGTTGCCAACTTATGTTAGATTTTCCATGTCAAGTACACAATACTTGGACTTCTCCTATGACAATGGTCAAATCATCGTCAAACATCAAAATATGATCTGAATCGATTGCACCAACAATCTTCCTAACACATTATCAAATATCAATGTCAAACATCAAAATACTACTCGTGTCAAACTCAAGTTTAGTCAATCGTGATCTGGACCGATTGCACTAACAATTTTTTTTATTACAAATTTCATTATTAATTTATGACGATTTAGATTCTTCATATTAATTTTTAAAATTTTAATTTGAGAGTAATTAACCTTTTTAATCTTACATTTACGATCCTAAAAGCAAACAATAGAGAAAGGTTGATGAACGAGGGCACATGAGAATTCCTAATAATTGTTTAGTAATAAATTATCTATTAATTCTACTGTAATTCCACAGTTATAATTCCAGCCACGGAAAGTCAGAGTGCTAATTATATAATAATCCATTGCAGTCGTTCGAACAGTTTAATATTGAAAATTATTGCTTGCATCGAAAGACTCTACGTTCACAAAATCGAACGGACCAAAATACTTTTACACGAAATTTTATTATCATATAAGTTTACAACGCTGACAACAAATGACGACGTAATTAAATTTGAATCACACTAAAAAAATATAATATTTAGTGATGAATTTTACAATTAATTTTGAATCAAAATTTGTTATAAATTTTTTTTGTAACGAAATTTATAATGATTTTTTTCGTTGTAAATATTCGTTGCTAAATTTTAGCAACGAAAAAAATTCATCATACAAATTACAACGAATAAAATTTTTGTTGCAAAATTAGTCGTCAAATTTGGTGACAAAAATTATTATTCATCGTTAAATTTGGCGATGAAAATAAATAGTTCGTCGCAAAAAATTAATACATATTACTCTGCATCGGAAAAAATTTGGCAACGAAAATAATTATTCGTCGCCAATTTTGGCGACAAAAATAAATGTCGTCACCAAATTTAGCGACAAATAGTTATATTCGTCGCCAAATCTGCGACGAAAATATAGTTTGTCGTAAAAGTCTAATAAATATATTTTCATGTATAAAAATAAATTTGGCAACGAATATTTTTTCGTCGCCAAATATTGATGGAAAAAATTTCGTTGCAAAATATTCAAGGCTAGTTGACTTATGAATACTATCAGTCGACTAACGTCTGACTAGTTCGACTGGTCAGTCGGCTACCAAAGATTCTGTAAAGTGCAATAGTACAACAGTCGACTGATCATTTTGATCAGTCGACTGGCGAGTGAACAGTTGACTGGAAGTCGACTAAATAAGGTTCTGTAAGGTGATACAATAGATCAGTCGACTAATCATGGATAATCTGCGACAAAAATATTTTTTGACGCAATTTTACGACGAAAAAATTTTTTCTTCACAAATTCGCATGTATCAGTCGACTGAGGGCAGACATCAGTCGACTAATGGTGGAAAAGTTGCTCAGAGAATCTTTTTTAGCCGACTAGCCACTCGATTGATAGTATACCAGTCAACTGGACATATAAGGCAGTCGACTATTGCTTCATTTTTGCAATGAAATTTTTTTTTCGTTGCCAATTCTGCGATGAAAAATATGTTTTCATCGTAAAGTGACGAAATTTATTTTCGTTGCTAATATGGAGAAATAAAAAAAAATATCATGATAAATTATACTATTTTCCCTGTTTTACAACAAACACATATAACAATATAAACTAATCCACATATCAAACTTAAATACCAAATCAATATATACATAACAAACATAAACATAACTTACAATACATAGATATAGTATATGATAAGTCAAGTAACATTTAAGTACAACAAATAAATTCAAATGTAACCACCATCATCATAAAAAAATATCATCATTGTCATTATTACAGGGATCAGGAGGAGGACTAGATCGAGGAGGAAGTTGACTTGAACTAGATGTTAATTGAAGATGCTGCATAATTAACATCTGTTGTCTCCAAAATTCGTTCATCTGTTTATTTATTTCATGCTCTCTTTGTCTTGATTCATCTTCCTTTTGCACCAGTAACTCTCTCAAATGAGTAACCTTTTCGGTCAATTGATTTATTTTTGTTCTTACTGTGGGGGGAGGATAAAGAAGAAGCACCAAGGACTTTATAGATTCGGCTCAAAGAACCAAGTCCAATTATTCTTCCACTTTTTTCCCCTCTAGTTGCTTCGAGTCATAAATTGATATTGCTAATTCAATCAAGATCATCATTTGCACTCGAATTTCTCTATGCAAGTTCATCGTATTTCTCCTGTTTTGAAAGGAAAAAAGTTAAAAACTAACATAAGAATGTAAATTTTTTAAATTACAAATCTTCATTGTTCTAGCTCTCTCCCCACTTCACGTCTTATTTTTCTTTTGGAATGTATAGGAGAAAGTGTCCATGAATAATGGCTCAGTCCCCGTATCTTGGGTCTAAACAAACATCATTATAATTTATAAATTAGTGAGTATTAGATTACAAAATTAGGATTTGAAAAAAAATCACCAATCGATGTCTATGCTCATCGATATTAATTGAGCCTCCCGCATACGTGGCAGACATAACGTCGGAATTACAATGTTGATTTTTCTTATTCTGCTCACTCCTCCATTTGCTATCCTTAAACCCCCAATATGCAACAATTTGATTCCAATTCTCCTCGGTTATATAGTGTGGTTTTTTATTCCTGATTTTCGCATGACTAAGTATGCTTTCTTGAAAATTCTCCTAATCTCTAGTATTTCACTCTCCTCCCAAGTAAATAACCGTTGCATTAGAGAAAAATTGAATTGATTATATTAACTGTAATTTTATATACAAAATAATTTAAATAACTTATCTTGAACTCATTCTACCATAAATTTTTTATTTCTTCCGGCGTGCTCGTATAAGTCATAGAAGTTCTGCCCGAATGGTTATTCACTATTTTATTCACCTTGTGAATAATATGTATAGAATTTATAAATCTAACATAAAATAAAAACAAACCATGTTAGATACTTATAAAAATACATATCATATTAAAAACATAGATAATCTAAAACTTGAATACTTATGAATCTCCGTGCGGAGATATCAACTCTCTTGTATATTCTCTCTCAACGAGTGATTGTTGTACTTGGGAAGATACATTAGTAGGTATCTGTTGAGAACCAGAAGATCCTGCAACTGGAGAAGAGTGTTAGGGCAATCAACTCATGTATGGTTTGGTTTTGACGTGTGTGACAAAGGTTTAAGTTAGGATGTTTATGCTGATTTGATATGTGTGTTTAAATTGTGCAGGACTTAGTAAATCACACATGGGTTAGCTTGATGTTAGCATTGGTGAGTTCACCATCTCATGGCTCGGGTCATTGAGTCGATGAAGGAAGTCGTGCGCTTGGTGCATCCAAGGGATCGTCGGACGAGGAGCAAATGAAGTAAAGTCAAAGGAAGTAAACTTTTTGACAAGATGCGAAGGATGACATTGCGGAAGCCGTGTGCTTGGTGCATCCGAGGGACCACCAGACGAGGAGCAAATGAAGTAAAGCCGGAGGAAGCAGACTTCATGACAAGATGTGAAGGATGACATTGCGGAAGTTGTGCACTTGGTGCATCCGAGGGACCTCCGGACGAGGAGCAAATAAAGTAAAGCCGGAGGAAGCAAACTTCATGACAAGACATGAAGGATGACATTGCGGAAGTCGTGCACTTGGTGCATCCGAGGGACCGTCGGACGAGGAGCAAATGAAGTAAAGCCGGAGGAAGCAGACTTCATGGCAAGACGTGAAGGATGACATTGCGGAAGTCGAGTGCTTGGTGTATCCGAGGGGCGTAGGCCGAAGAGAGCTTTGAGGCGAGGGACTTCATGGGAGATGAGAGTGAGCGAATGTAAATCGGGATGGGATAGCTCATAGGTGAACTTGGCCGAATAGCTAAGTCAAGAGTCGGATGCTCAAACTTAGGTTTGAGGTTTTACCCGATGTTTGGTTAAATCGGATGCTTAAACAAATGGTTTGTTTGAGGTAGCGATCGCTTGCTCGGGTCGATGACACTCGACTTGTGCTCGATCGGTGTTCGACTGTTTGGTTTCTAGGCCAAAAGTCGACTGCTAAGGTTTGGCAGTCGATTGCCAAGGGATGTCAGTCGACTGATCAAGGTGATCGCGGGCACAGAAGGTTTGAAAGTCGACTCATTGCCTGGATCACTCGACTGATGGCTAGATCAATCAACTGATGGGATGATTAGTCGACTGATGGAGGAACTGTTGGATATGATGACCGCGATTTAGTCGGATCAGAAGCTGTTAGAACGACCAGTAGTCGACTAATGCATGCATCAGTCGACTACCGCCTGTCCAACAGAAAGAAACCCTTCTTCTCTATAAAAAGAAGGGTTGGGGGTTATTTGGAGGTTAATGCTTCACTCATAATCTTACTCCCAAGTGCCCCAAACGTTTTCTACTCCTCTTACTTGTTCTTATCTCAATTCTATTGTAAGAAGGAGAGATTTTGTAAGAAAGGTATACCTCCACCTTGCTTGGGCTAAAGGAAAGACTAGTGAATTGTTGAGGGAGTGATTTGCCTTACGAATCATCCGTGGACTAGCGGCAAGGACCGTGAACCACGTTACATCTCGACATTAGCGTTTGCATCTTTTTTTTCTTTGTGTTTGTCTTAATTGTTTTTGTTTTAGCATTTTCGCTGCGCTAATCACTTTGTAGACGATTAAGAACGATCAAATTCCATCTATGACAACGAGGGCTATTCAACCCCCCTTCTAGCTAGGCTACAATCCTCCAACAAGTGGTATTAGAGCGAGGAGATTGTTGCCGGACTCACCTCCGCAACAATCAACGACAATGGCCGGCTCCAACATTCATCCACCCAAATTCGAAGGCGACTTCTCTTGGTGGAAGAAGAGAATGAAGGTATTTTTCGAGACCGACTTCGAAATTATGCTTATCATTGAAAATGGTTTCGAGATACCTAAGGATGAAGAAGGAAGGCTAATAGAAAAATCAAGATGGACCAAGAAGCAAAGAGAGGAACACCTTGTAAATTCAAAGGCCAAGCATCACCTATACAACGTGCTCTCTAAACAAGAAATCAACCGAATTGGAGAGTGCTCTAGCGCCAAGAAAATGTGGGAAAAGCTTATAGAGCTCCATGAAGGCACCTCCGAGGCAAAGCTTGCAAAATGGGACCTTCTCCGATCGCAATTAAGCGACATCAAGCTAGAAAAAGGAGAAAATGTACTTTCATTGCATTCTAGGTTTAAGAAAATAATCACCGGTTTAACAAGTGTAGGAGAGAAGCTTTCAAATTGGGACATGGTAATGAAGGCAATAAATGCATTCCCCCGATCATCCTATTGGAGTTCTATAGTGGATTCGTTCTATATCTCCAAGAATCTAGAGGTAAGTACTCTAGAAGATTTTTTCTCCACTATGAAATTGTATGAAACTAGGCTTGAAGGTATAGTCGAAGATTCAATCAAGACATCAAGGGGATTAACACTAGTAGCCAACAAAGGGAAGAAGAAGAAGGAGACTCCACCTTCCTCATCGGATGAAGAATCCTCCTCATCAATGAATAGTAATGAGGAAGCATACATGGTAAAGAAGGTGAGATGTGTTTTAAAGAATTTTAAATTCAACAAGTCTCATGATAGGAGAAGGCCGAGAAGAAAAATTATTTGCTATAATTGCCAAGGAGAGGGACATATGAGGGATGAGTGTCCCCAATTAAACAAGAGCAAGGAAGAAAGAAAGAAAAATGACAAGAAGGAAGAAGAGAAGAAGGGAAGAAGAAAGAAAGTCAATGGAGAAGGAAAAGAAGTCAAAGCCCCGAAACCTAAAAGCTACATGGGATGATCCATCTTCATCGGAGGAAGAAGAGATTGTCTCACATTTTGCGCTAATGGGGATTGATGATGTAGCTTCTACCTTATCCGAACAAGAAGAAACAAGCTCAAGTGAGGAGGAGAGCTCAAGTGTAGGGGGAACATCATCCTCATCGGATTCAGAACAAGAAGATTGGATAAGTGAGGTAACAAATCTCCCTCCCAAAAAAGTTATTTCAATGATTTCTAGCTTAACTAGGGACTTATTTAGAATGAAAAAGAAAAACAAATGCATGCAAAATGAAATTAAGGATCTAGAGGAAAAATTGAAGAATGCATGTTTAAATGTTAATGATTCTTCTTCTAGTGTTGATGATGCATGCTTAGAGGAGAATAAGGCCTTAAGGGAAAAGGTAGATTATTTAACTAAGGCCCTATAGAAATTCACAATTGGCTCCAACACCCTAAACATGATTATTGGGAGCCAAAAAGCTAGTTTTAACAAGAAGGGTCTGGGTTACAAAGGATCCAAAAATGAGAAAGTCTATCATTGTTTAATAGCTAGGGGATAAACAAAAACTACAATGGTAGTTAGGAAATGGATCCCAAAGGAGTACTTGGTGAACCTTATTGGAAAGAATTTATATTGGGTTCCCAAGTCCATCCTTAGAGGTTAGAGAAACCTAGGATAGTCAACCA
Source organism: Wurfbainia villosa (assembly GCA_025175895.1). NCBI lineage: Eukaryota > Viridiplantae > Streptophyta > Magnoliopsida > Zingiberales > Zingiberaceae > Wurfbainia > Wurfbainia villosa. The sequence continues at coordinate 788,827 of JAKLTH010000104.1, read as the reverse complement.
TAAGTGAATTTATTTCATATCATATTATGTGGTCGACTTATTATGAGTATGGTGGATGATTTAGGTAATTATGTTTGAATCATGATTTGTGATACTTGATTTATGACCATGATGTGCAATTATAGATAATCCTTGTTTTATGATCATGATGGGTGTTTTAGGATAATACTTAACCTTGGGTAAAATTGCATGAAAATTGATGGTTAAGTATAAATACCTTAGGTACATCTCACAACCCACTATAGGCTAACTTGATTGAAAACATAGCAATGGGTGAGATCTTAGGATGATACAAGTGATTCACTAATGTTTGTGACATTTAGATGAGTCATTATAAGTATCATGATAGAGTAATCATAGACCAACCATGGGGAAAACTTATGTTTAATTCATGGACATATTGTCCAAAGATCATGGTTGGATATTTTAAATGATTTAAAACCATTTCAGGTTTTGAAAACTAAGGGTTCATGCTTTGAAAATTTTCAAAGCAAAACTAGGTCTTAAAGTCGATACAAAATTGAGACATTTTACAACTTTTGAGTGTTTGCCTAATTTTTAAAATTTGAATGAATTTTCAAGAAAAATCATTTTTCATTGATAAAGGGACTTATGAGAATTATGTTCCCCGAATTTCATGATTTTTCAATTTTTTTGGAATTTTTAATGCATTTCTGAATTTGGGTTCGGAAATCAGAAAATGCTGAAATTTAGGTGCCAGTGGCTGTTTATCTGAACCAGTCGACTGATGGAGCTGTGCACAACCTGTTTTAGGTGTTTTCAGCATGTTTTGGTATTTTTCTTCCATTAGACTTTGACACCTCGTTATATAACATGTGTGTTATATTTTTGATGGTGTCAAAGGAGGAGAAATGGTAGAGTTTAAGTTAATCATGCTAGGGGGAGAATTAGCATGTGTTAAGGGGAAGTTGTATATATTAAGGGGGAGTGTTTTGATACTCATATTATGTTTACATGCTTTCCTGCCTTATGTATTTTGTTAATGTTTTACCTAACTTAAACATGTTGCTACACATCAAAAAGGGGGAGATTGTTAGGGCAATCAACCCTTGTATGGTTTGGTTTTGATGTGTGTGGCAAAGATTTAAGTTAGGATGTTTATGTTGATTTGATATGTGTGTTTAAGTTGTGCAAGACTTAGTAAATCACACATGAGTTAGCTTGATGTTAGCATTGGTGAGTTCACCATCATGGCTCAGGTCTTTGAGTCGGTGAAGGATTGTATTGCGGAAGTCGTAAGCTTGGTGCATCAGAGGGGCCGTTGGAGGAGGAGCAAATGAAGTAAAGCCAGAGGAAGCAAACTTCGTGGCAAGACGTGAAGGATGACATTGCAGAAGTCGTGCGCTTGGTGCATCCGAGGGACCGCCAGATGAGGAGAAAATGAAGTAAAGCCGGAGGAAGCAGACTTTGTGGCAAGATGTGAAGAATGGCAATGCGGAAGCCATGTAGCCGTGCATCAGGGGCCTTGAGCCAAAGAGAGCTTCGAGGCGAGGGACTTCATGGGAGATGAGAGTGAGCGAATGTAATCTAGGACGGGATAGCTCATAGGTGAACTTGGCCGAATGGCTAAGTCAAAGAGTCGGATGTTCAAACTTAGATTTGAGGTTTTACCTGACGTTTGGTTAAGTCAGATGCTCAAACCAATGGTTTGTTTGAAGTTTTACCCGACACTAGTCGACTGCTATAGGTAGTAGTCGACTGCTCTGGGTCGATGGCACTCGACTGGTGCTCAACCGGTGTTCGACTGTTTAGTTTTTAGCCCAGCAGTCGAGTGCTAGGGTTTGGCAGTCGACTGTTGCACCATCAGTCGAGTGCTAGGGTTTGACATTTGACTGCCAAGGGACGACAGTCAACTGATCAAGGTGGTCGCGTGCACAGAAGATTTGAAAGTCAATTGATTGCTTGAATCACTCGACTGATGGCTAGATCAGTCAACTGATAGAGGAGTCGTTGGATGTGACGATCGCGATTGATCCGGGTGAAGTCATTAGAATGACGTGATCAGTGATGCATGCATCAATCATTGCCCAACGAGAAGAAACCCTTCTTCTCTATAAAAAGAAGGGTTGGGGGTTGTTGGGAGGTTAATGCTTCACTTATAATCTTACTCCCAAGTGCCCCAAATGTTTTCCACTCCTCTTACTTGTTCTTATCTCAATTCTATTGTAAGGAGAGATTTTGTAAGAAAGGTGTACCTCCAACTTGCTTGGGCTAAAGGAGAGACTAGTGGATTGTTGAGGAAGTGATTCGTCTTACGAATCGTCCGTGGACTAATGGCAAGGGCCGTGAACCACGTTACATCTCAACGTTAGCGTTTGCATCTCTTTTTCTTTGTGTTTGTCTTAATTGTTTTTGTTTTAGCATTTCCGCTGGGCTAATCACTTTGTAGATGATTATGAACGATCAAATTCCATCTACGACAATGAGGATTATTCAACCCCCCTTCTAGCCGGGTCACGATCCTCCAACAAAGAGGTGGATGACACATTTCCTGCAAGAACATCAGACTATGCAGGACCTGAAGCAGAGGAATACTGTGATCTTCCATCTCTACTCCATCTTTGACCACCACGTCGAAACTAACGATCATAATTATTAGAAGAATATGACAGTAAAAAAAAGAATTACATTTGCATATCGAATTTATAATATGAACAATACGAAAAAGTTATCATATTCATAGCAATTGGATAATCTACAAAAAAAGATAGTTCATTAATATCAAATATATGAAATTTAGAATTAGACAGTAAATAGAAACATAATTGATAATGAATAAAAGTTACCCATAATTATAAATCGAAGTCCGCGTTATGATTTTCATCCTGATCATACGTCTATTCGATATCATCATCATCATCGTCATCCTCATCGCCATCGTCATCGTCATCGTCATCGTCTAAATTAAATTCCTCATCCTCATCCTCATTCATTTCACTTGCATCAACGACTATTACTACGTCGCTGGGATCTCGTGACATTGAAATATTATATTCTTTGATATGAAATATATTGACAACTTCATCTTATTGATATGCTATGTCTTCCCAATGTTCCTCAATTTTTTTACATGCTTTTGTTTTACAAACAACCCACCAATCATTTTTGTCTCATCTAAGACTAGGATATGAAGCATAAAATACTTGAATCACTTATTGTGCTAACACAAATGGTTCATACCTCTTATATAATTTTTTGTAATTTATTTCAACTAAATTAAACTGTGGATGCACCCTTATGTCTTTGATAGGGTCAAACCAACGACACATAAATAAAATAACTTACAAATCTGAGCCTGGGTACACTACCTCTAAAATTTCATCTAGCAAGCCATAAAAATCATTCCTTGCACACTACAACAAATTTGACTTTTCGCAGTGCACAAATATGCTACGCATTGCATGTTGCACAACGCTAAACTGTTAAAAGTCATAAGGCATTCACAGTGTGCCATCGCGCGCTGCGGTTAAGTGCATTCACAGCGCGCGATCGCATGTTGTGATTAAGTGCATTCGCAGCCCACGATTGCACACTGCTGTTAAGTGCATTTGTAGCGTGCAATCGCACGCTGCGGTTAAGTTCATTCACAGTGCGCAATCGCACGCTGTGGTTAAGTTCATTCGCAATGTGCAATCACGTGCTATAATTAAGTGTATTCGCAGTGCACAATCGTGTGTTGCGGTTAAACGCATTTGCAGCGCGCAATTGCACACTGCGGTTAAGAGCATTCACAACACGCAGTTGTGCACTGCGATTAAGTGTATTTGCATAGCGCAGGCATGCACTGTAGTTAGGCACATATAATTATCAATATCATATAATTATAATACAATATACATATACTACACACGATTATAATATCAAATACAAATAATTATAAAATAAAAAACTCAAATAATTATCAACACAATATGATTATAATACAACACATTTATAATACCACATATAAATATTAACAATTTCATAATCGATATTGACAGTTTTAACACGGCTAAAATTACTTTGAAAAAAAAACTAATAAACCTGGAAGTAAAATGAAAATTTCCCTATTGATAGAAAAAAGTACCCAATAGTTGAACAAAATGAATATACAAGCCTATGACTGAAGATCAATTTATGGCAATAACATTTCAATTCCACATCAGCCTTAACTAATAGTTAACTCAACGGAACATAATCCCAGATAAGTAAATTAGATTCATCATAAGCTCTTTGAGCACAAGTGATTGCTCTTCAGTCACAAGTGGTTGCAACAATACTCCATGGTTATCAGCATTGCAAGAGGTTGCTCTTCAGTCAAAAGTGATCCACATGCTTGAACTTGGAAAGAGATTAATTGTGACAATTGTAGGAATCAAATTTCCAGAAATTTTTTGACAAGCTAAAACAATGGAAATTATGAAATCAATTGTAGTTGATTCAAACTAAGCACCTCAACTAGCTTACTCATTTCCCATCCATTTTGATAGCCATGTAGAGTGCATCTGCATGAAAAGGAGAATGCTCACCCACGAATGAGTGTCTTTCACTGAAGCTTCTTTACCACATCTGTTGAGTCACACCAATCCTCAACTTCTTTAATCTATAGAATATAGATAGCCTCACACAAATCAAGAAAAGAGCAGAGATCATAGATGGAACAAAGAAGAGGACTGCATACCTTGAGTAGTGAGCATAAACATCTCGTGTTGTCTTCTCGAGCAATGACATATTCAATAAAAGCTTCGGCAACAACAACTTCAATACGTCTAATTTCAAATGCAATGCCTTGTTATGAGATTATTTTGAAGCCACGAATCTCTGAAGTATTAGAAACACGTGTCCCACCACAGAGCTCCATTGATACACCAGGTACCTCATCTACACCGACCTGCAAAAAAGTCAACGATCAAGGAAATTTGAAGCCATGTATATGATAAAACTAAAATTAGGATAGTGTTATACAAAGAACAGATGCAGCACACAGTTGATAATATTAAGTCGAAAAAAAAGAAGGTTGATAATTATGGCCTCCAGAATGTAAGAAAAATAAGAACAAGTGAAGATCAGTGAAGCAACCAAACAGTTTAACAATAAGGGTAAAATATATGGAGAATTATTTGCCTTAGCATGCTCAAATATGGAGACAAAGATTGAACATGACAATTGCACCTGCTTTCTTTGCATCTGACAAAGACATTACTTTGGTTTGAAGTAGTGTTGAATCATTGATCCATTGATTTATTAGTTCTTCAATTTTCATCAACTCCTCTTGAGACAATGGTCGTTCGAAATTGAAGTAAAATCAAAGTCGATCAAAGCCTACCAACAAACCAGCTTGTGATGTTTTCTGACCAATCACAATTTTGTAGTAAATGTGTCACAGTATGATGGACTTTTATTAGGAAATGAAATCATAACTTGCATTTTTATTTCTTTTTACAAAATAACAGAACATTCAATAGAGATATTTGCATGCAATTCTATAAATCAATAAATTCATCGACATAGTGTTGCTAGGATCTCCCTGTCTCCTTAAATGACATCTTCTTTCTGCAATGCTTTGCAAAATCAAGCATGTTCTTCTTGAGCTGTGGAAATTCAATTTGTTATGCCAATGGAATAGGTTTTGTATCCTTGTAGGAACACAACCCTAGGTTTAGAATGTTACTTGTGCCAATAGATCAAGTAGTTTGGAATAGATAATATGGTTGTAAATAACCAGATGTGCCAGATTGATTACAAGAATAAATCAGTAAGTTATTCTAAAAAACAAATCTCCACCAATAAAAGGATCCATAACAAGCATTGTAAAATTGCAGGAGATATGTAATAATGAAAATTCATGAACAAAGTATTATATAAACTATTATGACATTCACCAGGAGCATGGAGTTCATCAATAACATCATTGTTACCACTACGGCAATAAAATTGCTTTCTCACCAGGAGCATGGAGCTCATCAGTAACTTCTTTGTTAATCAACCTACAGACATCCCTTGCTTGATCAACATAGTGATGAGGCCACCGTTGATAGCGAATATCTTTGATGCCTCATCACATTGTTGGTCATATGCTTCCAAGATCACCTATTTGTGCCCAATCATTAAAACACAGTAAATCAACAACTAAATTGTACAGTGACTTACAAATGCATGAAGCTAAAATTTTGTAGATGTGCATGTAACCTATGATGGGAAAACCTACAAGACTACCTGATGCTCGAGCATAAAAATCAATCAAGACCATAGAGTCAAGAGATCATTTTTTCCCTTTTTCTTTCCATATCATCATTTGCTTCAAATAGCATAAGAGCAACCCTTACCTTGCATTCGATCTCTCGTCAAGCATCCTCTTCTGCTCCGATTCCTGTTGTGCGACCCAATCCATCCGAGCCTTCAACTCCTTCCGCTGCCATCGCATGATGTTCCTTAATCTCTCAGCCTCCTCCTATGCCAGATCTCTCTACCAGATAACGACCTACCTCGCCTCCGCGGAGGAGCCCTCCTCCCTCTCTCTGTGCCTCCCCCTACCCACCTCCGAGACCTCCACTGCTAGAACCATGTCGTGGACCAACATGTCTCTATGCACCATCGATACGGTGTGCTCATTTGTCGGGGGCGAATGTCGCGTTGAGGTTTATTTGCCCTAGACGAAGGAGATGCTCGAGGGAATGCTCAAGCCCGTTGTGAAGGTGCTTCACCGAGGAGTTGCTCGCGGGGATTCGACGAGGAGCTTGTCACTACCGCACTGCGAGGGGCCAAGGGCAGAGGGTGGGTCGAATGCGCGGCGAAGGAGCTTCACGCGATTGCTATGGTGAAAGAAAAAACTTGTGTGTTGAAGGGTCTTTCTCGCGGCGCGCTGCGGTGAGAAAAAAAAACTAGACAGACAAACATAGAAACGCGCAAAATAGGATGGTCAGGCATTTTTAACGGCGTACATGCGCTGAGAAATATTAATTTTTAATATTAACAGTCTACAATTTAATATTAATAAATTTAATTATTATCCATAACATATTTAATTGACACGCTATGAATAATTTATATTTTGATAATAAAATTTTTAATGACGTATAAATTATACGCTATTATTATTTCATATTAACAAGTTTAGTATTATCTGCAACACGCTTAATTGGTACGCTGCAAAAAATTTAAATTTTTATAATGAGATTTTTAACGACGTACAAATTGTATGTCGTTATTATTTCATATTAACAAACATTATAATATCCGCAGTGTACTTGATTGGCGCACTATGGAAAATTTAATTTTTTTATAGTGAGACTTTTAACAACGTGCAAAATGCACGCTGTTAATATTTCATATTAATAAATCTAATATTATCCGCAACACATAAGATTGGTGCACTGCGAAAAGTTTAATTTTTTATAATAAGATTTTTAACAGCGTGCAAAATGCACGCTATTATTAATTAATATTAACAGCATGCACTGCTCACTGTTAAAATGAGTATTGACAGCGTATTATTTTTGTATGCTATTATTTGCAAAAATATAATATTATCCGCAGCATACAAAATTGGGTGCGCTGTAAAAACTATTATTAACAGCGTGCTATAATTGTTCGTTGTTGATAACGTACCGCGGAAAGTCATATTTGTTGTAGTGAGCGTCGCTAGAGGGGGAGTGAATAGTGAACATGAAATCTTTTCGTCTTTTCATTCGTTTGATTAAAACTATGAGTAATGCAGTGAAAAAATAAATAAGACAATTTTTTTTACTTGGTTCACAACTCAACGGTTGCTACTCCAAGGTCCCGCGATCCTTGACCACATACGAAGGGGCAATCCACTATAGAGTCTCCTCCTCGTTGAAGGTAGGAGACAACGATCATAAAAACTGAAAGCTCGAGGATGAGGCAACAAACCTACCTCACCTCGTTACGATTAAAACCACGAATATAATAAATAAAAATAAACTTGCTGTCGACAAAGAGGTTGTGATCTTGGTATTGTGTCGGTGTTATAACGGCGTTACGACGTTAGAGCTTTAGCATTATGGGAGCACTTTGAGAGCAAGATGGATGATCTTAGGGTTCGAGTCCTCCCCTCCTTTTATAAACTTGTGCCTTGGAATAAGTCCAGATCCAGATCCACAACTTGTGGATCTTATTACGAGGTGACACCTTATCTTATCGTGAAGTGGCAGTGTCAATCGTTATCCTTTTTGACCTTGTGTATTTGGTTGATTCGTCACTATCTATCGATTGATTCCCTTAATCAGTTGACTGTTGGAGCATCAACCGACTGCCAATAACCAGCAGTTGATTGTCAGCTTTGTCACTCCCCTACAATAAGAGGTTAGCACAAAATATGGCAAATATACGGTTCCTTACCGTCCGATCTCGACCTAGACCTTCCACTGGAAGTCTTAGTCGGATCGCCACCTACGGTCGTACCCGTACAGAAGACACGACCTTACTATCTCTCTTTGCATTTGTGTTTACCTCTGGTCTTTTATCGCTTTGCTTCCGGTCTTCACCTGGGTTCTTCGACTCCATCCGAAGTTCTCCCAGTGTCGCCCGACTACCACGATTTCTCGACTCGAGATTCTCTAGGTGTCGCTGACCTTCATCTCAGTTTAAACACTTCTGCACACTTAAGAGTAGCTTATGAGATAACAATAAGACCTTAACTTTGGGTCTTTGCCATAATCAAAATTTAAGTTTGATTATCTGATGCCCCTACACCAACAAAAATTTGTTATGTCTATTTATTTCTTCTTCTTTGCTCATCAACATGTAAGTAATGTATCAATGAGTATGAAAAAGTTTCTAAATGCTCACCAACTCGATATGAACCCTCACTACTCCACTAATGACTTCTCCTAATAACTTTTTATATGTACTAATATAACAATAAACTCCTAACCTAATAACATAATACATAAAACCATAATATAATAAAACCCTTCGAAAATAACATGCTTTGGGATATTATGCATAATAACAGTTCCTACTAAAGTACTATAGTTATCCGTTCTTTCTCTTATTTAGTTCCAATGCATCCATTTATTTTCTTAGACTTTAGCTAGGGTAATTGAGCAACACGAGCTTCCTAATTTGTTGACAATTGGAATATTTTATTTAGGAACTTATTCCTACACAGATACAACCTCTCTATCTATATTACTTTGCATATCAATTAAGAATATCTATATATAATAGTAACACTGATAATGGAAAAGCTCCTTGTTGCTCTTATCCATTGATCAATTACTCTAACTGCACATCATACACGCATTCAAGAAAAGATGACGGAGGGCCGTCGACGAGGGGATCGATTGTGGATCGGCGTCGACGAGGGGTTGGATCGGGGAGGGGCTACTGAAACATGCTTAAAAAAAACTAAAAACCTTAGCTCAAAGCTAAGCTAAGAGGGAAGTACGGGAAACAAATCTAGTAAATATGGATAGTCAATCAACCTTGTGGGGCAGATCACAGAGGGGTTGCGATGAGGGGTTGGATCGGGGGGAGGGGGGGGCATTTCGACGAGGGATTGGATCGCGAAGGACTGTCGGTGAGGGCGGATCTTGAGCAACAAGGGGCTACGGTGAAGGCGAAGGGTGCAACGAAGGGTTGCGGTGAATGTAGTGACTGCAAGGGGTGCAGCGAGGGGAAACGATGAAGGCGAGGGGTAGCAAGGTGTGGCGACAAAGGCAAGGGGAAGCAAGGTGAGACGGAGGTTGAGGCGAGGGGCAGCAAGGTGTGGCGATCTCAGGAAGGATGAGAGGGGATGCTCACGATGCAACAAGGTGCGGTGGTGGTTGAGGCGAGGGGCAACAAGGTGCGGTGGCAAAGGCAAAGGGCAACAAGGTGTGGCGATCTCAGGGAGGATGAGAGGGGTTGCTCACGATGCAGAGAAGAAAAACCTAGGCTGCGAAAACTGAGAGGAGAGAAAGCGGAGAAAGAAACTTAGGCGAAAATGAAACGCATTGAATCGTTGATGCAGCTTCCACGATGGCAGTTGCTCAATGTGGTGCAGCGTAAAGAACACAGTGGAACAACTATATATATATATATGATCATCGGCCATTGGAGGGCTCGATCGGCTCGATCGCAACTCCGTGGTCCGACGAGGCTTGGCTCTGGCGGTTAGTGCCAAATCCGGTGCTAACGGCCGGAAATTGTCAGCATCACGTGGCGATGTGGCGCCATTATCGACCCGCGATCGGGTCGGATTCAAGCCAGTGCGGCCGAATCCGACGGCGGATGGATCAACCAAATTATCACACAAATTATCATCTAAACATCAAAATCTAGCCATCGAATTATCATCTAAGGATCAATATAGCTCACAAATTATAATCTAAGAATAAAAAACCCTAAAATTATCCTATAATTGTTAAAATAATCTCAAAATCATCATCTAAATATCAAAATAGCTCCAAATTTGTTATCTAAGAAACAAATTAACTATAAATTATCTTTAAAATGATTGAAAATTAAAGAATTTATACCATATTTGTGTAAAAAATATTCAAAATAATCAATGTGTGAAGATCCCTAGGAAATATGGAGAAATCGAGTTGGAAGACAAAATGGAGGAGGCAGAGCTGGAGGAGGCGTAGCAGGAGCAACCAGAGGCGAAGAAACGATCGAGGTCAGAGTCGGAGCCGAATCCAAAGGAGGCGTAGCCAGAGCTGAAACTGGAGGAGGCGTAGTCGGAGAAATTGAAGGAGGATCGAGGATAAGAGGTCATAGATTCGTTGGAGGGGAGCTAGAGCCGGAGCCAGAGAGAAGGGGGGTGGAGGCCGTCAAATCATCGAAGTCAGAGGGGGAACCAAAGCCAGAGAGATGATAGCTGGAAGAATGCTAGAGTTGGTGCTGGAGCCGAAGAGGAAAAGAGGAGAAACGACAGAAATAGGTTGGGGAGGGTGTGGTGTGTCGAGAGTTTTTTTATGCATTTTAACAACGAAATATTTATTTTTGTCGTTATATTAACGGCGAATTGTACATTTTCATCGCTAATATTATTAATAATATTTTATTTAAAAAAGGTAACGACGAATATATATATATATATAAGTCATAAAATATTGTACTCTTAGCGATGAGTTATTTTAATTTGTCGCTAAAATTTTAGTTTTTATGACGATTCTAAAATATTTCATCGCTAATGTTATTAATAATATTTTATTTAAAAAGGTAACAATGAATATTTATAAACATCACAAAATATCATACTCTTAGCGACGAGTTATTTTAATTCGTTGCTAAAATTTTAGTTTTTACGACGATTCTAAAATATTTCGTTGCTAATTTTATATATTTTTAACGATTAATATTTTTAATAAGATTATTTATGACAATCGATTTTTTCGTCGTCATTTATGTGTTTAGCGACGAATTAATAATTCATCGTTATTTTACTGATTTCTTACAATGGGTATTCGTTGGGCAGAATCCAACGTGGATTAATCTGTTGTGAGACAACGGATAAGCGAACAGTCGACTGCTAGCTAGGGGGAAATCCAATCATACCCAGATTATAAAAGGAGCTCGATATGGAGGATTCATAGTAGTGTTTAGGGCGATTTTGAGGCAAAGTGTTGTTGCATTTCAGGTCTACAATTGGAAAGTCCAAGAATGATCTTGGTCATGTAAGTCCAAGTGTGTAATCTTGGCGGTGAAAGTCCAAGCATTGAAGTTTGGCAATGAAAAAATCTAAGGATGTAGTTTTGACAGCGTAAAGTCCAAGCGTGAAATCTTGGCAACGTAAGTCCAAATGGATATTGGCAAAGAAGTCCAAGGGTGAGGTATTAGCAGCATAAGTCCAAGCATTTAGTCTTGGCGGTGTAAAGTCCAAACAGATCTTGGCAAGGAAGTCCAAGGGTAAGATTTTGGTAGCGTAAAGTCCAAGGGTAAGGTTTTGGTAGCGTAAAGTCCAAGCAGAGAGTCTTAGCGGCATAAGTCTAAATGAACCTTAACAAATGACCCAGTTAGCATGACATAGTCGATGGAAGCACTTGAAAGCTAGCGTGAAGGGTGAATGAGTCATTGAAGACTCGGAGGGACCCTGAGGGTGTGAAACTAATGGAAGTGGCTAAAATGCTAAGGTTGGTTGATCAAGTATAAATGGATCATACTTGGGTTAAACCTCATGTTTGAGATTTATCAGTCGACTGTGATTATAGATCAGTCGACTGACTGAGTGTACAACACTTGGAAGTAGTTTGACTCGAGCAATCGATTGGGATTATGACCAGTTGACTGAGGCTCAACTGCTTGACTATGGCTCTAACAGTTGATTGCTAGTTGTGGGTAGTCAACTGACCTATATCAGTCGACTGTTAGGGTTGAGCAATCAACTGGAATTAAGTGACTAGGATATAGAAGGTTTGGCAGTCGACTGCTAGCTCAGAGCAGTCGACTGGTGCCTATAGTAGTCAACTGCTAGGTCAGGGTAGTCGAGTGATGGGTAACTTTCTGACGTAAATTAAGACATTGTGAGGCAACGACATAGTGTCCAGTCGACTGCTAGTTATGGGTAGTCGACTGGCCTATATCAGTCGACTGTTAGGGTTGAGCAGTCGACTGGAATTAAGTGACTATGACACAGAAGGTTTGGCAATGATCTGCTAGCTAGTAGTATCATGCCTAGTAGTCGCTAGGTCGTGATAGAGTGATAGGCAACTTTCAGACGTAAATTAAGACATTGTGAGGCAACGCGCTAGGTCGAGCTTGATTGGAAGGCAAAAATCTAGTTTGTGCGAGGCTTTAAAAGGAGCTCGACTGGAAGAATTAATGGAAGCTGTCGGTTCTTGAGCTTTAGAGAGGGGTTTTGCTACTACATTCCAGACCTTCCAAGACGTTCAAAGCAACCAACAAACATTCAAAGTAAAAGTGCACTTGTAAAGTAGATTTTTTCGTATTTCATTTGTGTGTAATATTGCTACCTATTACTTTAGGATATGATTTATTTTTAATATAATTGAAGTCTTTTTTAAGATGATTGTTATTCTTATGTAAATTTAAATATATAAATTGAATTCTAAATTTTAATTTTTTATAACAAAAGTGTGGTTATAATCTATACCTACAGAAAAAAAAATCATGTGACTATAAGCTATACCCACGGGAAAAAAACTGTGGCTAATTATCTGGTGATTAATTGTGACGGTTTTTAGTTCTGTCACTAAATTCTATAGTGACGCAATGAAATCCGTAGGTATAAGTCGAGGCATTTTTTGACGGTAATGGGTACCGTCACTATATGTTACACCCACGACAAAAAAATCGTAGGTAAAGGCATATTAAAAATGACGGAAATAGACGTCCGTGGGTATAGGATTTTGAGGTATATACCCACGATTTTCATGCTTTTTCCTACGATTTTTTACCGTGGATATATGACAATTTTCTTATAGTGTTTATATCTTATATTTGCTTGTTTGTGTTGTAGTTTACTATTATAAGCTCATCTTATAAGAGGTTTTCTCCACCTCCGATATTATTCTGAGAAGAGAGTTATTAGTGGTGTGGACACTAAGCTCGATCGTGGAGTAGGAATCGTAGGTTCCGAGCCACGTAAAATCTCTTGTTGTGATTGTGTTGCTTGTCTTTGTATCTATTCGTACTTGTATTTGTATTCCGCTGTGCTAGTCATTTTGTAGACGAGTAATTACGAGCACAATCATGAATGAAATCGACGAAATGCTATTCACCCCTCTAACACATCAAACGATCCCCAACACTTTATTTTGTATTTCATTTGTATTTGGTTGCATTTTATTGTTTATTGTTGTAAACACCTTGTAAGAGGTTTCTTCACCTCCGTTGTTATACTGAGAAGAAAAAGTTCATAGTGAGGGTAGATCACTAGAGCGCCGCCGTAGAGTAGGAACCGTAAATTCTAAACCACGTAAAAACTCATTGTGTTGTGATTGTGAATTGTTATTTCTATTGCTATTTGTTTCTGCTGTGCACTACCAACTTGTAGACAAGAACAACACAATCAAACGAGGAAAATCAAATTACTATTCACCCCTATAGCGCATCAAATCGGTCCCAACATTATAAACATGCTAGCGCGCTCCATTGCAATCTTATCACATCTTTAAAATCATATTAAGGTGTACTGATTTGTAAAACCAGTACAATTTTAATCTAGATCAATCACAAAACTCTCTATTGAGAAAAAATAATAGATTTTCAAAAAATTGACAACGACATGAAGAATAAATGTGTGATATGTAGAGAACGTATGGACATCATATTCATTAAAGAAAAATCAAAATTTAATGAAGACTAAATAAACAAGTATATGCACTCAATACTATACATAACATTATTACATAATATTAACCATTATAGAAGAGAATTATTATATTATATGTTATGAGTGCCACATTAATTTTAAAGCGTCTTTTTTTTTTTTACTATTATGTATATATAGTGGTCTATTAAACCATTGCACACAAATAGATGATAAATTAAGAATCATTCACCTACACTTTCTTTGTTTTCTTAACTCCTTCGTGCTCTATGTCGATCACAAAGCTCCATTAAATCTCACTGATGTTTGAACATTGAAATGTTCATAGTCAACAAATCTCTCACACCTTTCATTTTTTTATTACTCCATACAATTCTCAAGAAAACATGGTTACATCTAATAAAATAAATATACTGAACAATCCTAAAAATTAATGTAGTATAAATGCTTTCGCCTCGCCAATAATTATAAAGCTTATATTATGCATTATTTGAAAAACAAAAAACAAAAGATCGAGTGCATCAGTACCTAAATTATTGAAAAAGTTGTTTCATCTTGAACAACTTTATTCTCTTCTACTTTCAACATGGCCATTAGAAATCAATGAGGATATTTACCTACAAATGTTTTCTCTTTGTTTAGCGATACATATTTTACAGTGTGTAGATTTATTCTTCTAAAATATAGTTCTAAAAAATTAGATTTGTGTGTGTGTGTATATATATATATATATATTTCTATATCTGTGTGTGAGAGAGAGACAGTAAAAAAACGCATACAGTAACCCTAGAGAAAACAGGACCAGTAAATTATATGATATGATAGCTAACAAGAGCATATATTGTTCACGCCAATCTACTTACTGCTAGGCTTTCTTCTTCTTCTTCTCTCTATCTTTCCTCCGTTTTTGAAGCATTTCAGACTTTCTGAGATTAGCTGCCGTGGCAGCATTCATTTGTGCCCTAATATCGCCACACTCTCTGCAGTATATTAATTCAGTCGAGAGAGAGAGGAATTTGTGAAAAGTACTTGTACTAGGGAGCGGCCGATCGCCAATCTCCATGCATATATGGTTCATGGTTGCCAGGTTTACGGTATCAAATCTAGCAGATCCCTGAAAAAACGCCATTATTGTGGAATGATTAATTAAATGTTCATGGTAGAAGTAGTGTTTTGATCGATCGATCAGGAGGGTCTTTGTTGTTGGGGGAAGAACGGCAACGAAATGCCGGCGACGAGGGCGGTAAGGGGATTCGGGTATGTGTCGAGGAGCTCCGGCGTGGAGGTGGTGGCAGCGGTGGCAGAGGAAGTGGATGCCTCGCCGGCAAGTTGGGAGGAAGGGAGGTCGCTGGCGGCGCCGTGGTCGTAGAGGATGCCCTTGAAGAGGTGGCCGGCGATGCGGACGGTGGTTCGGTATGCATACTCTTCGTCAGCGTTGTTGACGGCGCCGAGGCGGATGCAGCGGAACATGGCCTCGGCGTTCAACTCCGGCGGGAAGATCTCGGAGTCGAGGGTTCCAACTGCAGTTAGAATATAAAAAAAAAATCCAATTTTTGTATGTTATAATCAATCAATATTGAGATGTGAATTTAAAGAGAAATTTTGATTGTGTTTTTTATTTTTTTTAAGGGAATAATTTGTTGAATTTGGATGATCGGAGTGGGAAGTTCGTTGTAGTACCAATTGTGGTGGTGACGGCGGTTGTGGCGGCGGTGGAGGGGACGATTTCGGGGGTTCGCTTCAAGGATTTGTCGCCGGCGGCTTGATGCTGCTGGCGCTCGCGGCGCTTGGCGGCGGGGACCCACGTGCTCTTGACGTGGGTGGAGCACGAAGCCGCGGTCCATGCAGCAGGTGCGGCAACGGAGGTGGGCGCAGTCCTTTTCGCCTGGTTCCCGCAATCCTGACAGCTCTGCCCCGTCGCCGTCGATGGCGGCGGAGCCCGCGAGCGGCAGCTCGTGGGGGAAGCCCGAGTACTGCTGCTGCCGCCACGTAAGCTCGAAACCCCGAGTGTAAACACTACCTTCCATGTTGTCGCTCCGGTCGTTACTGCCGCCGCGGCCGCCGCCGTACAAGAAGAAAGCCTCAGTGGACGGGAGATGTTGTTGCCCCCCGCCGTTTCCGAAAGGGAATCCAGCCGCCATGATCTCCTACTCTTCTCCCACTCTGATCAGCCTTCTAGCTAGCTAACACATGAATTCCCGGCTGGCTTTTCTTCCTCCAATTCCCACCGTCGCTGGAGCAACGGGGCCAACACAGAAGCAAACTTTCCAGAGAAGAAGACGCGATAACGATCACTCTCTCGTTGCTGCAGAACCACTCTTTCCTCTTCTCCCTCTACTTCGCTGCTCGCCAACACATCAATTCACGGCCAGAATTTCTTCCCAATCTTCACCGTTGCCGGAGCAAAGCGCCAGCAAACTTTGTCGCTATAAGCCTATAACGATCACTCTCGCCAGGACTACTCTTTCCTCCTCTCCTACTTAGCGCGCGGCTTTCTAACACATCAACTCACAGCTTTTTCTTTCTGATCCCCACCGTTGCCAAAGCGCCATAAAAGAGCAAACTTTCCGCTTCTTCCTCTACTCTACCGCCTGGTAACACATCAATTCATGGCGTTTTCTTCCTAAAATCGTAAAAAGGAGCTACCTTTGGAGAGAAGTAGGCAACAGATCAGTGATCTCTCTCTCTCTCTCTCTCTCTCTCTCGATGCCTTTTTTGGCGTCTGCAAGTGGAAAGCAGCAGCGGCTGCTTCTTCTACTCTCTTCAGGAGCTTCGATTTCGAGACGACCAGCAGTCCGGAGGGAAATGGAGGAAGATCTACTGCGGCGGCGGCGGCGGCCTCGACTGGCCATTCATTTACTAATCAGCTGCGCTCCTCATGTCATCTCTTTCCCCAATCCCTATGCGCCACTTCTGCTCCCCCTTCTCTCTCCCTCTCCCTCTCCGCCACTGTGTTTGGTGTCGGAAGGGAGGCGCAATAATGAATTAATTACCTCGCTGTAAATGTAACTGAGCAGTGGATTTCGACGTGAGACGGTAAGGTCAAGTCGCACCAGTACACAGGAAAACGATGGGGCATGCCTATCGCCAGGTCTCCATCATCTTAGAATTTGGAGGATCGACGAGCAATCGAAATAGAAAAATGAAGCTTTTTAAATATATATATATATATATATATATATATATAGAACAGTGCATGCTACATTCAGCTCGATCACTGTGTTGACGTTGATGAAGAGAGACGATATAGCAGCAACGAAGGAGAAGGTGATCGTATCATCATGCTTAATTATATGGGCATTTTAGGGTCAGTGAGATATGGAGGTGCCCTTTGGAAGAGGAACATTACGTTTTCAAAGGGCGGTGTGGGGTTAGCTCGCTGTCTCCATCGTGAACTCTAATTGAAGTATATGGATGGACGACATCAGACCCTTCATTGATTGGGTCATGAAGGTGAGATCTCTTTGATCATTATTGTTGCGGGTAGGTCGACACTTTTATTTTATTTTTTAAATTTTTAGATGAAATCATTTTTTTCATAGACGAATCAACAAATAATATAATGTAACGTAGCCAATTTGGATGGCCTTATGGGGACAATACGCTGGAAACTAGAGAAATAACAAAAGTAACAACACAGCAATTGAGCTGAGCTGATGTGGAGGTAATAATATTGAGATGGCAAGAAAAAGAGAGTGACATGAGGCGATCAGGACGTCACGCATATATCGTTATATGGATAGTACTGCACTGGATTGTTTGGGTTAAAATGTAATAAAAAAAATGTGAAATCGTTGTATTAACGGTCTCTGTCAATTATTTTTATCGATGGAAGAGATAAATCAGGACTCAATGGTAAGTACAAAGGAGAGAGTTAGAATGTAATAAGAAATTGAGTGGGAGAGAGAGAAGATATCTTCGGAGGGGTTGAAATGGATCGCCATTAAGAAGTCTTTAATTAATCAGAAACGTGCAACCATGGGAGTTTTGATTGAGGCCGGAAAAATGATTTAGTACGTCTGTTTGACGTCCTTTTCTGTAGACAATAGGACGGAAGAAGAGAGACAGGCAGGAGGCGAGGACAAAGAGCAAAAAGGAGTTGGCTAAGGAAGGGTGTCGTCGATGATGATGGTGAAAGGGGGCGTGGACGGACGGAGGCACCGAGGGAGTGGAGGAAGATTGATGAACGAAGGCACATGAGAACCGCAAGGATAACTTGCATTAGTTGAATTCCTTATAATTGTTTACTAATAAAAGTATCTATTAACTCTACTGTGATTCCATGATAATCTCACAACACGGAAAGCCAGAGTGCTTATAAACCATCGCAGCCATTCGAACAGGTTAATATTGAAAATATTGTTTGCACTGCGAGCAAATAGAAACTCTCTTGCGAAGCACAACTAAAACAAACACAAACAAATAATATTCCCAACTTTATTTAGCTAGTAGATATGTTGGGACAGCACAGCGAGCAGAGCTTTTAGGAACCTGGAAGTCGTTCATTCATCATCAGTGTACCTGTGGTGGTGATGATGCTTCTTTTCCCCGCCGTAGTTGTCGCCACCCTGGCAATTTACTTCAATTAGTCCGGCAACGGGAAGAAATTGTACTGACAAGAAGCTTATTATACGAGCAAATTTTAAATAGAGCGGAAGAAAAAGCTAGAGATGACACAACGTTGGGTGAGTCTAAAATCAAAAGTTATATAAAATAAATTTTATCTTGAGCCATTAATGAGCGCGCTATATGATCTACAATTACAAATGCTCTGTTTACCTAGATGAAGCAGAAGATAAATGAGGCAAAGGAGAAGCGGAAACGAGGGAAAGAAAAAAAAGTTGGACAAAAGTGAAAAAAAAAAAAAGGTTGTTTACTTGAACTATTAATGTAGATGAAATATTTTTCCCTTTCTATTCTCTAAACCCTTTCTCGAACTATTAATTCAGATTGGTCAATTTGTTCACAACTACTGAATCTATAGGTCATTTCTTCCATTCTATAATAAGTGGCTAATTAATTGTAAACAGTTAAATATTTACTTTATGTCTTCTATACCTAAATATCAAACTCAATTTCTCAACCCTTCAAATCTTAAACCAAAGCATTGCAAATTTTTCTGCTTATAATAGCACCATTAATGATTCTTGACTAGCAAGCAAGTCCATTGTCAATCTCCCGAATGGTCCAAGTTACCCAGAAATCGACCGACCATGTTTTTGTTTATCTATTCATCTTCGCTGATGTTGTATAGGAAAAAAAAAATATCCCCATATGGCAGATGAGGTCTTGAGTGTTCCTAAATTACTTTCTCTCTAGCATAAAAATTAGAGTTCAAAGGTCATGTTAACGAATAAAAACTTCCGAAATTCATTGAATAATATACTCTCATTTACACATAAGTTGTGGTGGATTTATACTGGACATGCATAGTGAATCCACGGATGACAAATGTAAAGAGGCTAAACCACAAAGACTAGACACGTTGGCATGCTATAATGTAAACCCATTGAGAAGAAAATTGTCAGGTACATTGCTGACTAAAAGATACATCTATAGGAAATTCAACACCTTTTAACTGCCCTAACATTAGTTACATGTGAATCATTATCACAAGTAACTTTTAATGCGTCAAGGATACTTAATAAGGTGCAGTTCTTCTCTAAAATCCACATCGGGTCTCCAAAAACTCTATTGTGGGAATTTACAAGGTAAAGACGCATCATGAAAAAATCATTCTTCAACTCTTATTATTTTCTGCTATTGACTTTATGAACTAATAAATAGCTTCTATGGTTGATCAACCACACAAATCCTCATATTTCAATCTACAAATTAGTCGCACGAATTTGTAAGGCTTGTAATTTTCATATTGCAACACAAAACACAATTTTCAGTCAATAAGACAATTTCTATACGTACTTTATTTCTAATGGTATTGCAAAGCTTTTCCTTTATTCACTATAGATGTTTTAATTTAATATACAATATAAAACAAATTAGCAATTACTCCTAAAAACAATCATGGTACATGATTTAAATCTTAATCTAATTACTGTAAAGCAAGTGCCTTCTCATGAAAAGCCATTTTTTATACTTGGTTGGCAAATTTATGAATTCTATTTTTTTTTTCTTTGAAGCTATTTTATTGTTCATGTCCATTAATTTGTTTGAACAGCAAAGCCCACCTTAATCTTTATATTGTCAGAGGCAGTGGAACTAGCTGCTGAAATTCTAACATGAATTCACATCTAACCGCATGAGTATAATCCTTCTAAAGAAAATGTTATAGGCGGATTAACCTTAGCAAATTCTTTGAAAGCAAACTGATTTTTGTTAAATTCTAATAGATTGATTGAGATAAGTTAAAATCGTGGAGTGACGTGATTATAGAAGATAAAGCAATTATCTAGACAATGGAAATTGTGTGGAAAAGGTTATCTGATAGCAGGACTTACATAACTAGGGCGTCCATATCCTTCGCCTTGATCAGGATCAGAACCAGGATTTCCATAGCTAGGGCGGCCATACTCTTCACCTTGATCATATCTGCTTGGCCTATTGTACCTTCCAGTCTCCTCCTCTCCGCCGTAGCTCGGCCTTTCATAACTTGGCTTCGAGCCATAGCTATCTTCGCTCTGGTACGACTGCCCGCCACCATATCCGTATTCTCCAACAGCCTGGTACTTCTTTCCAGTTCCATATCCATACCCTTGCCCTGCCCCCTCTTCTCCGTAGGGCTTGGGCTGATCATACCCATACTCATCGCGTTTGGGTCTCCCACCACTATAACCAGATCCGAACTCAGATTCTTCGTCTCGCTTGGGTCTTCCACCACCGTAACCAGATCCATACTCAGATTCTTCGTCTCGCTTGGGTCTTCCACCACCGTAGCCAGATCCGTACTCAGATTCTTCATCTCGCTTGGGCCTTCCACCTCCATAACCAAATCCGTACCCAGGTTCTTCTTCACGATTGGGCCTTCCACCTCCGTAACCAGATCCGTACTCCTGATTCCCACCATAGTCATAACCAGGCCTGTGTTCGGGGCGACGGCCGCCGAAGCCACCGTAACCACCTGATCCACCTTCCTCGACCTCCTGCTGCGGCTGGAAGCCATAGGCCGGCTGCGGCTTAGTCATGGAGTGACCGTACTCCGGAGCCCCGTAACCTCCGCCTCCGTAAGCGGAGGGGACAGATCCGGAGGAGTATTGCGGCCTGTTGTAGTCAACGCTGGAGGAGGAGGAGATGGAGTGGCAGGTCTCCTCCGAGGGCGGGAGCGGGCGGCCATAGGTGAGCGCAATGTCGTAGCCTCCGCCGTAGGGCGTGGGATCGTAATCGTCGAAGTCGTCCGTGGCGTCGTCTCGTCCTCTCCAAGACATCGCTCTTCTTCTTCTTCTCCGAGGCGTTTGAGATCAGATCTAGATCTGAGTGCAGGGGAGGGACACGGAGGGTTGACATGCTTTTATTAAGGTGCCACTTCCTTAGCGGACGAACGTCCGAGAGGGCTGCTGCCACGTTATGAAATGGGCCCCGATTAAGGCCGTGACCCGGCTTTTACTCCGGGTCTACTTCCCTAAAAATAAAGAGTAGCTTATAATAAAATAAAATATTAAATTTATAGACATTTTCTACCTAATTTAAAATAAAAGGGAAAAAAGTGATATATCCGAGCAAGTCCTAAATGAGTTAAATATTTACGAACAAATTTGATATTTGATTTGATACGAATTCATTTTGTTCAATATATTAAATCAATTAAATGAATATATTTAAATAGTTTAATAAATTAAATGAATAAATTTGAATATATATGTATTTGACTTATTAATATTTATGAATAATATTGATGGATGCATTTTATAAATTATATTTTTGAATAAAATTCATAAATTACGTTCATAATCAAATTTATTTATGAATTATTTATGAATTGTTTATATTTGTTTGAACTGTTTATACCGATCAATCAAACAAATGTTAAAATATTAAAATTTCAAATAAATTTGACTTTAAAACTTTATAATATTTAAATAAGTTTGAATCAAGTTTGATTCAAACTTAAACTTGTTAGGATCGTTTGGATACGCTAGAGGGGAGTGGGTGAATGACGTCGTTCGATTTCGCTTCGATTCGTGCTTGCTCATCTACACCAATATTAGTACGCAGCGGAATATACAAAATAAATACAAACAAAATACAAAATAAACAACGCAAAAATCACAACCACAAGGCACAACGATTTTACGTGGTTCAAAATCTACGGTTCCTACTCCACGATCAAGCTCTCATTTAGTTCTAGTGATGCACACCACCACTAAAATCTATACTTCTCGGTATGATATCGGAGGTGAGAAATCCCTTACAAGAGTTTACAATAAGTATAGGAACTGAAATACAAGTATAAAGCGAAATACAAAATGCAAAGAAAACTTTACAACAAAGGACTTTTGATCGCTTTACTTGCTTGTTGGTTGCTTTAAGATGCCTTGGAAAGTCTGAAATTCAGCAAATATTCCTCTTCCAAATCTCTAAGAACCGATTGCGAAATCCTCCTTGAGCTCCCCTTCTTATAGGCTTCGCGTCGGAATAATTTCTGACTGTTACCACTCAGCGATACTTTGCCAATTGAGATGCCACCTCAACTAAGCTATAATCGAGGCGTTAATCGAGTGTGCTTTGTTTCTGACCTATCGTTGTCAAGCCTCCAATCGACTGCTCTACCACAACAGTCGACTGCTTGTCGAAGCTATTGTTTCTCAATCGCTTGAGTAGCTCCTCAGTTTCCCGACTATCTACAGTCAGTCGACTGCTCTTCCTCAATAGTCGACTATCGAGCATCACAATTGTTTACCAAGCACACATCGACCAGTCGACTTCTCTCCAACATCAGTCGACTATTGAGCATCATGGTTGTTTCCCGAGCTGCACAATGTCAAACACCCAGTCTGAAATTCGAGCCTCACAGTAGAAGTCACCCACACTGGACCAGTCAACTAGGCAAATGCTCCAGTTGACTGTTAAATCTCAGAACTGAGGTTTAATACATCAAGTATGATCCCTTCATACTTGGCACACACCCTTAGTCTAGACCTAAGTCTTCAAGCTACTTCCATCAGCCTCACGTCCTCATGGTCCATCCGAGTCTTCTACAACTCCTTCACCCTTCGCACTAGCCTTCAAGTGCTTCCATCCACTTAGTCATGCTACTGAATACCCTTAGTCTAGACCTAAGCCTTCAAGTCACTTCCATCAGGCTCATGTCTCTAGGATTTATCCGAGTCCTCCACGACTCGTTCACCCTTGCGCTAGCCTTCAAGTGTTTCTGTCGCCTTCATCATGCTAACGAGTCTACCTTTGCTAAGAGGTCGTGCCTCCGAGACTTCTCCATTGCCAAGAGGTCGCGCTTCCGGGACTTCCATTGCCAAGAGGTCGCGCCTTCAGGACTTCTATTGTCAAGATGTCATGTTTCCGGGACTTCCATTGTCAAGGCTCCATCCTTAGACTTTCCCTTTGCCAAGTATCTATACTTGGACTTTCCTCGCTTGCCTAGCATTCAATCAATCGTGACCTACTAAGACTTCCACTACTAAACTCGATCTCCCTAATCCCTTGCCAAACACGGTCTCCCTAACTTGTCGGGACTTCAATTATCTAGTCATTCGGTCACTGTTGACCTACTAGGAGTTCATTCTCCTCATGTCATATGTCCGATCAATCTTGACCGACCTGGACTTCCCTTTCCAACTTCCGGTTGGACTTTTCAACACCAAGTGTCCGGTCACCCTTGACCGACTTGGATTTCTCCTTTTCCAACTCTCAGTTGGACTTTCCATACTCAACTTCCATATGACTACGGATATTGTTAGGACATGTGCGCCCGCTAGAGGGGGGGTGAATAGCGATTCGTCGTCGTTTCACAGAATTTGATCGTTCTTGCGTGCTTGTCTACAATGATCGTTAATATGCGCAATGGAATAATAATAAAGCAATAATGAAATGTACAAACACACAATACACAAGAACACGAGAATATAATGTGGTTCGAAACCTCGAGGGTTCCTACTCCACAGGTTGGGCTCGAAAGAGCCCTAGCGATGCAATCAACACTACTAATCAAATAAACTTCTTCTCGACAACAAATTGGAGGCGGAGAAACCTCGTACAAAGATTACACTAAGTAATACAATGGATACAAGCAAATACAAATATGAAATGTAATACAAGTAAAGAAAAACACTTTACGAAGAGTTTTTTATTGTTTGATCTTTGATTGTCTTGGACTAGCCTTGAAGGACTGGAAAGCACTAACTATTCCCCTTCAAATTGCCCAAAAGAACCATTAGTGAAATCTCCCACGAACAACTCCTTTTAACCTGCATCGGATTGGATTTCTGCCTAGCAGTCGACTGCCATAAGGCTCCAGTCGACTGCCAACACTGTTGCTGTGAGACAACGGTTTGATCCACATTGGAAAAACTCTAACGGATCACTGGGTAGTCGACTGCAAATAGTGGTAGTTCGACTACCAGCGCACGTAGCTGACTGCCTGGTCAGCTACAAAGCGTTCTGTGCTCCATCAATCGACTGCCAAGACTTTTTCGACCCTAAGCTGTAGTCGAACACTAGTCGACTCACAGCAGTCGAACTGGTCATAATCCTAGTCAACTACTGAGGGTCGAGTCGGTTGCCAAGTGTCAAACACTTGACCATCTGACCGGTATAAAGTCCTGGTCAACTGATAACCTCAAACATGAGGTTTACCCCCAGGTATGGTGCCTCCATACTAGCTAGACTACCCTTAGCCTAGACCTAAGTCTTCTAGCCACCTCCGTCAGCCTCATGCCTATCGGATCCCTCCAAGTCATCCATGACTTGTTCATCCATACGCTAGCCTTCAAGTGCTTCCATCAGCTGTTGTCATGCTAATGTGGTCTACACCGCCAAGGCATATTAAACTTACGCTGCCAAGACTCCCGCTTGGACCTTACGCCGTCAATCATTGGACTTATGCTGCCAAGACTTCACCCTTGGACTTTACGCCGCCAATATCCCCTTGGACTTCTCAAATGCCAAGACTCAAGCTTGGACTTTCCCTTGCCAACCCATATTGAACTTTCCATGTCAAGACCCATGCTTGGACTTTTTCTTTCCAAGACTCATGCTTAGACTTTCTTTGTCAACCCATGTTGGACTTTCCCTTGCCAAGACTCATGCTTGGACTTTACATGCCAAGTACTCAAGACTTGAATTTTTCCAATGCCAAGTGTCCCACTTGGACCTTCCATGCCAAGTACCCATGACTTGGACTTTACCATGACAATCACATTGTCATATATTTTTGTCAAACATCAAAACATCACTCAAGTTAAACTCGAGTCCGGTCAATCGTGACCTGGGCCGATTGCACCAACAACGATGACGATGACGAATAGACGCATGACCAGGATAAAATATTGTAATGTGGACTTCGATTTCTAATTGTGGGCAACTTTTTATTGAGTACCAATTATGTTTTAATTTACTATCTCATAACGGACTAATCCACGCTAAAATTATCCAACGAATACATCAACAGTCGACTGCCCTTACAAGCAGTCGATTGCCAAATATTTTGTGCTCGTGTCCACTAGCTCTAGTCAACTATCTATACATGGCAGTCGACTACTGTAGACCAGTCGATTGGTCATAACTACCAATCAACTATCAGAGCACAACTTGAGAAGTTGAGCCTAAGTCGACTACACGACCAGTCGACTATGTCATAACCCTAGTCAACTGCCCGAGTTAACTAGGCCTCCCGAGTGCTGAACACTCAACCAATCGACTGGCCAAAGCCATCAGTCGACTGGTAAACCTCAATAATGAGGTTTAACCTAAGTATGATCCTCTCATACTTGATAGTCATTTATAGCCTAGATCTAAGCTTTCTAATCACCTCCATCAATCTCACATCTATTGAATCCCTCTAAGTCCTTCATGACTCGTTCACCCATCGCGCTAGCCTTCAAGTGCTTCCATTGGCTATATCATGCTAATCGGGTACCCTTAGCCTAGATATCGACCTTCTAGCCACTTCCATCAGCCTCACGCCTCTTGGATCCCTCGAGTCCACGACTCTTCATTTTCACGCTAGTCTTCAAGTGCTTCCGTCAGCTTAGTCATACTAACTGGGTCTACCTTTGCCAAAGTTCACTTGGACTTTACGTCGCCAAGACTATACACTTGGACTTATACTGTCAAGACTTCACCTTTGGACTTTTCTCTTGCCAAGTATCCATACTTGAATTTTCCTTGCCAACTCCATATTGGACTTGTATGCCAAGATCTATGCTTAGACTTTCCATGCCAAGATCATTCTTAGACTTTCCATGTCAAGTACCCATGACTTAGGCTTTCCAATTGTCAAGACCCATGCTTGGACTTTCATTGCCAAGTACCCTTGACTTGGACTTTTCCACGACAATCACATTGTCAATTCATTTGTCAAACATCAAAACACTACTCGAGTCTGGTCAATCGTGACTCGAGCTGACTACACCAATAATCTCCTCCTTTTTATGTTTGACAACATATTTAAGTTAGGCTATCTCATAGGCCCAACTCCTCATGCCAAGTATCCATACTTGGACCTCTTATGCCAAAGCATAATGAAGGTTTATCTAACTTAAATCATTCATTTCTCCTCCTTTGGCATACATCAAAAAGATAACTGAGGTTTTCAATGTTACATCTCTCAATGAGATCCTATATTCTCCCCCTTGGTTCAAAATCACTTAGGATGTCTTCACTCTTCATAGTGATAAATCTAATATCACTAAATGAGAGGAATCCATAATGAAGATTTACCTAACTTTCACTTCTCTCCCTTTGGTGAGCACAATGAGGGTTTCCTAACACAAACCCTTCATTTCTCTCCCTTTGAGGAAAAACTATCTATCATCCCTTGATGGATAACCTCCTCCTAAAGATTTACTCTCTCTTGGCCATTGCACCAATAATATCCTTAGAGAGTTCCCAAGTCTATAGTAAACTTAAACCATCACCTAGGGATGACTGAAAATGGGATAAAAAAATATTATTTACCCGAAATCAATCCAACAGTCGACTCGGCTAGCAAACAATCGACTGCCATCAACACCATTCGACTACCCAAAGCGGTAGTCGATTAGTTTCTGCAAATGCAGAAATCAGCTTATCAGAAATGAATTTCAAAAATTCATAAGTAAAAATATGCATTTTGAAAAATCTTGAAAATTCATATGTACATTACTTACAAGAAATACAATGAGTGAAAATTATTTTTAAATTAAAATACTCATTAAATTATGATATTAATATAAAGTTCAAAAGCATTGAAACCTTTTAATATTTTACCTAACTTTGTATCAACCTTCTCAATGATGAGTGCTATCAAAAGATAGACTTCACCGAGATTTTTCAAAATGATTTTAAAATATTTTCAAAATTTTATATTGAACTATGGTCTATGGACTAGATGTACATAACTTGTACATTAGCTTTCCTCATGATTCATTAATATTATGTTACGAGTTTGAGTTCACCTAGATGTCACATCTATGCACCTTGAACTTAACTCATTTTCCTAACATCCCACATGCGTCTAGGGTGTATCAATACACACACATGTCAATTTAATATTTTGTGAGATATGGATTTAGGTTCTTCCCTAATCTAGGGTATCATGCATTTGTTTAGGCAATTCTATTTGATTCCCTTATCATGAGACTTTAAATTATGTCATTATCCTTAATTCAATTTTAATTATCCTAAATGTATGAATGATGATCATGACATAAATGATAGCATAAATTAAAGCATTTTCCAATAATCATGATGTCATGACATAAATATAAATCTAAGTACAAGCATGACACAATTAACCTAAGTATTTTCATGACATTTATATGATCAACTGAAATATAATGTCATGACATGACATATGACCAACAAAGTATGACAAATAAAATATAAAAGTATAAAAATACCTAGATTTTAAGCCTAATTGTCATTTATTAATTTTTCCTCAAGTGTGTCAAAACTCAAAATGACACACTTTTGACTCTAACCTATCTTGTGTCAATTTGATTGACTTTTCAAACTTCTTGAACTTTATTGGCACATTCATTTTCAAAGTATTACAATACTTTGAAAATGCCCTAAAGTGTCATCTTTACCATGGTTAGGTTAACTATCTATCTATTCAAGGTTAGCACACCTTAAACTCATCTAGCGTGAAGGGCTCATGCTCCTAGGAATCCAATATCTATTGGAGTTTCTTGGGTTAACTAAGTACTCACTAGAGATATCCTTCCTTAGTACCTTTCTAATGGCCCTCTTAGGCTTAGAAGCCTTGGTCATTTGGATCTTGTCAAGGTTAACTATAGGGGTAACTCCCCTTGTAACCTTCTAGTGCCTTTCCTAGGTTTCTGTGAAATCTTAGCCACTAGGAACCTACTATGATTAGCCTTAGGAATGACTTTTTCTAGTAACCGTGGTTTTCCTAGACCTAGGGTTTGTTCCATAGTTAAATGGAACATTGCGATAGGTGGTCATGTCTTGGACTTAGGCATGTGACCCAAGCCTTTTTTGTCCATAGTTGGTTCATTCCTACCAACTCCTACATTTTGACACTTAGACCCTAGAATTGAATTTTTCATCTTATTGAGGGTCTTTTATAATTTCTCAAGCTTTGACCTCAAAGCTTGATTTTCTAATTCTAATTTGTTCAATTTTGATTGTCCATTATATTTTTGGATATTCTTATTCTTCCTAGACATGTGTCTAGATTTCTTGGGATTATTCCCTAGGTAATTGTTCTAGACTTATCCTTCACTCTAATATCGCAAGATTTAGCACATAAGCAAAAGTATTTATTTCTAGCATGTTTTTCATGATTAACAATGGCAATAAAATTCCTAGCATGCTTTTGATTGTTATGCAAATAAGGAGCATTATTAAATAATACCATAGGGTTTGCCTTAGCTCCCCCTACACTTGAGCTCCCTCCTTTGCCTTTCTTAGGTTGTCTTCCCTTAGGGCATTGACTCCTATAGTGATCCCTTCGATTGCATTCAAAGCAAATAATATGCTCCTTACTCTTTTGACTCTGGGCACCGGCTTCCTTTGGCTTCTCATTGACTTTTGGTGTCGGTTGAGCTTTCTTGACACTTTTTGGACACTTGCTCTTACAATGCCCTTGTTCCCTACACTCAAAGCAAGTTATATTATTTTTATTTTTAACGAATGCACTTGAGTTACCTATAGGGGTAGAGGAATCGTAAGCTTGCTCTTCAGCTCTTCCGGATGTAGAAGCTCCTTCTTGCTCTTCCTCCTATGTGGAAGGTCTCTTCTCCCCCTCAATCCTAGAGGTGGAGGTTTCTTCTAATTCTTCTACCTCTTCTACCGACCTGAATGTTGATTCCCTTTCAACCTTCGAATCTTTAAGCTCTTGGGATGATGATGATGTGCTTTCTTCTTGAGCTTGAGAGGATGAACACTCCTCCTTGGACTTCTCCTCTACTTGTTGGGTCGGTGAGGGACTCTCATGGAACTCAATCAACTTGCTCCATAACTCTTTAGCATCCCTAAATTCTCCTAATTTAGACAAGACATTATTAGGTATTAAATTTTCTAAAAAATTTGTTACCTTAACCTCAATCTTAAATTTTCGACGTTGCTCCTTGGTCCATTTCTTGATTTTGAGGAGTCCTCCCTTCTTGTCCATGGGAGGTTCAAATCCATCCATGATGATAAACCAACTCTCTATATCCATCATCAAGAAAGTCTACATCCTCGTCCTCCATGTCAAAAAGTCTTCTCAGTTGTATGGCAGAGGAATGTCGATGGCGTACCCCAATCCATCATTAGGTAGCTCAATCTTCTCTAGCGCATTTGCTCCTTGGTGGTTAGTCCTTGAAGAGTGTCTTTGCTTGATACCAATTGTTGGGATCGATTTGTCCGCACTAGAGGGGGGTGAATAGCGATTCGTTGATTTCATCGTTTGATCGATCGCTTGTGTGCTCATCTATAAAACTCATTAATGCGCAGTGAAATATACAACAATAGAAATGCACAACGAAAATAAAAGATAAACACACACAAGCAATATACACAATTTTGCGTGGTTCGGAACCTAGGGTTTCTACTCCACGACCGAGCTCTAGTGATGCACACCACCACTATCAAACTTCTCCTTTTCAATGACACATCAGAGGTGGAGAAATCTCTTACAAGGCTCTTACAACAATAAGAATAAGAATACAATCAAATATAACAAGAGTACAAATGAAATGCAAAGATACACTTTATAAATTAAGGCTTTTGAATGCTTGTTGATGTGGTTACTTGGACGAGCTTGGAAGGTTTGGAATGCAACAATAATTCCCCTTCAAGATCACCAAAAATCGGCATCCATCTTCCTCCCCTTCGAGCTCCTTATAAAGAACGTCTCGGGCTGGATTTTTGCCTAGTAGTCGACTACTCTTACCAAGCAATTGACTGTCCATAGTACCGTTGTCTCACAACGGACTAATCCACATTAGAATTGTCCAACAGATACACTAGGAGTCGACTGTCCTTACCAGAAGTCAACTGCTACCTAGTAGTCGACTGCCCAGTTGACTGCCTAATCGACTACTAAATATTTTGTGCTTATGTCCACCAACTCCAGTCAATTGCTTATACATGACAGTCGACAGTCATCTTCCTCCCCTTCGAGCTCCTTATAAAGAATGCCTCAGGTTGGATTTCAGCCTAGCAGTCGACTACTCTTACCTAACAATTGACTGTTCATAGTATCGTTGTCTCACAACAGACTAATTCACGCTAGAATTGTCTAACAGATACACTAGTAGTCAACTATCCTTACCAGCAGTCGACTGCTGCCCAATAGTCGACTGCCCAATCGACTACCAAATATTTTGTGCTCATGTCTATCAATTCCAATCGATTGTCTATACATAACAGTCGACTGTTGTAGACCAGCCGACTATCCACAACTATCAGTCGACTGTCAAAGCATAGCTCGAGTAGTCGAGCCTAAGTCGACTACACGACCAGTCGACTAGGTTATAACCCCCAATCAATTGCCCAAGTCAATTAGGCATCTCGAGTATTGAACACTCGACCAGTCGACTGGCCAAAGAAATCAGTCAACTGGTAAACTTCAACAATGAGATTTAACCCAAGTATGATCCTCTTATACTTGATAACTACCCATAGTCTAGACCTAAGCCTTCTAGCCACGTCCATCAGTCTCACGCCTATCGGATCCCTCTGAGTCCTCCACGACTCGTTCATCCATCGTGCTAGCCTTCAAGTGCTTCCATCGGCTATGTCATGCTAATCAAGTACCCTTAGCCTAGATCTCGACCTTCTAGCCACTTCCATCAGCCTCACACCTCTTGGATCCCTCGAGTCCATGACTCTTCATCCTCGCGCTAACCTTCAAGTGCTTCTGTTAGCCTAGTCATGTTAACTAGGTCTACTTTTGCCAAAGTTCACTTGGACTTTACGCCGCCAAGACTACACACTTGGACTTATGCTGCCAAGACTTCACCTTTGGATATTTTCCTTGTCAAGTATCTATACTTGGACTTTCCTTGCCAATTTCATATTGGGCTTTAATGCCAAGACTCATGCTTGGACTTTCCATGCTAAGACTATTCTTAGACTTTTTATGCAAAGTACCCATGACTTAGGCTTTCTAATTATCAAGACTTATGTTTGGACTTTTATTGCCAAGTACCCATTTGGACTTTCCCATGACAATCACATTGTCAATCCATTTATCAAACATCAAAACACTACTTAAGTCTCACTCGAGTCCGGTCAATCATGACCCGGGCCAATTACACTAACAATTGATTGTTGGCAATTTGACGCCGCTAGAGGGGGGGTGAATAGCGTTTGACCGTTCGTAGATGAAATTCGATCGCGTGTTCGTGTCTACAAGTTTCGTTAGTACAGCAGAATATATATATGATAACAATAACGAAACACAATCACAAACACAATAACACGAAGATTTAATGTGGTTCGGAACCACACGGTTCCTACTCCACGGATCGAGCTCTAATGAGCTCTAGCGACGCCAATGCAATCACTAATCAATAAACTCCTTCTCGACAACAAGTCGGAGGCGGAGAAACCTCGTACAAACATTTACAATAATAAACGAAAGAAATACAAGTAAATACAAGTAAAAATGTAAAGAACACTTTACAAACTAGGGTTTTGAGCGCTTGCTTGTCGGTTGTTTGGATGAGCTTGAAGGACCTCAAATGCACTCGCAATCGCTTCAAATCGCCTCACCAAAGCCCCAAAGAACGATGATGAAATTCTCCACGAGCTCCTTTATCTTAAGGCCGGTCGATTTCGCCATCACGACTATCATAAGTCCTCACGATCGATGTCATCTTGTCGGAGACAACGACTAATCCACGCCTGACAAGTTCCAACGGACTTGGCGCCGATCGCCAACATTGGGGCCGATTACCGCCGTGACCGATCCACGGCTACGGAGCGCTCTGTCGACATTGATCGCCAATGATCGCCGACTGGGCAATGCGATCGTTGCCGACACTACGATCGCTTCCAATGAGCAGCGATCGCTGAGCATTTTCATTTAAACCGGCAATAACTCAAGTCGACTACAGCAAAACCGCCATAATGCTGGGCCGATCCGCCAACCTCAAAATGAGGTTTTAACCCAAGTATGGTGCCCCATACTTGCTAGACCACCCTTAGCCTAGACCTAAGCCTTCTAGTCACCTCCATCACCCTCACGCCTGATCCTCCAAGTCATCCATGACTTGCTTCATCCATCGCGCTAGCCTCTAGGTGCTTCGGCTATGTCATGCTAATCTGGTGTCTACACCGCCAAGGCACATTGGACTTACGCCGCCAAGACTCCGCTGACTTTACGCCGCCAACCATTGACTCAAGACTATTGACTTTACACAACCAATATCAAACCCTTGACTTCTATGCCAAGACTCAAGCTAGACTTCTGCCAACCCATGTCGACTTTTACATCGCTAAGACCCATGCTTGAACTTTTCCTCTGCCAACCCATGTCGACTTTTACATCACAAGACCCATGCTTGGACTTTCCCTTGCCAACCCATGTTGGACTTTTACATTGCCAAGACCCATGCTTGGACTTTTCATGTGCCAAGTGTCCCACTTGGACTTTTCATGCCAAGTACTCAAGACTTGGACTTTACCAAATGTCAAGTGTTCCACTTGGACTTTCCATGCCAAGTACACAAGACTTGGACTTTCCCATGACAATTACATTGTCATATGTTTTTGTCGAAACATCAAAACATCACTCGAGTCAAACTCGAGTCCTGGTCAATCGTGACCTGGGCCGATTGCACCAACAATCTCCCCCTTTTTGATGTTTGACAAAAACCAAACAAACTATTTGAGTTAGACCACTAACTCAAATCCCTTACCAATTATCCCAAATTGGTAAACACTCTCCAAATGTTCTCCCCCAAACATTCTCCCCCTTTTTGACTAACATCAAAAGGTTTTCTCTCAAGGAGGTCAATGTCTCATGTCCCAATGAGATCTTACAATCTCCCCTTGATCCAAAATAAATACCTAGGATGTCTACCATCTTCCTAGTGATAATTCACATATCACTCAAGAGAGACAATCCTATACTCTCTCCCAATTTCCAAATTGGGTATCAAAAACCCATCAATTTTCCCAATTGATGATACTCTCCCAATAACTTCTCCTCTTCAAGGAGAAAAACACATCCATCATCCCAAGATGGATACCTCTCCCTAAAGGCTTGCTTCCCCTTGACCATTGCACCAACAATGTCCTTGGGAAGCCCCTAAGCCAATAGGAACTCTAAACCATCAAAATTAAGGTTCTAAGTTCAACATAGAACTTTCACTCACCCTAAATTTGATACTTTGACCTAACACAGCTCCTAATCCATATCCAATGGATTTTCACCCTTTATAATGCTTCCTAAAGCATATCCTAGGGTTATGAGTGATTAGAAACCTTTTCCATAGCTGAACACGGGCTAAACAAACTTTGTTAACCCGAATCAGACTGGCGATCGACTCGATAGTAATCGATCATTGCCACCCATATCACCGATCATTGCCACGGCAGGTGATCGAAATAAATTTAATTTCTCGATCGAGATTTGGAAAAACATAAGTAATTCTACGTAATTTGAAAAATCATAAAAATTCATACGTACATTACTTATAGTCATTACAATGGGTGAAAAATATTTGAAAATTATTTTACCCATAAAATAGTGAGTTTGATACAAAACTCAAAATCATTGAAATTTTCAATGTTTTGGCCCTATTTTGTATCAACTCTATCAATGGTGATTGCTATCAAAAGATAGACTTCACCAAGATTTTTCAAAATGATTTTAAAATGTTTTCAAAACCTTATTTTGGATCATATTCCTTGGGCTCTATGTACATGACTTGTACACATGCTCTCCCAATGATCCACATTGGAAATTAGATGAGTTTTAGTTCATCTAGATGCAAAAACTATGCACCTTGAACTTAACTCATATCCTAGCATCTCACATGTATCTAGGGTGTATAAATACACATACATGTCAATTGGATGTGAGATGTGAGTTTTGGTTCATTTAAAACTAGGGTTTCATGCATCTTCTAAGGCAACCCTACTTGATTCCCTTATGAATGAGACTCCAAGTCATGTCATAGTCCTTAAATCAATTTCAATCGAAATTTTTCTTAAATACATGAATGATTATGACATTAATGATGATATAAATAAGCATATGCTCATAATCATGATGTCATGGCATAAGATGAAATCTAAAAACACATGACATTTAAAACCTTAATCCTAAAACATGAACATGACATATAAAATGATTAAAAGTAAGCATGATGTCATGGCATGTTATATGACAAATAAAGCATGGCATATAAAATATATAGGTATAATAATACCTAAATTTTAATATTAATTGTCATTTGTTGGGATTAATCATATTTTGCCATATTAACCTAATCTCCCTAGTGTGCCAAAAACCCAAAATGGCACATTAACCTCTAAACCTAAATTGTGTCAATTTAATTGATTTTTCTTAATTTCAAAAGTGCATTGGCACATCCTAAAATCTTTTAGGATATTGATTCAAATCTATTTCCAAGGTAACCATAACCTTGAAAATATCCTAAAGTGCCACCTTTACCATGATTGAGTTAACTACCCATCCAATCAAGGTTGGCACACCCTAAACCCATCTAGCGTGAATCAATCACGCTCTTAGGAACCCAAAACCGATTTGAGCTCCTAGGGTTAATTAGGTATTCCTTAGGGATAATCTCCCTAGATACCTTCCTAATGACCCTCCTAGGCTTGTTAGCCTTGGTCATTTGGGTCTTACCTAGGTTGACTCTAGGGGTAACTCCCCTTGCAACCTTCTTAGTGGTCACCCTAGGTTTCCTAGAAACCCTAGCCACTAGGCACAACCTTTGGTCAACCTTAGGGATGACTTCCCTATTGACCTTGGTCTTCCTAGACCTAGTTTGTGTCTCATAATCAAATGGAACACTATGGTAAGCTACCTTAGGCTTAGGTTTGTGACCCAAACCTTGCTTGCCCTTGGTTGACTTTTGACTCTTAGGTCCTTAGTGTTGACTTTGACTTTTGGACCTTTGACTTTGACCATTAGACCCTTTAAATTGGTTTTGTATATTCGTAAGGGTCTTTTCTAGTTTCTTAAGCCTTGACCTCAAGACTTGATTTTCCTTTTCTAATTGCCCAATTTTAGAATTTTGATTTAAATCTTGGGCATTGGACTTCCTAGGCATATGCCTAGTCCATTTAGGATTGAAACCTAGGTGTTCTCCTATTTTCTTGATAGATTCCCTATGTAAAATATTTTTAGGGACATTAGTCCCAAATTTCTCCTTACTCCTAAGGTAAACATTTTTAGCACCTAAGCAAAATTCCTTGTTCCTATTAGCATGCTTTTCATAAATTGCAAGTGAATTGAAATCCCTAGCATGCTTTTGCTTGTAAATTGAAGAAGGAGCAAAATTAGAAGTTACCCTAGGGTTTGCCTTAGCTCCCCCTACATACGATGCTCCATTTTGAGTCTTCTTATCCCCCTTCTTGCATTGACTCCGAAAATGTCCCGGTTGTCGGCACTTGAAGCAAATTACTTGTTCTTTGCTCTTTTGCGTTGAGGGACCGACATCCTTGACCTTTGGAGCCGATGGAGCTTTCCTATTCTTCTTTGGGCACTTGCTCTTATAGTGTCCGGTTTCCCTACACTCAAAATATATTATATGCATTTTATTATTAACACATATGTTTGAGTTACCTAGGTTAATGGAGACCGGAATTGGACTTTGGGCTTCTTCATCTTGACCGGATGTCGAATCTTCTTCTTGATGTTCTGGTGTGGAAGTTATCTCATCCCCCTCAATCCTTGAGGTGGATGCTTCTTCCACTTCCTCCACCTCCTTGGAGATTGATGGCCTCTCAACCTCCAATTCTTCACACTCTCCTCTTGACCCGGATGTTGACTCTTCTTCAACTTCCGAATCCTCACTTGCTTGTGAGGAGGAGCTTGCTTCTTCGGCCTCTTTCGATTGAACCGATGAGCATTCTACATCTTCTTCTTCTTCTTGGACCAGTTGAGGGTTTTCATGGAGCTTGGCCAAATCGCTCCATAGCTCCTTGGCATCCACATAGTCACCTAGACTACACAAGAGGTCATTAGGAATTAAATCAAAAATGAATTTGATTACCTTCTTGTTTTTCTCGAATTGTTGGAGTTGCTCCTCACTCCACTTCTTCTTCTTGAGAAACCCTCCCTTTGGTCCCTTAGGATATTCAAATCCTTCCATCAATGCGGACCACTCCTCAAGGTCTCTCATCATCAAAAAATCTTCAATTCTCGCCTTCCAAGAATTGAAACCTTCTCGTCCATAGAAGGAATAGGGAATTGGGGTGTTGATGTCCCATCCCAATGGTTCTTCCATCTTCACCCTCTAGCCTCTTTGTCTTAGCTCCCGGCGGTTAGTCCGTAGAAGAGAACCTGGCTCTGATACCACTTGTTGGCAATTTGACGCCGCTAGAGGGGGGGTGAATAGCGTTTGACCATTCATAGATGGAATTTGATCGCGTGTTCGTGTCTACAAGTTTCGTTAGTACAGCAGAATATATATATGATAACAATAACGAAACACAATCACAAACACAATAACACGAAGATTTAACGTGGTTCGGAACCACACGGTTCCTACTCCACGGATTGAGCTCTAACGAGCTCTAGCGACGCCAATGCAATCACTAATCAATAAACTCCTTCTCGACAACAAGTCGGAGGCGGAGAAACCTCGTACAAACGTTTACAACAATAAACGAAAGAAATACAAGTGAAAATGTAAAGAACACTTTACAAACTAGGGTTTTGAGCGCTTGCTTGTCGGTTGTTTGGATGAGCTTGAAGGACCCTGAAATGCACCTGCAAATCGCCTTCAAATCGCCTCACCAAAGCCCCCAAAGAACTGATGATGAAATCCTCCACGAGCTCCCCTTTTTATCTTGCGTCGGGCTGAATTTCCGCTTATCGATTGCCATAAGTCCCGATCGATGCCATCGTTGTCGTAAGACAACGGCTCAATCCACGTCGGACAAGTTCCAACGGGACTCTTGGCAGTCGACTGCCAACATTGGTAGTCGATGCGGCCAGATAGCCGTGATCGATCGGCTACGGAGCGTTCTATACTCGATATTGATCGAGCGATCCCTTGGCGATCGATTGCCGTCGACACATCGCCGATCGAATCGAGCAGGCGATCGCGAGCATTTCGGCTCTAAACGGTCGAACTCAAGTCGACTCACGGCAGTCAAACCGGCCATAATGTCAGTCGACTGCCAACCTCAAAAATGATATTTTAACCCAATTATGGTGCCCCCATACTTGCTAGACCACCCTTAGCCTAGACCTAAGCCTTCTAGCCACCTCCATCAGCCTCACGCCTCTTGGATCCCTCCAAGTCATCCATGACTTGTTCATCCATCGCGCTAGCCTCTAGGTGCTTCCGTCGACTATGTCATGCTAACGGTGTCTACACCGCCAAGGCACATTGGACTTACGCCGCCAAGACTCCGCTTGGACTTTACGTCACCAACTATTGGACTTATGCTGCCAAGACTCCCGCTTGGACTTTACACAACCAATATCAAACCCCTTGGACTTCTCATGCCAAGACTCAAGCTTAGACTTTCCCTTGCCAACCCATGTTGGACTTTTACATTGCCAAGACCCATGCTTGGACTTTTCCCTTGCCAACCCATGTTGGACTTCTCAAATGCCAAGACCATGCTTAGACTTTCCCTTGCCAACCCATGTTGGACTTTTACATTGCCAAGACCCATGCTTGGACTTTTCATGTGCCAAGTGTCCCACTTGGACTTTTCATGCCAAGTACTCAAGACTTGGACTTTACCAAATGCCAAGTGTTCCACTTGGACTTTCCATGCCAAGTACACAAGACTTGGACTTTCCCATGACAATTACATTGTCATATGTTTTTGTCGAAACATCAAAACATCACTCGAGTCAAACTCGAGTCCTGGTCAATCGTGACTTGGGCCGATTGCACCAACATTGATGGCCACTATAGGGCATTCAAATGGGATAATGGGGTTATTTCATGACTCCACTAACATAAGTAAATGTTAGTAACTCCCCTATGGAAGGACTATCTATATTCTCATCTTCTCCTATAAATTCATACTTCCTGTGTGAAGTATGGGATAAAAAAGAAAAGAAGAAGAGAGAAAAGGAGAAGAAGACGGTCTTCCACTTGTTGAGAAGAACAAGAAAAAGGAGGCTATCGTCACACATCACCAGATTAAGAGTTACGACGTTATAACATTATGGTGATAGTTTGAGATACGTGACTATCATCTCAACTACGAGAAATTTGTAATCAAAATTCATAATTCGTGAAAAATTTTTAGAAACAATGAGGTATATTTATTATTCCGCAAATATTTACTTTCCAATTGTTTCTTGTTGGAAGATCGTGACCCGGCTAGAAGGGGGGTTGAATAGTCCGTGTACGTTGATGGAATTGTTCACTTCTTAATCGTTCACAAGATTGTTAGCGCAGTGAAATATACTAATTAAGACAATTAAAACAAAACACAAAGTAAAGAAAGAGCAAACGCAAACACAAGTATGTAACGTGGTTCACGGCCCTTACCGCTAATCGATGAATGATTCGTATGACAAATCACTCCTTCAAACTAATCACTAGTCTCTCCTTTATCCCAAGCAAGGTAGAGGTAAACCTTCTTACAAGAACTCGCACCCTTCTTACAATAGAATAGATGTAAGCACAAGAAGAGGAGTGAAAATCGTGTAGAGCACTTAGGAGTATGATTATGAGTGAAGCATTAACCTTCCAAAAGCCCCCAACCCTTCTTTTTATAGAGAATAAGGGTTTCTTCCCGTTGGACAGACAATAGTCAACTGATGCATGCGTCAGTCGACTGATGGTCATTCCAACGGCTTCTGACCCGATTGAATTGTGGTCGTTGTTGGTGCAGTGGGCACCAAAGTC
Source organism: Wurfbainia villosa (assembly GCA_025175895.1). NCBI lineage: Eukaryota > Viridiplantae > Streptophyta > Magnoliopsida > Zingiberales > Zingiberaceae > Wurfbainia > Wurfbainia villosa. The sequence goes on along the minus strand of JAKLTH010000104.1, from coordinate 748,942 downwards.
GAACCGATATTTTGATTATGGCAAAAGGCTCAATAGTTAAGGGTATATTTGTTATCTTACGAGCTCAATTAAGTGTGCAGAAATGCTAAAGTTGAGCGGAAGGTCTGCGACACCCGGTGGGAACCGAGGTGGTCGGGCAACGCCAGAGGGACTTCGGAGGAAGCCGAGGTACTCGGGTGAAGACCGGAAGCGAGGCTACAAGGTAAGCTCGTGTGAAAGCGAAGCAAGGTCGTTAAGCGTAGATCCGACCCAATACCTCCAATGGAAGGTCTAGGTCGAGATCAGATGGTTAGAACCATCGTACTTTATATTTTAAGCTAACTTGTATCAGTAGCCCAAAACCCTTTGACTACCAATCGCTAGTCAAGTTCCACCTCGAGAAGAGCTCAATTTCAAGGGGTGAATTTGGACTTGACTCGTGTTTTGGTACAAAGGGTGATGTGGCATCAAGGTGGACATCCAAACCATCACCAAGCTTCCTTGTGGTGGACGCCCAAAATAAGGTGAGTTGGCACAAGATGGTTGGCTCCCATGATGTGGCACAAGTTGAATGGCTCCAACAAGTTGGCGCCCAAGGAGGTTGGAGGTGGCACAAGGTGGTTGGATGAAACACCTCATCCTCAAGTTGGCGCCCAAGGAGGTTGGAGGTGGCACAAGGTGGTTGGATGAAACACCTCATCCTTGAGTTGGCGCACAAGAAGGTTGGAGGTGGCACAAGGTGGTTGGATGAAACACCTCATCCTTGAGTTGGGATAAGAACCTCACCTTGGACACTACCTATGTCTAAATTCATAGATCAATATCCATAAATAGACATGTTCACTCCAAGCAAATGACAAGAATTCAAGAGCTCTCAACACGCCGTCGTAACGCCGCTACTACTACTCACATTTGCTACGACGAAGTGCCGCCGACAACGAAAGCTACATCTTCTACTTATAAGAGTTGTCGGTATATTTATTTAAGTTCTACTTCTTTAAATTGTCTTTGTGCTTTAATCGTAACAAGGAAAGGGGGAGTGTCCCTTTGCCTTGATTTCTTTTGTAATCGTTCTACTTCCAACGAAGAGGAGTGGTTTTAGTGAATTGCCCTCCGTACGTGATCAAGGATCACTAGGGCCGTGGATTAGCAATCGAAAGATTGTGAACCACGTAAAAATATCTTGTCTACTTAATATTTCAGATGTGCACTCTCTACTAGCTTTTTACTTATATCAAAAGTTATTAACCACAACGTATCTCTAATCACACCCCCCTCTAGAGACACTTTCGATCCAACAATTGATATCGAGTAAGGCGCTAAGATTCGGTGAAACCACCAATCTAGCTTTGTTTTCTTTTTCACAGATTTTTTATTTATTTATTTCTGTTTTCGTATAATTATTTCACTTGCTTATCTTCTCCTACATATAGAATTGCATTAGAGGCTTTAGGATCCGGATAAGGTTGTCCTTCGGGTTAGATCCCGAGTAAGGTTGTCCTCCGGAACTTCAACGACATTCGCATTTGATTGTCTATTTCTTTTTGCAAGTTACATTTTATATATATATTTTTTTACTCCCTGCACTACTAATCCAAGACGAAAGTCTTGGAATATTCTTTTCGTGTGTGTTTTGCAAGATTCTTTTCGTCGTTCTTCTTCTTGTTTTTAAATGGCCCATCTCGAAGGGTTTAGCACTTGACCCCCGCTTTACAGCGTAATGACTTTCGTTATTGGAAGGGTCGGATGGAATGCTTTCTTAAAACCCAAATCGAGATGTGGATCGTAATCCAAACCGGTTTCACACTTCCTATTAATGAAGATGGTGAATCTTTGGGTTACGATCAATGGTCAAATTCCATGAAAAAACAAGTAGAAGCCGATGCCAAGGCAACTCAAATCTTGCAATGTGGGTTGTCCAAGGAAGAGCTCAACCGCGTCGGCCACTTCATTAGTGCAAAGGACTTATGGACCAAGCTAGTGGAACTACACGAAGGCACCGACGACACGAAGGTATGTAAAAGAGATTTACTTTTAAATAAATTGTATAACTTGAAAATGCAGGAAAACGAGACCGCAACTCAACTACATGCTCGTATCCAAGACATCGTCAACCAACTCCATGCCATCGGACAAAAGGTCGAGAATCGCGACCTTATCAGGTATTCTCTTAACTCGTTTCCTAGGACCACCTTGTGGGCATCCATGGTAGATGCCTACAAGGTCTCCAAGGACCTTTCTAAAATTAGGTTAGACGAATTGTTTTCGGAACTTGAATTACATGAGCAAACTAACGTGGTCCAGGCCGAGAAGAGTATTGCGTTAGTTGCAGGTTCCAAGAAGAAGAAGCCCGCAAGCAAGCCACCCCCGGAGGAAGAAGACGATATCCAAGCTCTAATGGCCAAGCCGACCGAGCACGACTCCGAAACCGAAGAAGAGTCCGAGTCCGAATCCGATGATGAGCTTCCATTCAAGACAAGCCACGGATCCGTATCCGGTTCAAAAGAATCATTAAGGGTAAGTCGGTCGTTACTTAATACTTTGTATGGTGCAATTAAATTTTTAAATAAGAAACTAGCTAAGTCCGAGTCCAAGGTCGAGACCCTAATTGAGGAGGTTAACCTTCTCAAACATGAGGTCTCCCTAACCTCTTCGACTACTCGTATTCAAGAGGAGGACTCAACTCCAGTTGAAAAGCTTGAAGTTGAGAACTCGCTTTTGAAAACACAAGTCGAAGACCTTAGGAACACGTTGGAAAGGTTCACTTTGGGATCCAAGGGACTTGACCTCTTACTTGGATCACAAAGGGCCGTGTACAACAAGGCGGACTCGGGTTTAACTCAAATACAACCAATAAGTCATATATGTCTATAGTAAACCAACATAAGAAAAATGTCCAAGCATGGGTCCCTAAGACCACTTTGATTTCAACTTTAGGATCTAACATGTATTGGGTTCCAAGGACCAAATTCACTATGTGAATAGACCCACTCGATTCAATGGTCCAGGGGAGCCAATACAAAATGTATTTTTGTTAAGTCTTAGAAATTGCATGCTTAGTTTTTCCTTTATTTTTAGAATGGTTAGATAGGACTCATAACCAACTAAAATCCTGCGAAAAGATTGAGCCTCAGCCTCTTTTCAAAAATAAATCAACTAAAATCCTATTTAAAAGATTGAGCCTCGGGGGAGCCTCTTTTCAAAAATAACTAGTTAGACCAAGATGTAGTCTCAAGTAAGTCGAGTTATCAATTTCTTGAAATTAGCTTTGTCTAAGGAAGTGGTCGTTGTTCCGATCAAAGAAGGCCTCTGTGCCTCGCCACGACACGGAAGCTAATCTCTTGAAAAGATTACTTGATGAGCTTAGACTAAATCCGAATCTAACCTAATGTTGGTTAATTTAAATTCATTAAAATTAATCAAGTAAAATTGAAAGTCATCTCACAAGAACACATAGGAATAACATGTTTTGATCATGTAGATATTGGTGAGATGATTTAGGTTTAAAACTTACAAACAACCCTTTAGTAATTCCATTGATCCTACATAAGAGTCGAAGAAACCATTAATATAGTTTTCGATTTAAGGACACGAACTCGTTCAATCCTTAACAAAACCAACTAGCAAATCAACTTATAGCGAACCCGACTCTGATCTTGAACTTGAATCTCATCCTAACCCAAGTCATCCTATCGACCAAGTGATAGATGACTCTAACCCAAGTCAAACTAGAACTCACCCAAGTCATCCTATCGACCAAGTGATAGATGACCCTAACCCGAGTCACACTAAGACTCAAACAAATCATCCTATCAATCAAGTTATAGGTGATCCAAATTTAGGGGTTCGAACTAGAGCTTCATATCGAAACCTTAGTCAAATCTCGTTAATTTCCAAAATCGAACCCAAAACTATTGAACAAGCACTTCTTGATCCCGACTGGATTATTGCTATGCAAGAAGAGCTAGCTCAATTCACTAGAAATGAAGTCTGGGAATTAGTACCACCACCTAAAGAAAAATCAATTATTGGAACAAGGTGGGTATTTCGAAATAAACTTGATGATAAAGGTGAAGTAGTTAGAAATAAAGCTAGGTTAGTCGCAAAAGGGTTTAGTCAAGTCGAAGGTTTAGATTACGATGAGACCTACGCCCCGTAGCTGACTAGAGTCCATCCGAATGTTGTTAGCATATCTTTGCACATCGAGGTTTTAAATTGTTTCAAATGGATGTCAAGTCGGCATTTTTGAATGGATACATTAAGGAAGAAGTTTACGCTACCAACCTCCTGATTCGAAAATCTAGATAAACTGACCATGTCCTTAGACTTAAGAAAGCCCTATATGGACTCAAACAAGCCCCAAGAGCTTGGTACGAAAGGCTTCGATCTATCTTAAGTCCAAAGGATTCAACCAAGGTTTAGTCGACCCAACCTTATTCGTTAAAACCGTAGGAAAAGAAATCTTTATAGCCCAAATCTATGTAGATGATATAATTTTTGGAACTACCAACTCGATCCTCGCTAAACGAATTCATCTCACTTATGGAAAGTGAATTTGAAATGAATTTAGTGGGAGAGTTAAGTTTCTTCTTAGGTTTACAAATTAAACAAACTAAAGATGGAATATATTTACATCAACAAAAATATACTAAGGACTTAATAAATCGATTTGGAATGCAAGATGCTAAAATAATCAATACACCTATGGCAACTAATGTTAATATAAACGAAGATGTAGAAGGAAAACCCGCTTGACCTAAAATACTATAGAGCGCAATAGAAGTCTCCTATACTTAACCGCGAGCCGACCCGACATTTTATTCGCGGTAAGTATGTGCGCAAGGTTACAAACCCGTGCCAAGGAGTCTCACCTAACCCTAGTCAAGCGTATCCTTAGATATCTAAAGGGCACGCTAAACGAGGTATTTGGTACCCTAGATCTACCGAGTTTAATCTAATCGGCATCTGACCGACTATGCCGGTAGTAAACTCGATAGAAAGAGCACGAGTGGTTGTTGTCAAATCCTCGGCCCGAGTCTAGTAAGTTGGTGCAAGAGGAAGCGACATTGCGTTGCCTTATCTACCACCGGGTTCTAATACGTTGCGATGGGTGAGTGTGTCTCTCAAATTCTGTGGATGAAGCACACTCTCCAAGACTTTAGCTTAATCTTTAACAACATTAAAACCTACATAGATAACATTAGTTCAATTAACTTAACTAAAAATCCAATATGTCATTCTAGGACAAAACATATAGAAGTTAAACACCACTTCATTAGGGAACATGTAACTAATGGAACTATACAACTAGAGTATGTTGAGTCCAAATCAAACCTAGCGGACATCTTCACCAAACCACTACCCGGCCGAATTTAGTTTATTAAGACGAAAGTTAGGTATGTGCGTAATAGAGTAGGATTTAAATTTTTCTATATATGTACTCTACTTTTGCTTCTTTTATGAAATTAGCCTAAGTCTTACCTTAGAAATCATATACCTATAGATTTAAGGAGCCACACATCTCACAACACATAGGACTAATGTGTTTGTGTACTATGCGTAATGAGGCGTGAGATGTTAGGACCTTACTCCTGTTCGAGATGTAGATTCTGCATCGACATGAACCATGGAGTATAATTATTTAAAATTAATCAACTCCTTCAAGACTTATTGATCATTCTATATCAATCAAGTCCAACCGAGTTGTACATTTTAGATGAACATATTTTCAAGCTTATTATTATTTTAAAAAATATATATTTATATTGGGAACTTGCTTGGACTTACAAACCCTAAAATATATTTACAAACTTTTTGAGTTAAGGCAAAAGGGGAGAAAGTCACAAAAGTAAGGAAGAAAGTAAACAAAATTATTACCTTTTATATTAAGTAATTCCGTTTACTTAAGCAACTATTAAGGGGAGTAAAATTATTTTTCAAGAACTCACCTTCTCAAGGGAGGTTACCTCAAAGGAGAACTTGAAACAATAATATTTCTCATTCATGCTTAATCATTATGCTAGCTCATTCATATTTAATCTTTATGCTAGCTCATTCATGCTTAATCATTATGCTAGCTTCTTTGTTATGCTTAATTTTCCTTAACTTTTGTGTGGTTTGCCATGAATCAAAGGGGAGATTGTTGGTGCAAGATGGGCACCAAAGTCGAACCGTATTTTGATTATGGCAAAAGGCTCAATAGTTAAGGGTATATTTGTTATCTTACGAGCTCAATTAAATTGTGCGAAATGCTAAAGTTGAGCGGAAGGTGCGACACCGGTGGGAACCGAGGTGGTCGACCGCCAGAGGACTTGAGGAAGCCGAGGTACTCGGGTGAAGACCGAGCGAGGCTACAAGGTAAGCTCGTGTGAAAGCGAAGCAAGGTCGTTAAGCGTAGATCCGACCCAATACCTCCAATGGAAGGTCTAGGTCGAGATCGGATGGTTAGAACCATCGTACTTTATATTTTAAGCTAACTTGTATCAAGTCCAAAACCCTTTGACTACGAAATCAATGCTAGTCAAGTTCCAAATCGAGAAGAGCTCGAATTTCAAGGGGTGAATTTGGACTTGACTCGTGTTTTGGTACAAAGGGTGATGTGGCATCAAGGTGGACATCCAAACCATCACCAAGCTTCCTTGTGGTGGGCGCCCAAAATAAGGTGAGTTGGCACAAGATGGTTGGCTCCCATGATGTGGCACAAGTTGAATGGCTCCAACAAGTTGGCGCCCAAGGAGGTTGGAGGTGGCACAAGGTGGTTGGATGAAACACCTCATCCTCAAGTTAGGCGCCCAAGGAGGTTGGAGGTGGCACAAGGTGGTTGGATGAAACACCTCATCCTTGAGTTGGCACAAGAAGGTTGGAGGTGGCACAAGGTGGTTGGATGAAACACCTCATCCTTGAGTTGGGATAAGAACCTCACCTTGGACACTACCTATGTCTAAATTCATAGATCAATATCCATAAATAGACATGTTCAAGCCAAGCAAATAACAAGAATTCAAGAGCTCTCAACACGTCGTCGTAACGCCGCTACTACTACTCACATTTGCTACGACGAAGTGCCAACAACGAAAGCTACATCTTCTACTTATAAGAGTTGTCGGTATATTTATTTAAGTTCTACTTCTTTAAATTGTCTTTGTGCTTTAATCGTAACAAGGAAAGGGGGAGTGTCCCTTTGCCTTGATTTCTTTTTGTAATCGTTGCTCCTACTTCCAACGAAGAGGAGTGGTTTTAGTGAATTGCCCTCCGTACGTGATCAAGGATCACTAGGGCCGTGGATTAGCAATCGAAAGATTGTGAACCACGTAAAAATATCTTGTCTACTTTATATTTCCGCTGTGCATTCTCTACTTGCTTTTTACTTATTGCAAAAGTTTTTAACGACACCGTATCGCTATTCACCCCCCCCCCCTCTAGCGACACTTTCGATCCAACAGTCGTCACATCCAATGGCTCCTCCATCAGTCGACTGACCATCCTATCAGTCGACTGATCGAGCCATCAGTCGAGTGATCTAGGCAATCAGTCGACTTTCAAACCTTCTGTGTCCACGACCACCTTGAGCGGCGATCATTGCGTCCTTTGGCGATCAATCGATGGGTGCAGATCATTGATCAAACTCTAGCGATTGATGCTAGGCGAAATTAAAATCATGAGCACTCAAGTGTCATCGACTCAGAGCAGTCAACTATTGTTGGGTAAAATCTCAAACAAATACTTTTTTGAGCATCCGACTTAACCAAATGTCGGATAAAACCTCAAACCTAAGTTTAAGCATCCAATACTTAACTTAGTCATTCGTCCAAGTTCACCTATGAGCTACCATTACAATCGCTCAATCTCTCATCTTCCTTGGAGTCCCTCACCAAAGCTCTCTTCGTCCGGCCACATCCCTCGGATGCACCAAGTGCACGACTTCTACAATGCCATCCTTCGTGTTTCGCGCTAAAGTCTACTTCATTTGGCTTCACTCCAATGCTCCTGGTCTGGCGATCCCTGGAATACACCAAGCGCACGGCTTTCGCAATGTCATCCTTCACCTGACTTAAGGACCCGAGTCATGAGATAGTGAAACCACCAATGCTATCATCAAGCTAACTCATGTGTAATTTACTAAGTCCTGCACAACTTAAACACACATATCAAATAACATAACAACCTAACTTAAACCCTTTGTCACACACATCAAAACCACATCATACATGAGTTGATTGCCCTAACATTTCTAACAGATATTATATAGAATTTCATTGGGAATATCACCGATGAAAATATTTTCATAACATATTATATATTTTGAGAGCATCTCCTTCAGAAACATTTGTAGCAAAAGGCAATTATGCTCACCCCAAGTGCCTCTCACCGCTGGTCCCTCGGTGATGGTGAAGGGAGGTGAATCACAGAAGGGCTATGCCCCTTGATCCATTAGTCAGAAACAACGGAAGGTTTCTAAGTCCAAGTGAGGGTTTAAGACTTCACGCTGAGATTCGACCCCTCTCCTGCCCACTTATTATAGTATCTACACTGCTTTAATCAACAGACCCTCTCGAGAAGACTATCTCCTCCATAAACATGCATCCTTGTGACAACACACTTATATTTTTGATGTAGGCAGTTTGTTAACGCTTGCAACGTGCACACGTTGCCATACATGGCAACGTGTGCACGCACTACACTTCGTGTAGTTCAATCTTCACTATAGAAACCCCTTTAAAAGGGTGAGTGTCCAAGCAAAGCATGAGAGTGAATGAAAAGAGAAAAAGGTGTGGGCAAGAGTGCAAGAGGTGTGAGTGTGAGAGGTGTAGAGGCTGAGGGAAAGATCAAAGAAGCGTTGCGAAAGTGTTGCTGAGAGTTTACCAAGACTTTGTGTCAAGGTCGAAGATCATCCAAGGTGTGGTCAGATCTTGGTTCATAGAATAGTAGGGATCTTCTGATTCTACGAATCGTGATCGTCCTTCAAACGATAAGTTTAGATCGGAGGAACATATCATCACTGACAATTCAAGAGATCTCTTCCTAGAACTGTTCATCTTCGGAAGCATGAAGAATATGATGAATTGCTGCAAGTGTAGTATTTTTTTCAGCATTTTAAATTCATGCAACTCGTATAAGATACAGTAAAATCTACATTGGTATCAAAACAAACGTCGGTTTGTGTCTGATTTGTTTGAATTTATTTAGACGTTAAATTTCACAATTCATCGCGAAGACGATGAACAGTGAAAATTGTCAAGTGGAGTCTGACTAGAAAATGTAGTTACACAAGCACTTTATGTGCTCGAGACAAGGAGTGTGAATTGCTCGGTGATTTCCTAGGTGCACAATGCTCGACACATTGGCAAACACAAAGCGCCCGAGTAGGCAGTGCTCGACATCATAAGTCGAGCGATGAAACTCTTGGGTTGTGCGCTCAAGAGTACTTGGACGTCAGGCAAAAATGCTCGGCATTCGGCTCGATAGTGAAATGCACAATGCTCGGACTGAACATGTGGTGGTCGGTGGCAGAGGCGGACCGTGCTTGGCACTTAGCATGATATTTGTTTATTGCAATATATTATTTGATTAGTTCATTATGAGTATAATTATAAATGATTAGTTCATTTAATGTTAAATATCATGATTGTATAATGATTAAGTTCATTAGATGAAATGTATGTAATAGAGTAGATAAATATAAGTCAGATTAGTACATACAAATGAAGAGTGAGAACGTAATTGTCACTTGATTTTGTAAACCAATTCAGATTTACATTGAATCAATCAAAGATTACATATATAGAATAAACACTAAATATTGAATAATTTATTTATGGTAGGTTATGACAGCAAAGAACATCATAGCTAAACTAAATAAGAGCAAGAAACTTAATGGAGATAACTACAAGATCTGGCACCGCGAGATACAGTATATACTTGAAGAACAAGAAGTTCTGGAAGTAGTACATCATATTTTGGAATAACTTATTGAGGGTCCCACTGCATAGCACAGACGAGACTTTGATGCTTATAAGGCATGGAAAAAGAAGAATTCCATTGCTAAAGGTATATTGATAAATTCAATGGTAGATGACCTAGTTTTTTAGTATGAGTCATATCCTATGACTCATGCAGTCTGGGTAGCCCTTAGGGATAGATATAGTAGAGTTAGTCTTAGCAAGCTTTAGCAGCTGACGATCAAGTTCGACAACTATAAGAAGTGCCCAAATGTCATTGTGGTTCAACATCTCAGGGAGATGTCAAACATGATTCGAGAGCTTAAAATTGTTGGTCATGAGTCTACCGATGAACAACAGGTTCGTGCAATTATTCGTTCCCTTCCAGATTCTTGGGAGACCATGAAGCAGACCTTAACTCACAGTGAGAGTATAAAAACTTTCATTGATGTCTCATGTCATGTGGAACTGGAGGCGGAGAGAGTGGAATCCACAAGGATTTTTGGATAAGCCTATGTGGTTATTGGTTATGCTGGATCATCTGGATCCAAGAAAAAGAGATGGTTCAAGAAGGAAAAGGGAAAGAAGAAAGAAGCTACTACTGTGAAAGTGAGATAAGACCCAATCAAGAAGAAGAGAAAAAATACTGGAAAGAAACCTAAAAGCAAGATGACTTGTTTCTTGGGAGACCATGAAGCAGACCTTAACTCACAGTGAGAGTATAAAAACTTTCATTGATGTCTCATGTCATGTGGAACTGGAGGCGGAGAGAGTGGAATCCACAAGGATTTTTGGATAAGCCTATGTGGTTATTGGTTATGCTAGATCATCTGGATCCAAGAAAAAGAGATGGTTCAAGAAGGAAAAGGGAAAGAAGAAAGAAGCTACTACTGTGAAAGTGAGATAAGACCCAATCAAGAAGAAGAGAAAAAATACTGGGAAGAAACCTAAAAGCAAGATGACTTGTTATAACTATGGCAAGAAGGGTCACTTTGCTCGGAGTGTACTGAGTCGAAAAAGATAACTTCGAATTTATCTTCTTTTCCTGAGCATTTTGTTGCTAGTTCAGTGTTGTTGGCTAATTATTATCCTTTGTTGATTATAAATTCGGGAGCAATCAACCATGTAGCTCGGGAGTGAGTTACATATGTAAAGTATCACAAGGTATCAGTTGACAACAAATGGATCTATGTAGGAAACAATGCAAGAGTTGAAGTCAAAGAAGTCGACACTTGCAAACTTAACCTTTGTGGTGGAAGTATTTTGTTTCTACATGATATCCTGTATGATCCTAAGATTCGAAGGAATCTTATTTCTGTAACTTGTCTTCTTGATTTAGGGTACTGTAATCGGTGTGTAGAACTTAATATTGACTCCTTGTCAATCGGATATGATTTTTTAATAAATGATTTTATAGTTCTTGATATGAAACCAAATATCAATTGTGCGATTGATAGTTATTTTTCAAATATTGCTCTTACTAGTGATGCAGAAATAACTGATGAGATTTGATATATCACTAGTAAGAGCATCACTAGTAAGGAAGATATGTCAAATCTCATCGGGCATATCCTAATGCTTCCTCAATAGATTGAGATTCATCATCGTCAATTGGGAGTGTCATAATTATCTCATTCTCAATATCAAACTTAGGTTTGATTTTACGAACACTTCTTCATAAGTTGAGCTGTTGAGAAGTCACCCTGTGACTAAGGAAATTACTCTCACTCGGTTGATTAGGTTATGGTATCTTACTTGACACCTCTCTTGTTGATAATGACTCATCCTCCTCAAATAGAGGAATTATTTTATCAACCTCACCTCTAGCTGGAACTCAGTTTCAAGAAAAGTCACATCTCTCGAATCCATTTCAAAGATGATTCCATCTTGTTCCTCACCTATGAAAATATAACCTTTAGAGATCTTAGAATATCTTAGAAAAATATATTTTTTACCTCTAGATCCCAGTTTTTCATACTTGTAAGAACTATTATGAACATAGACAACTGACCCTCAGGATTTCAAATTACTCAAATCTAATTTTCTACCAGTTCAAAGTTCATATGGGGTAAATGAAACTGACTTTAAAGATACTTTGTTAAGTATATCGATCGTAACTAATAACGCATCTCCCTAATAGAAGATCAGTAAATTAGTTTGCGTCATCATGGACCTAACCATTTCAAAAAGAGTCATATTTATTCTTTCAGCAACCCTATTTTACTGTGGAGTTTCAGGGATTATCAGATGTCTAATAATCCCTATATATTGTCTCGAACATATCAGATAAATATTTCCTTCCACGGTCAGTGCGTAAAATTTTAATTTTACATTCCGTTTGATTATTAACTTCGTTCATATAACAAATGAAGTCATTGACATTTCAAATCTTCATTCATAATCGGATATTTTTATCGAGTTAGACTCCTCTAATCTAAATTTCCAATCATCTTTGACAGTTGCGATCCTAATAGATGTTATTGACCAAACAAACAATAATAGATTGGACACACGGTGAGTGTCTAGACTTTGTCAAAGATTTGTCGTCGTTGGCACCCGAGACAACTCGATCAACCAAATTGATCCTAATGTGGTGCCCTCCTTGACACCTACATGGGGCAGGTAGAGAGCTCTCTTCGTCACCAAATTGCACTTCAAGACCTGCAGAATAACACACGGTCAGTGGGTGTTATCGATGGCTGGCATAACCCATATGATGATCAAGCCAACAGAGTAGTGCTATTGGTAGAAATGGAAGAGTACCCAGTCCTCTTCCAAAGAGAAAATGAACCTGTAAAAGTTGAGGAGAAATGATAGTTCACCACCGCTACCTCCATCTGCTCTTTTGTATTCACGATCGTTACCCTCCATGCAAGCTACCACGTCATAGGTCAGCCCCTCAAACGGAAAATCGTCCCTTGTCAATATGGGGGCAATACAATTGTATTGTACGCCTATGGCCATCGCTTCTTTTGCTAGGTTGTAATGTTCTGCGCGCTTCATCTCTGTGTGTTTGTGTACGATGTGCTCTTAGCCGTCGGATCAATACACGATTGAAAAATGTATAGTGTCCATTCTTCCCTGTCGCGCCTAACTCGAAGTTCGAAATCAACAGTGAATGGTCGGATTCCTGTCGGAATCCGATTGCAGTCAGGCCTGCATCGGATTCCGATCGGACGACGATTGGAATCCGGTCGATTCGTGCCCGGAAATAGCTGCAATCGGGGCCATTAGTGCTGCGACCATTGGCGGCCGCAATTGCGGCCAAAATTCGCCATCGTGCGACCTCGATCATGGCCATTTTCGACCGTAAATTGGTCGGATTCCGATCGTTGTCCAATCGGAATTCGGTGTCAGTCTGACGGCGGTCAAATTCTAATCGGATTGCGGTTGGAATCCGACCGTCCATCGACAACGATGAGAAATTGTTAATGTGACGATTCTATATTTTTTTATATATTTATTAAAGTTGACTAATTGTGTCAGTAGACTTTGTTTTGATGCGTTTTGGATCGAAAATATTTTTAAAGTGTATCTTATAACAAAAATATATTCAATCAACGATATTCATAAAGTGTATACACACAGTAAATCAATATCGTCGGGGTATAAACAGTATAAAACTTAAGGGAATATAAGTGAAGGTAAGCTCTCACGTGCACTATCTCTCTTTGCCTCTCTAGCTTACACTTATTTCAATTTGTTTTCTGTGTGATTCAGAGTTGATTTGACTGTCAAATGAGTCACGTTGCCTTATACCTACTGGAGTATATTATTGTAAAGTTAAATAGCTCAGACGAGAGGGAGCAAATAATTTACCGATGAGAATCACACGAAAGGAGGCGACGGAAAAAGTGTGGAAGGAGGCCTTCACAAGTACATATATAGGAATGGTCCCTTTAGTAACTCTCTTATAACTATTTTTTATCCGAAAAAAATAAATTGAATAGTATTCACATATATTCTTAACTTTTCTATTTTATCGTTATATTTAAAAAAAATTATAAATTTATTATAATATAAAATTGAATCATAAATATTTAAGAGCTAAATTTAATATTCTACTATTACACCATAGCTCCCAAAATATTCACATACACATACAAAGTTGATCCTCGATCTTTAATGGTTGGACGAAATAATTAAATTTGAATTCTTTTGTAAAGAAAAAAATTTATTTTTGATTAAAATTGAATTCTTTTCCGTATAAAAATTTTAAAGAATAATTTGTGGGCTATAAGTGAGGGCTCATATATCCGAGCTGAGGACCGACTCTACACACATGATCCTATAAATAATTATAAACGGTAATTTATCAAACACAGCTCCTGAAATTCGAAATTGTCCAAAAAGTGCAACATAGTTTCAGATTTACCAAATGACGTGCGTAATTTCCAAAATACCCCTCCCGCCAAACAGCCTGCAATTTAATGCAGAGAGAGAATTTGCATCCATCCGAGTCACAACTGGAAATCCCGAGCCATCCAAACGTCACTTCCAGCCGCGTGGGAGCGCCAACCCCCTGCTATTGATGAGCACCACACGCAGCTTTCCTCCGCAAACCAACTGAGCAACACCATTTTTGATGAAACCCTAGTAGAAACTCTGAAACTCTAGATATTATCAACGACATCACTGCTCCAACGAATATATCGGGTAGGGTTTCTAGAAGTTGGCGCAGCTCAGTCACCGGCTGCTTCACATAGTATTATCATGTATGTATGTGTTTTTATTCTTGAGATTGCTATGAGGTTAATAAATGCATTGTAGGTGGTTGTATAACCAAGTTTACCACGCACCCATAAATACGAGGTAGACATATCATACCAAAGTTTGGCACACACCCATAATTACGATGCAGGAGGTTCATAACCAAGTTTTGTCGCCACCTAAGCAAATTCCACCTAACTTAAAAGGTGATGCTTCCAATTAAATCCCACGATTACTGAAGTTCCCTGATTGATATTCCCAGCACTAGGAGATTCAATCTGTCCGAGAGAGTAGGTGGTGCCGGGAATGAAATTCCCAGCACCACCGTCTCCCTAAAATTTAAAATCCCAGCACCATGGGAGATTGAAGTTGGCTGGCCTGGATAAAAAGTGATGCTGGGAATTTAAATCCCAGCAACATCGTGGTCCTGAGCTTCAAAATCTCAGCACCATTAAGGTTCAACAAATTCGGGATAAAAGCTGGTGCTGGAAATTGAAATCTCGTCACCACCGTGGTGCTGACATTAAAACTCTCAACACTATGGAGGTTCAACAGTTCGGGATAAAAGGCGGTGCTGGCAATTGAAATATCGTCACCATTGTGGTCCTGCGATTAAAACTCTCAGCACCATGGGGATTGAACTTGTCGAGATAAATGATGGTGTTGGGAATTTATATCCCAGCACCACCGTGGTAATGAGATTCAAACTCCCAGCAACACCATGGTGCTGGGAATCTAATTCACGGGACCAGGGAGATATAAGTTGTCGACATTAAGGGTGGTGCTGGGAACTGAAACCCCAGCAACACTATGGTTCTGCGATTAAAACTCCCAGCACCATTGAGATTGAACTGGTCGAGATAAATGGTGGTGCTGAGAATTTATATCCCAGCACCACCGTGGTAATGGGATTCAAACTCCCAGCAACACCATGGTGCTGGGAATGTAATTCCCAACACCAGGGAGATATAAGTTCCCGAGATTAAAGGTGGTGCTGGGAACTAAAACCCCAGCAACACTGTGGTCCTGCGATTAATACTCCCAACACCATGGAGATTGAACTCGTCGAGATAAATGATGGTTCTGGGAATTTATATCCCAGCACCACCGTGGTAATGGGATTCAAACTCCCAGCAACACCATGGTGCTGGGAATATAATTTCCAGCACCAGGTAGATATAAGTTGCCTACATTATTGGTGGTGCTGGGAACTGAAACCCCAGCAACACTGTGGTCCTGCGATTAAAACTCCCAGCACCAGGGAGATTGAACTGGTCGAGATAAATGGTGGTACTGAGAATTTATATCCCAGCACCACCGTGGTCAGCACCATGGAGAGGGAACCTGGCCGAGAAAAATAGTAGTGCTGGCAATTTATATCGGAGATAAATAAAGTCCTCTAGGCGAGTCGAGTGCAACCGTGGCCTAAACTATCATCCTCCACCTTTCCTTAGGCTCCCAAATAGTAGTTCTAAAAATTAATGCTCCGTGCCAACATTCAGACGAGTGTGCCAATTGGCATGCTCCGTGCCAATTGACACGCACTCATAACTGCCGGCAGGAGTGTTGGAACTAAGTATCCCTCTGCGCATAAATCTTCTAAATATCTTTCTCTTCCATTCCATATCAACTGTTCCTAATTTCAACATTGATAGATCCATCAATGGGTTTCGGTAAAAACCCATTGATGGCCCTATCCATCTCAAATTTGTAGGTTAGTGAAGTGCATAATTGGGAAACCTAACCCTAAACTCTCATCCTCCACTTGTCCTCAGGCTTCTAAACCCTAGTTAAAAAAATTCAGCCTACTTGCCTACCACACTACATATAATAGTTTTGATTTTAAAAACCTTTGTAGGGACGACCCCCTTCCTGATGAAGTGTTAACATTTTTGGAAACAATTGAATCAAATTTGAAGGATAGAGAGTTAGATAATCAAGATTTCATAAATCTATCCCCAAGTAATATTTCATCTTCATCTCAGTTTACTGATGTGAGGAATAGAATTACCAGTGATCAACACCTTGATATAAATAGAGAAGCTTCTTCCATACTCGAAGAAGAGTTTGTCACTGCTACTACAGTAGTTCATGAATATTTTGAACAAACTTGGAGTGAAGAGGAGGTAAGTGATATACAAGCGATAGAACAGTTAGAATATACAAATCCTTCGGAAGAATTCTTAGCTGATGATATCCAACATGAAGAAGGTGAGTTAAACCCAGATCAGTACAGTGACTTAGAGGAAGTGTTCCCAGTTGCTGATGATCCCTATGTTTTAAATCCACGAATAACACAATTGATAGATGTCAGTTCATCGGATCCAAATGAATTTTTCACTGGACAAGTTTTTTCCTCTCGACAAGAGTTTAAAGATGCACTAGTAAGTCATGTGATGCTAAAAAACTTCAGATACAAGCCAGTTGACACCAGACTTAATAGAATTAAAGTTATTTGCTTCAGTCAGCCATGTTTATGGAGTTTAGTTGCAAGTGGAGACGTAGAGTTCACTGTCACAAAATATATAAAGCAGCATGAATGTGACACAGTTAGGGAAACAACAGATCACCATGCTTGTACATCTACATTTGTAGCAAACAGTTGTAGGGCGGTTAGCACCAAGTTCAATTCGAAGAGAAATGCAAGCTAGGTTTGGTGTTCACATTTCATACAAGAAAGCATACACAGCCAGACAGAAAGCATTAAAAAGAGTGGTAGGTGATTTTGATCAGGCCTATATTGATCTTCTAATGTACTTGCGTGAGTTAAGAGTTAGAGATCCTGATACCTATGTTGCAATACTAAGAAATGGTGAAAATCAATTCCAGTGATATTTTTGGGCATTTGGTGCTTGTGGAAGAGTATTCAGGTCCTATTTGTGAAAACTAATTGGAATCGATGTTACACATATCACCGGCAAGTATCCTGGTGTGTTGCTAATGGCTACTACCGTTGACAGTAATGCAAAAATTATGTTAGTTGCATTTGGAATTGCCGAAGTTGAATGTGGATTTGCCTGGGAGTAGTTTTTGGATCATGTAAAGACATTCCTTGTTGTCCTGCCAGAGTCGTTGAGCATTGTATTGGATAGACATCGGGGGATTATATCAGCAGTTAACAAAGTGTATCCATCTGCCCATCATGCTTTTTGTTGCTATCACTTGTCTTGTAACATGGTAACAGATACCCGGGATAGATCCTCATTAGGTTTATTTTGGGCAGCAGCAAGAGTCAATACAACAGTTGAGTTTGATCGATTAATGCAGAACATGCATGACAAACACAAGGATGCATATGCGTGGCTACAAAAGATCGATCCAAAAAGATGGGCCAATGCACAGTTTCCTGGGAGGAGGTACACAATGTTAACCACTAATTGTTCTGAGAGTTTAAATGCATTATTCAAGGAAACACGTGAACTCCCCATCACCAGTTTAATTGATAACACTAGAAGAAAGGTTGCTCAATGGTTCTTTAACCGTAGGGAAGAATCTTCAAAAAGGTCAGGTTTTCTAACACCTTATGTCATTAAAGAGATTGATGAAAGGAGAGAAAGAACTCGATTATATTCAATATTCCCATACTTACAATCGGAAATAGAAGTACAGATAATAGCTTCTTCATATATTGTTGATTTGGAGAGGCGAAGTTGCATCTGCGGTGAGTTTCAAATTTCAGGAATTCCTTGCTCGCATGCTATTGCAGTCATCATATATCGGAACATGGATCCATACCGTTATTGTGAGCATTATTTTCTAAGGGAAACTCGGGAGGTCACTTACATGGATCGTATTTACCCATGTCGAAGTAAGAAATTTTGGCCTAATGGTGACAATTTTTGGAGTTCTACCTCCTCGTAGCCTTGTGTAGCCAGGGCGAAGAAAAAAGCACGCATTGAGTCTAAACATACTGGGAGGGTGAAAAATAAATGCAGCAGATGCAAACAACTTGGGCATAATAGGAGGTCTTGTAGAATGTCATCGTCTACTAATTCCTAAGTGTAAATAGTGGTTGTGTAAATATTTGTAAAGGAAACAATGCTTATGTTAGACGACTTGTTTTTCAAATACTTACTATGTAATTAATTTGTGTGTGGTAGTTGTATTAAATGCGGGAAGGGTGTTTTGGGAATTATCACAAACCAACCCTTTGGCGTCCTCATTAACTCATTTTCGGTAGGCTACATTAAGTGAAAAATCGTCGAGGAACTTCTTAACCCCTTCCTTTACAATAGATCATCTCCTTCATGGCTTCCCGAGGCGAACACAACCCTGGGGAGAAGTCTTCTTCCTCCTCCAACGTTGAGGAGGGGTCCTCGGCCCCTCCTCCGACTCAGCGCATCTTTGTACCAACACTGGAGAAGCAGCGTGCTGTTCTGATAAGGCGCTTGGAAACCGCGAGGCATGACCGGGAGGAGGCCACCCAACGCTTGGAGGTTATTCTCTAGGATGAGCAGAATGTACGCGCTGCTTTAGCTCAGGTGGAGAGATGGATGACAGAACGAGAGGGTGCTCGACCGAGGCGGGGGAATGAGCATGGATTCTCTTAGATTTGTACCTGGATCATCTTAAATGTCTATGTCATATATATCTGTAAATATGTTTTGGTTGGCCTACCTAAATGAATGTTGATATATTTTGCATTATCGTGGCATGCCTGAAACTTATGGCCTAAATAATTGAACGTTATGCTATTTTACAAAATTGCAATATAAATCTAGCCCACCGCACCCGATCCATTAATATAAAACTCCCCGGTGCCAGTTCAAACATCTTAAGATGATATTTCATTTCTCTGTCGCTCCTTCCGATCTGTCTCTCGTGGAATTGCCTAACACTTCCATTTTTGACGTTCGTAAGCTTTGTAGATTACCTAACTTCTTTCGTTGACCATAATTTGTGTCGCTATCGCTCCTTCCAATCTATTTAGGATTTTTCCATTTTCATCAACGATGTCGTTTAAAGTCGGGCCTGATAGGGTTTAGGGTTTTAATAAACCATTTGAGCAGAGGTAACGTTTGTTTGTATCAGCACACATGTTTCAATCCATTTCATCTATTAGTTTCAAATTGCCGTATTACAATGCATTTAGTTCGTAACCTAACATAGTATTTTCAGTTCACGATGGCTTCAACTGGTGAATCATCAAGCGATACTTCTGGAAGAACCCGTGCATTGATGCGAGGAAGAACAAAGAGAATGAACTAGAAAAGCAACGTTTCACAGTTTAAAAAATTTATTGCAAGTGTGCCGCCGACTGTGGAAGAAGAAACGCTTATTCGGAGCTCCCCCTTTGCGTGAGTTTTGGACATTCCAGATATTACCCATGTCAGACCCCTCGTTCAAAATATGTTTGATAATTGGGACTGCAGGGAGAAATGTTTTATATTCCACGACAAGAAATT
The DNA here is from genome assembly GCA_025175895.1 of Wurfbainia villosa. Lineage (NCBI taxonomy): Eukaryota > Viridiplantae > Streptophyta > Magnoliopsida > Zingiberales > Zingiberaceae > Wurfbainia > Wurfbainia villosa. The sequence continues at coordinate 728,910 of JAKLTH010000104.1, read as the reverse complement.
ATATTTCACAAAGATAGATGTCTCCCTCATCCTTGGTCTACCAGATGATGGACTTGTAGTTCCTATGAATAATGAAGCTCCCTCTGGTCAGCTATATTTGCAATATTTCGTGGAAGCTGATTGCTCTAACAAGCATCTAGAGGAATTAATGAAGAGTTCTAGATCTCCAGATAATTTAGGATCTGAAAAATTTTATTGTTAGTTGTTTATTTTATATTTTTTTCTCTTGTGTATTTTTTACTACCACCAGCAGTAAGCCTAGAATACCTATGCGATCACTTATAGATTGTGTAGAAGATTTTGATAACTTAGGCAGGTACAATTGGTGCGAAGCATTTTATACCTACATGGCTCCTCAAATGGAGTCAATTGGTCTGGGAGTGACATTGCGACCAAAAGCAGAGGTCGGCGGTGGATCTACGAGACCAATGCTTAAGGGTTTCACACACTTATTGGCTGTGAGTGAATATATTTTATGTTTTCCACAAAGAGTATAGATCAATCTGTCTATTAACAACTAATCTTGTCATTCCAGGTATGGATGTGTGAGCATTTGTGTATCCTACCTCCACACGTCCCTCATGCTTTGCCAAGAATGCTGAGATGGAGGTGGAGTTCCACAAATGTAAGGGTCGTTAAGAAGATGGTAGATGGTCTCCTACCAGATAAAATCATTGTTGATCTAATGCCGGCGACAAATGAGTGCATCGATCTGTAACACTTCTCCACCTAGAATTTGTGCATCAACTCCTCAACCCGAAACTCAGCTCGACGTAAGAGAAATGACGTGTCCAGTATGCCAGGAGAATGCAGAAATAGTTTCAACTCTAAGCACCAAGCTAGTTGAAGCAAGGTCTAACTTTGAAAGCACCTCCCTACTTAAGGATGCGACCATCGAAGAACAAGAAAAGAAAATACAGGAGCTTCTTCAACAGTTAGAGGAGGTCAGAAACAGGAAGGACAATGAGATAAGTGAAAGGGATAATATAATTTCTGAAAAAGAAGCATTAATCGCTGAAAAGGACAGTTTAATATTAGAGCTTCAACTGCATTTATAATCCCGGGATGTAGAGGGGTTACAATCACAACTCATACAAGCTGTACATACCCAATAGCCTTCTCCTTCATACACTAGGCGAAAGGTTTGTATGCGGAAGAGGGCTCTTCATGGTGTATCATGAAGGGATTTCCCTTGTCGAGTCCGTGAGAGGAAACTTCGCTTCCCCTTCACCTCGGTTGCTTAACCATGGTGATTCCTTCGATGTCCTCGGATTAAAAATGTAATCCTAGACAAAAGGGATTCCCAAGACAACCAAGTCATCGTCGTGCTATTCGTTTAGAGAGGTCACTTGAACAAACTAGTTGTTCAAGCGACCATCCTCTATTCTACGAGTAGCCGCGGAATAGACGATGTCCGGATCGCCGGTTTTTGTGTTTATACTCGGGATCTCAGTATTATTTAGCCTATTTACAGAAATATAACATGCTTATATTTTGAAAAACAAACACAAGCAATGAATAAAAGAGATAGAAGAATAGTTATACCTCTTGGTCTTCTAATGTATGACCCTCCTCCTTTTGGACGTCGTGTGGGCGACGATCCACCAAAAGTCAAAGCTCCTAGATCGCAAAACTTCCTTCCTTGCTTTTCCCAAGCAAGAGGAAGAAGAGAAACAATGTTTTTCTCCTTCAAAACTCAACCAACAAAGAACTATAGAAGTTCTTGCCGCCGGCCAACTAGAAGGAGAAGAAGATGATGGAAAACTACCAAGACACCAAGGGAAACCCTATATCTTGTTTCCACCACCTAAGGAGAAGAGAGGGGAGTGTTTTGGGCGCCGGCCAAGGGCTGGGAAGGGATGGAATAGCTGCTGGATGTTGGCCACAAGGCAAGGAAGAAGAAGGAAAACTTGCCTTATTTGGTGCCACCCTTGCTTCCAAACCCTAACCCTAATTCCAATCCTATCTCAACTAGGATTGCCTATTCTGCCGCCAAGCCTTGCTCCTCTCTATGATCTTCTTCACGCCAACCCCATGCCACCTTTATAGAGTTTGGGGATAAGCCATGAATTAATCTCCTCCATTGGTTCTAGGATTTAATCTCAACCGTCGGATCTAGAGATTTAATCTCAACCGATCTTAGAGATTTAATCTCTACCAATGGATCTTAGTGTTTTGTTTCTATCCATTGGATCTAAGCATCTTGAGGTGTTAATGGGCTACATTAGGGACCATGAGGAGGAGTTGGGTCTTGGCCACCCATGGATCAAGCCCACATAAAGTCCGATCCACTAATGATGATCCAATCCACGAAAGGTCCATCATTGATCTACCTCACCAACCCCCATATGATAATATGGGCTCCATATATTATTTGTACATTTTCTCCCCGTGTTTAAGATCTCGAATGTCCGTCGATTAATTAATTTACTAACCATTAATTAATCAACATCTAACTCCTTGAGTAGTACCACTCAACCTTTTCATCATGCCGGACCAAGTCCACCTGCAGGGTTTACATGATGAACCTTATGAGCTCCTCAAGGGGACATCATCATCCTAATATATAGGACACGGTTTCCTCCTATAATCAACGACACACCATATAAATAATATCATCTCCCAACTTACCGAGTCTATCGATTTAATCTATAAATCTCGCCCATTGGTAAATCAAAGAGATGAGTACCAAGTATATGTGCCCGTTATTATATCGGGATTAAGAGCATGTACTAAATAATATCTGAGGTCCGATTCGATTATGTAGTCAACAATAAATTGAATCACCTCTGTGTCGGTCCTGCTCAATACACACAAAGTGCACTAGTGTGATTCTATGGTCAAGACAAACCAATACCAAATCACACTACAACCATTCCGATGGTTTGTCCAAAGTCATCTCGGTTGTGAGCCTTTACTTATACTTTACAAGGAGCCGATAACAAGATCTCCCGTGTGACACCACACACCATGTTATCTACAATGTAACGTATTAGACAATATTGCATAACCATAAAAGTATACAAACAATGATCATGTGATTCTTATTTCAAAATAAAGATGTTCATACAAAATATAGACTTTTCAGTATACATCCCCCCTAAACGTACAAGCGTCCCTCTTGCATGGTTTGCTAACATTCCTAAAAGAAGGAGAGTTGAAACTCAAATTGTCCCTAGCAAGGCTATTGAGTATCCCTCAGCATACCCTAATATCGCTCCTGCAGAGCCAAATTTTGAGCAGGAGTCAGGCCAGGATAAAAAAGGGAAATCAATTGCCGAGGAGTGTGAACCTGATCAATTAGATACTGCCACACAAGTCTCCACAGACAAACAACCAACACTCGACGAAGTCAAGACGAGGATATTGGAGGTGAGCATAAGTTATCTTGTCCAGTCCTATTTTTTAGACAAAATATTTCTATCCCCACAGTTTTTTTTTGTATACAACAAGCTTATAAAGAATTCACCAGTAAGATGGATCCAACAGTCGGGGAGTGTTTATTGAAACTAAAAAAAATAGAATAAGACAGTCTTATATGGAGTGTTTATAATAGTCATCTTATGTTTTGAGAGTTGCTAATAACCCTTTCCTTGTGTAGTATGACAGTATCAGGACCAGTATGGATGACCGATGCTATTAACTTATACATGGACTCTTTCCTTACAATATTTGATTAGAATATTTTGACACATGGGGATTGCATAAGTGCTTATTTTGATCTTAGGTGATGAGTGCAGTGGTGATAAGGCGTACTATAACTCTCAACATTCTCAGGGCCGATCCTGTAAGTTTTTGCCCCTTTTGCATGGAATTGTCAACTTTAAAGCTTTGTTGTTTTGACAGATTTTTTTATACACAGGATATGTTTAATATTATGTACGCCCAAGCATTCAAGCAAACTTTAAAACCCTGTGCAGCGATCCAATCGGATACATATTTTGTCCAATAATCCGTGATTTGTTAATCGCCACCTACTAGTAGCGGACTTGGAAAATGCAGAGTTTATCCACTACAACTCATTGTCTGTCAGGAAAGCTTACACTACTCAATTTGAAGAAACAGTAAGCAGTATTTTTTAAATATGCTAATTAAATAAACCGTTTGTGTATGGAGGATTCATAGCATTTTTTGGGTCCCAGGTTGAATTCTTTAAAAAGATCCACCCTTCGTATTATGATAACTGGCATCCTGGCCTGACTGATAAATTTTGTAATGCAAACTTTTTGGTGCGTCGAGTCCAGGTTCCCAGACAAAGCTCTTCATAAGACATTTAATATTCTTTGTAAATACCATATTTTATAAGCTAGCAATGGACTAATCATTTATATTTTTTTATAATACGATACATTGAGAGCCTATTATTTAGGTACCCTAAAAGATTCAGACAGCAAGATATGAGGATCTTTAGATTCGTGGTGGGGAATAGAATAATGCGTCGCTCACACTTTTGTTTGCAATTATGACTGTGCTGTATTGTGGGATATGTTGTAAGAGTATACAGAGTTTTAAATTTTTAACTACACCAAGGTGCATGCCTGTAAAAGTCATTATCCAGATGCAAAGTGTAAATCCAATTTGTGTAGTATCTGTACAACTATGAAATATATATACGTTGTTAAATATGTGAACCATTTCGACTTTATGATTTTGTGATGGAATTTAAATGTGGTGTTGGGAATTCAAATCCCAGGACCACTGTGTTCCTGGGATTATAATTCCCAGCACCACCTTATTTCTGGCCGTTCGAAATTACGCAGGCCGAATTCAATTTCAGACCACGTGTTCTCGGGATTATAATTTCCAAAGACTACCTTATTTTCGCCTGATTGAAATTGTGCGTGGTGCTGGGAATCCAATTCCCAGCACCACTATGTTCCTGGAAATATAATTCCCAGCACCACCTGATTCGAACAGTTCAAAATTTGGGAGCCGTTAGGACTTTCAGTCCATGTCAAGATTTCGGAATTTGGACTCGTCTAGGTCCATCAATGGGTTTCGGTCAAAACTCATTGATGACCCTATTCACCCCATCTTCGATCCAATCCAAGTCCAGTGGCTTTGGGAAGTGCCCCTCTGTGTATCGTGTCCAAAATTTCTGATATTCAAGGTTTGATTAGGTTTACACAGTCATATTTCAGAAATCAGGCCCCGTGCCACGTGGCACGCGGCCAAAACTAGGAGGTAGGAGGATCAAGACAAAGTTTCGTCAACACAACAACATTTGAAGCTGTTAGGTCTTTCAGTCCATGTCAAGATTTCAGAATTTGGACTCGTCTAGGTCCATCAATAGGTTTCGGTCAAAACCCATTGATGACCCTATTCACCCCATCTTCGATCCAATCCAAGTCCAGTGGCTTTGAGAAGTGCCTCTCTGTGTATCGTGTCCAAAATTCCTGATATTTAAGGTTTGATTAGGTTTACACAGCCATATTTCAGAAATCAGACCCCGTGTCACATGGCACGAGGCCAAAACTGGGAGGTAGGAGGATCAGGACAAAGTTTCGTCGATACAACAATATTTGAAGTTGTTAGGTCTTTCAGTCCATGTCAAGATTTTGGAATTTGGACTCCTCTAGGTCCATCAATGGGTTTCTTCCCAACAACTTCTGCTTCATTTACATCTTTATCAGGTTGCCCTTCTAATACCTCAACATCAGAAATTTCTGTCTTTTTTCTTTTTCTTTGAGGTACCAATTTTGCCCACACTGGACTATCAACGGGAGTATCCCTGTAATCATAGCGGGTTCTATCTCGCCGTCTTGTTCTGCTGGCAATTGGTTCCGGTTGAGGTTGAGGATCAACTTCAGGCTTATTTGATTCAGGCTCCATACCTTCTCTTCCTATAATTTCCATTAGTTCTTTTACCCTTTCAGTTAGTGTCATGTTTTCCATTCTTAACTCTTTTAGTTGTCTCTGATAAACTAAACACTCATGGCATTTCGTACTACGGTATTTTTCTTGTATAGTTTTTGATGATGATGTCTCTATTAGATGAGGAGTATTTTCAATATAATAGTCAACCTTATCAAGCAATATAATTTCACTACAGGTACAGACTAGATCAACAATAACCTATCAAAATATCAACAATTATTTAGATAACGAAAATGAAAATATTTTAAGTTGTGGTCTTCTATTTACCTGTTCAAGTGAGACTTGCTCCAATAAATTTCTCACCTTGCTAATATGTGAAGGAGTTGCCCTCCACTTATTTATTCGTGGCCCTTCGGTATTGTATGGTCTCTGGATTGGGACATGTTCCAGAAACCAAGCCTGCTCATATCCAAAGTGTTACATACTAATGTGATTATAAAAGACAAAATAAATTAGTAAGAAGGAACTTATAGCCAAAAGGCCGACAAATCCCTTTAGGTAAGGAATTCGACTTTTCTGCGCAACTGTATTAGTACATGAACATAGATCTCCAATAGTAGACAATTGTGGAGCCATAAATTGATGGATGACTTCAATCCAATTGAAACTATCTATGTTGTCAAAATCATCTACAATATCTACAAGACCTATGGGGACCTTATATGTAATAGTACAGAACAACACACAAGCAAATATATACAAAATATACAACTTACAAAACACCAAAACATCTTCATCTAATTCTACTCTAGCAGAAAAAAGTTTTAAGCAAATACTCTAGTCTTGATCTAGTTGGTTCTTTTTTGGAGAATTAAGAAATGAAAAGAGCACCTGATACATTAGTTGAATTCATAGGAACAGAAGCCCCTCTATCTGCAATACCAAGCAAAAGGGACACATCTCTTCTAGTGAAAGCAACTGGCACAGTTGAAAACTTAAAGCTTTGACTTGCCGAATCCCAACTTTGAAATATATTGACCAATATGCCACGGATTTGTGGAATGTCTTGTATATTCAAAAAAATAGCAAATGGGGTTTGTTTAATGATCTCTCTGTGCCTTTCATGTAAACAAACAGACGGACGTTGCTTTCCTTTAACACTTGGACCTCCAAAAAATTCAATAAAGTGGCCTAAAATGCTGGTCCATTGGAGTTTCTTCGCACACTCATTTTTTTCCTAACAATTTGGAAATACAAAATTTTTAAAACCTGATTTATTCCTTCATTTTGTAATTGTAAAAAAAAAATAGAGAATCCGCAATGCTTTGCAATAATCCTGTTAAAAAACCTTTAGGGCTCTATTTATCTAATTCAGATACAGATTAAAAAGATCGTCCATTTGTATTTGAATATTTGAAACCATTCCAAAACCATAATTGAAAAATCATTTAAAACATATGACATACTTCATATTCGACTAAAGCAAGGAATGCGACACATACCTTGGCCGGTGAAGGAGAGGTTGAACCAGATGTTTGACTCATTCTGTAATAATGAATGGTAGACAAAAATCTTATGAGATGTACGTCTTTCAACGGAAACCCTAAAACCGAGTAAGAAATGGGTAAAATAGATAGTTAAATGAGAGGATGACACAATATTACCTCGAAGCGTCTCGTCAAAAATCCTAAAACTCGGAAGCTAACGAAATGACTCTAGACGAAAAATGGAGTCTAAGAAGTTCCAAAGATTTGTGCGCTCGAAGATTTCTCGGAAGCTGAAGACACGAAGACGCTAATGTTGTGACTCGTTTGGACGGGACGTTTGGATGACTCGGGATTTACAATTGTGGCTCGGATGCATGCGAAATCTCTGCATTAAAAATATTGTTTGGCGGGAGGGGTATTTTGGGAATTACGCACGCCATTTGGTAAATCTGAAACTATGTTGCGCTTTTTGGGCAATTCCGAACTTCGGGAGCTGTGTTTGGTAAATTGCCAAAATTTTAAAGAATAATTTGTGGGCTATAAGCGAGGGCTCATTTATCCGGGCTGAGGACCGGCTCTACACACATGATCCTATAAACAATTATAAAACCAAATGATATTTGTTTTCATTGAATTTCCTAATTACGTTGTGCAAAAAGGCAAACTTGCATTTTGGGTATTTTAATGGATTAACATCAGATATGGCGAACTCCGGCCATGATAACTTTGTCGTGGTCGGTCTCAAACCCGGATAAAGGAGGAGGATTGCGTTAGGTTGTCAATCAGTGTTAAACTAAGGTAAATGTTCAATGAATGGATCAATCAAACTATTGTGCTAATTCTAGATTGTTCCTCGGAAGGAACGCATTACAAGGTCCGACTGTAACGTCTCGACAAGGACCGCTACATTTTCAGAACTCGGGTGTAGTGAAAAATATGCTAGAGTTTGCGTTGCAGGGTCCGACTGTAATGTATCGGCAAGGACCGCTACATCTCCATGAGAACTTGGGTGTAGTGTTAAATAAGCAAGAGTTCTCACACCATAGATTAGGTAAGAATAAATATTATAGAAAACTAGCAGTCTAAGATTTGGTACATGAAACATAGGAACCCTCACTGGTAAAACAATGGAGATAGTAGATACGATGATTAGGAGAAAAATTAATATTGTATGTGTACAAGAGACAAAATGGATTGGTAAGAAGGCAAAGATGATAGAGAACTCGAGTTTAAGTTATGGTATACAGGACAAAGTAAAATAAGAAATGGAGTGAGTATTATTGTTGATAGTTCGTTAAAGGATGAAGTTGTAGGAGTAATTAGAAATGGGGATAGAATTATAGCTCTCAAAATAGTAGTGGAGAAAGAAACTATAAACGTAATTAGTATATATGCACCTCAAATAGGATTAGATGAAAATATCAAATTAAGGTTTTGGGAGGACTTGGATGAAGTATTACAAAATATTCCATCAAATGAGATGATTTTAATAGAAGGTGATTTAAATGGGCATGTCGGAGTGAAAAATGACGAATATGAGAGGGTGAATGGGGGTTATAGGTTTGGAACAAGAAATGAAGAAGGTAAAATTATATTGGATTTTATAATAGCATATGATCTTATACTAGCTAATATATTTTTTAAGAAAAGAGAAGAACACTAAGTCACATTCAAAAGTGGAAATAATAAATTACAAATTTACTTTCTTATGATCAGGAAGAGAGATAGAAAGATTTATAAAGATTGTAAGGTTATCCCTGGAGAAAGTTTAACTACTCAACATAGGTTAGTAGTATTGGATATACGCCTCAAACATAGTATTAATAGAAGGAAAACATACACAACCCCCTAGAATTAAGTAGTGGAAGTTAAATGATGAGAAACTAAATATATTCAAAGAGAAGGTAGGAGTGCAAGTATTAGATGAAATATACAGTGACCCTAATACGATGTGGGATAAGATGGTTTCAAAATTGAAAATAATAGTCAAGAGTGTACTCGATGAGTCAAAGGGACATGCACCACCAAGTAAAAAATCTTGGTGGTGGAATGAAAAAATGCAAAAGAAAGTCAAGAAAAAATGAACAACATATAAGAAATTAATTATTTGTAAAAATGAGGAAAATTTGAAAAAATATATAATAGCTAAGAAAGAAGCTAAAAAAGCAGTGAATGAAGCTAAGATTGAAACTTTTGAATGGTTATATCGAAAATTAGATACAAAAGAAGGGGAAAGAGACATTTATAGAATAGCTAAAGTGAGAGAGAGGAAGACAAAAGATCTTAATCAAATAAGATGTATTAAAGATGAATGCAATAGGGTACTAGTAAATGATGAAGAAATAAAAGAGCGGTGGAAGATATATTTTCATCAACTTTTTAATGAAGATTTAGGAGACCAACTTAATTTAGGTAATTTAAGTAGGTTAAATGAGTATAGAAATTTAAATTTTTATCGTAGAATTCAAATTTCAGAAGTAGAACAAGCTTTAAATGGAATGCAAAATGAAAAAGTCATTGAACCAGATGATATTCCGATAGAGGTATGAAAGTGTCTAGGGAAACAAGGTATTGAATGACTTACAAAATTATTTAACATGATATTGAAAACAAAAAGGATGTCTGATCAATGGAGGGTAAGTATCCTAATTTCCTTATATAATAATAAGGGAGACATACAAACTTATGAAAACTATAGGGGTATTAAACTAATGAGTCATACCATGAAACTTTGGGAAAGAATAATAGAAAAAAGATTAAGGAAGGAGACCATGGTTCTCAAAAATCAATTTGGATTCATGCCGAAGGTTAAATAATAGAAGCTATACATCTTCTCAGACAACTAATTGAAAAGTATAGAGAGCAAAAGCAGGATCTACACATGATATTCATTGATTTAGAAAAAGTTTATGATAGAGTTTCAAGAAAAATAATATGGAGAATTTTAGAAAAAAGAGGTGTTAGTGTAACATATATTGAACTAATTAAGGATATGTATGAGAAAGTAACGACCAGAGTGAAGACTTCAGGTGGATTAATTGAAGCGTTTCCAATAAAGATAGGGTTACATCAAGGATCAGCTTTAAGTCCCTATCTTTTTACACTAATCATGGACGAACTCACTGGACACATTCAAGACACATTACCGTGGTGCATGTTGTTTGCAGATGATATTGTTTTAGTAGATGAGACACGTGAAGGAGTAAATGCTAAACTAGAATCTTGACGGGAAATACTAGAAGTGAAAGGTTTTAAGCTTAGTAGAGTAAAGACATAATATATGAAATTTAAATTTAGCAATATTAGACGTAATGAAACAAGTGTTAAGATAGGAGATGATGAGTTGTCTGGAATTGAGAGTTTTAAATATTTAGGATCATTTTTGCAAGATGATGGAGGGATTGAGAGAGATGTCTTACATAGAATACAAGCAGGATGGTTGAAATGGAGGAAAGCGTCGGGTGTTTTATGTGATCGTAAAGTGCATCTAAAACTTAAAAGGAAGTTCTACAAAATGACGATTAGACCTGCTATGTTATATGGAGCTGAATGTTGGGCTACGACTCGAGCATATGAGCAAAAGATGAGAGTTGCAGAGATGAGGATGTTAAGGTGGATGTACAGACATACGAGAATGAACAGAATAAGAAATGGAAGCATTAGAATAAAAGTTGGTATTGCATCTATCGAAGGAAAGCTCCGAGAGACACGTTTAAGGTGGTACGAACATGTACTTAGACGACCAATAAATGCTCCAGTTAGGTGATGTGAAACGATACCAAATATACACATCAAATGAGGAAGAGGAAGACCAAAAAAGACTTGGTTAGCAACAATAAAACAAGATAAAATTTATTTAAATATAGATGATGATATAGTAGGGGATAGAGTCTAATGGCGTAGAATGATCCATATAGTCGACCCCATCTAGTGGGATAAAACTTTGTTGTTGTTGTTATTGTTGTTGTAACGTCAGATCTGGCGAGAGAGACAATTCTGATTACGAGAATATAACTCCAAGAGCATTTTCAATACATTCATACAAAAATAACACTAAAAATATTCATTACTAATAAAATAAGAGCTAAAGGGATAAAATCAAATATTAGAAAAAAAAATAACATTTGCTTAGGGTCGTAAATTTAAATCAAATTTGAACTCGTAAAAAAATTAAGCTAAAGGAATATAAAACTTGAAAATCGTTGATTAGTCTTTTGACTATAGGTAGTGATATCCATACGGATAATTAAAATTTTCTGAATTAATTTTTAATTATGATATATTTATGATTCTTTTAAAAATGAGATCGATCCTTTAGAACATTCAAATCAGTTTCGAACCCATTCGAAAAACAATTGAGGAACAAGAGTTCTATATTTTCAAAAGTTGTTGATTCACTCCGAGGTTACCATACAATGATATTGATACCGGATAAAACTGACTTATAATTAAAGAGCACTATATTTATAATTGCGTCTCACTTATTAAGTACAGCCGAATGAAGAAGACATTACATCTCGACATAGCCAAATAAAATATTAAGACATTACATCTCGACATAGTTGAATGAAGTATGCAGAATGAAGAAGACATTACATCTCGGCATAGCCGAATGAAGTGTGTCGAATGAAGAAGACATTACATCTCAGTATAATTGAATAAAGAAGACCATCCTGGCATAAAGAGGCATTGTATCTCAGTTACATTATATTTCATCTCGGTTGTATGACATTCCAAATATATTGTATCTCGACAAGTCAAGTGATGTGGCGTTCATCAAAGTCAAGATGCCCAACGAGGCATCCTCCGTCAGCGGCCCCACCCGACAAAGTGACATATGTCATGCCTACCTCAGGGAAGTCTGCACACCGCATTAATAGAGCCCTATCTCCCATCAACCACGCAGGAAGCATTAATTACGCTCCACACGCCGACAACATTTATAAAGGTAATGCCCTTTATTATCTCTAAAAATGACATGTCATCCTTTCAAAGCATCATGCCGCTCATACCCTCCGTACCGCTCCGTAAAGATATCTCTGCTTATATAAGGGTAATTTGAGGAGGAGATGAGAGGTTCGAAAAACATATAAACTCTTGCTCCTTTGCCTTCCTTGCTTCTCCTCTACACACTAATCCCTGCCTTGAGTGTCGGACGGGTTTGGCCGAGATCTCTCTCGGCGCCCTTAACCACTCTTCTTCTTTGCAGGGTTCATCTCGGCAAGCCGTGATGCGCCATTCGGCAAGCACCAAGACGATGCCAAGCAATCCAAGACAACACACTCTCTACTTCGGTAACTCCTGCCACATCATCAAGTCATCCAAATCATCGATCTTCGCCATTTTCGCCACTGGACACCTCAGCATCTCAGTCTCAATCGGAACGTAATTGGCGCCGTTTGTGAGAACTCGTAAACACAACTGAGACAGAGATGGGAGACCAAAGAGCGAACTTCGGCAACCGGAACTCTAGTGAAGGAAGCATGACATGGGAAATCATTATCGCCTAGTCAAGACTACTATAGAGGACGTCCTGCTCGAATACTTCTCTAGGGGTCCTACTTTGATGTCGGCGTCCCCTAGCTCGACTCAATCCCCAACACCAGCACCTGCTCCTTTGCCTCCGGGCCCACCAAAAGTGATCCCAACAATATCACTACCGACCGAGTCATCTTCAACGGCGTCTCTATAAAAGTCCTCTGAAGAGGTGTTGTCACGCCCCGAGGGAGTCCCCGCCAGACAAAAATCCGACAGCATCTCCCCTGTACGGGTGACAATACCAATTTTCATATAAGACCTACACGGCCACTATACATCGGTCAATACGACCGGAATCCAAACAACACACGCAGATAATAATTAGGCCTCAGGCCATCAATCAAAGTAAATAAACAAAATCTATCACATCTAGACTTACCCCTTCTTCCATCTGGGCAGGAATACTCATCCAAATCCAATCGAAATAAAATTCGAATAAAGGTCCATAAGGACACCAAATATCCACGAATACATAAATCCAACTCCAATCCTAAACATATCTTCTAATCAAAACTCAAAATCCATAGATCAAATATCTAATAAACTATCACGACGAGTGGGGTTTGACAGCTGCACTCTCCTGACAGCTTCATCCTGAAATAGACATAAATCAACGGGGTAAGTTCAAAGAACTGAGCGGATATAGTCGATATGAAAAGTAAAATATAGCTAACAATAATAATCATGCCAGTACAGTCTCATATATATAGGGTCTGCAAGAAAGAAATACAAAAGGACTGTACTTATCTGAATCTCCTACCCTTATATAGGAGCATGTGCCATATTAGAAGAAATAAAGTCATCACCATATACAAATATGTATCCTGTATGCATGACAATCATATGCAACATCCAAGGCAGCAATAAAAATGCAGCAAACACAATACAAATGCTATCCATGCAAAATGCATGCCGTACAAATGACATGGTCAACCCTGACGCCAGTCAGCCACCTCACACGCGATAGTGAAGCCGAGTGGGTAGGACTATGACAACTGTGCACTCTGTCATCACTGCTCCTGAGTGACCGAGTGGACAGGATGCTGTCGGAGTACACCTATCCTCCTGCCCCAAACAGAGTGGGAGAGCAATGCTCTCATCTCTCGGTGTCATAGACCAGAGGAGGGATCCCTGCCCGCTACCATGCTACCTCATCGCTACCCATGAGCGGACCAGCGGAGCCTGACAGAGCAACTGTACACACCCTCCTGATGTACCACTAACCCATGAGTGACAGCGTGTGCAGGCCATGTAACTGGCTGCGGGCTCAACTATAAAGGAACCCCGTCCAGCCATCATGCAATCATGCAAGATGGTGCATGATACTAAAACATGTAAATCCAACTAAAATACATAACCGAATAATATGCACAACCAATAAGTACATATCCATGATCTGAGTAAAACAGGGAAAGTATAACCATAAACCGATCAAATGCATGTATCAAATAGGCACAAAAATATGCAAGCATATAAACATGAAAATTATTGCAAGCTATACTAACTAGCATATCAACATGACTATATCTAAGAGATAAGCGTCGATAAAATGTTCGCAAAAAAATGAAGTCGTCACGACCGTGGACCTGCCTCGTGATCGAAACCTGAGTACAACATAACTATTATTAAGCACCAAAAATGAAATCCACCGTCCAATCAAATACTTAATCGATTTTTCTACATAACCAATTAACCCAAAGTAAATCCATCAAATCTAAGCACACAACAACGTGCTAAATTACTACTATGTATCCCCAAGTAGACCCTCAACCTGTAGGTCACAAATTGTGATTAACTCTTCAATCCAAGAACATATCCTTGCAATTAATCTCACCATAATCAATACTCATCATATGAAAATATTATCCATAATAGCAACAATCACCATAGTATTACAATGATAAAATCTTTGGTTGCACCTGACCCGTAAGCACTAATTTCATCACAAATATCCACCCACAACAGCAAAGAAATTCATCATTACTCAAATTAAAGCTGTAAATACCGCTTACCTTCCTTAGAAGTCCCTCGGCAGCCCTCTTTCCTCCTATCTTATGTTCACCGGAACAACTCCCCCTACCCGCTGCCTGTCATGAGAACCCACTGCCGATCCCTGGCTCCTTAGGTCATCTTCCCAATCACAGATCCAATCCAACACCAACGCCCACCCTTGACCACCACAGCCCATACAATCACTGAACCGAAAGGAAACCAAAGGAAAAACTAGGTATTTAAAGCTCCACCTCATCAAAACAATGTCCAGGGGCTACAGACGAGGAAGAAGAAGCTCATGGCGGTGACCACTGGTCGCTGACGCCCGACGGGTTCAGGCTCATGGGCAACCAACGTGCAGAGACGGCGACGGAAGCAACGGGCGAAGACGTGCGTCAGCACTGGTGAAGGGAACGACCGACCGCAAGACTCGGGCGACTGCGGATGAAAGGGTTGTGTCGAGGAGGCCGACAGCGATCCTGTGGCCGTGGAGGCCAGCGTGTGTCGCCTGTGGCAGAGGCTGACACGCACGGCTGTGGACGGCGAGGAAGAGAAGCCGATGGAGATGCGGGCGCGGAGGGAGAAAGAAACAAGGGCTTCGGGCGCGAGGAAGAGAAGTCACTCGGGAAAAAGGCGCTATGGCGAGAAGGAGGTTTCGCGAAGAAAACCGCCGCGAGGGGAAAAAGAATCGCGAAGAGAAAGTCGCGAGGGAGAAAAATAGTGCACGGGGAAAACTGGGATCAACCCCTAATCATCCGACTACCCCTTTATAAATAAAATAAAAACCTAGGTTTTATTTTTATTAATCCTTTAATAAATTAATTATCCCCGTAATTATCTCGTACGGGCTCCGTTTAAATCCAGAAAAATTCTTAAAATTCTCTAAAAATCCAGAAAAATTTCCAGGATAAATTTTCTTAATTCTTGGGCCATTTTATTTTAGTATTTTAAATTTGATTTAACAGTGCCCTCACAGATATCTTGTTCAAAGAGATCCCAAAAAGAAAAAGTTTTGATCGAGGCTCTCCTTCTCCCCCAAAGATTATAGTAGAGACTCCCTAAATACTTCAAGTTGTTATCTGTCGAGGATTATAATGGTTCCACCGACCTAGAAGAGCATCTAGGTCGATTCGAGAAAATTGCCCTACTGCATAACTATACTGATGGAGTAAAGTGCAAAGTCTTATTCGTCACCCTAGTGGGATTCACACAAAGGTAGTTTGATTGGTTTCCCCAATGATCCATCTATTCCTTTGAAGAACTCTCTGTTCTTTTCCTCCAATACTTCGCTAATAGCAAAAGGTACCGTAAAATTGCTCAGTATCTTTTGTTTATAAAACAAATAAGTCATGAGTTCTTGAAGGAATATATACATTGGTTCAACCGAGTGGTCGTGGATGTCTCGGGTGTCTCGCCCGAGATGATAGTTAATGCCTTCTCCCAAGGCCTAGTGCGGGGAGATTTCTCAAAGTCTTTGATGAAGAGACCTTCGCCTCATTTTGAAGTCTTACTGGGACGAGCAGAGACATACATCAATTTGGAGGAGGCCGAGAGAACGGCAGATGAATAGAGAGGCATGGGGGAGTCTAGCAAACCTCATCTGCCCTAGCCGAACAAAAAAGCCCTCTTCCCGACATCGGCTCATCCTTCCCGAATCCCTCATGCTTATGCTCTACCGTTGGCCAGAGATAAGGTAATTCATGCAACACAAGAGACTGCTCAGCCATCAATAATGCCAAGTCAGCCCAGCCCCTTCTGTGTCTTCCATCAAGTATATGACCACTCCACCCGAGAATGTCACAACCTGGCCAAAGAGATCATATAAGTAATATGGGAGCAACATCAGAGTTTTAATGTCCAGCCTAGATTTTCGCGGATAGAAACAAGGCCAGAGCTGAGGAACCATACTCAGCGAATCCCTTCGAGGCGAGCTCGCTAACCTTCACTGGAGGAGTCGGATAGAAGAGCCAAGACTCCGCGGAGGGCCAAGGAATCTTCCCTAAGGCAGCAAACTCCTCGACAAGATTCGCCGAGAGACCTCTCCAACACTCCACACCAAGGTACCATCAATATGATCACAGGTGGAGCCACAGATGGAGATTCAAACTGAGCCAGGAAAGCTCATGGAAGACGACTGGAGAACTTGGAGTTAAACACCAGCCGGAGATGTGCCGAAGGACCCTCAATAAACTTCGGCTCCGAGGACCTGCGAGGAGTTTCTATCCCACACGATGATGCCTTGGTGATCCAAGCCACCATAGCTAATTATGACATGGCCAGAATCTTCGTGGACACAGGTAGATCGGTTAATATTTTATTTAAAGAAGCTTTTGTCTGCATGCACTTAATTAGCCTATTTGGTTTCTTGGGTCATGAAGTATCTCTACTCGGCCGGATTGATTTACCTCTATCCTTGGGAGAAGCGCCCCTCCGTCGGACCAAAATTACCACTTTTACAGTAGTAGATGTTGCCTCTGCTTACAATGTCATCTTGGGAAGCCCAGCGTTGTATTCCTTTAAAGTTGTCATATCCACTTATCACCAAAAGATCAAATTCCCCGTAAACAATCAAGTGGGTGAAGTTGTGGGGGACCAAAAGGCAACTCGAAGATATTATGTGAAAGAAGTTCGGACGAGTCCCAGGAAGAGCCGGAAGATTGAAGCCGCGGAAGTTTACACTCTCCGAGAGGAGCCACTGGGTGAAGATGAAGTTGTGCATATATGTCTAGATCAGCCTAGCCATGTTGTTTGAGTTACTGCCGACTTACCATCCAAGATAAAGTAAAGGGTAGTCAACTGCCTTGCGGACAACCGAGACGTCTTCACCTGGCCTGATGAACGAAACTGAAGCATCTCCCGAGCTATAATGGAACATCATTTGAACATTCTCCTCGGAGCCTGACTAGTGAAACAAAAGAGAAGACACTTCGACCTAGAAAAAGATCAAATCATCCGAGCCAAAGTACAGAAATTGTTGCAAACCGAATACATCCGAGAGGTCCAGTTCCCCGAGTGATTATCAAATATTGTATTAGTACCTAAGACAGGAGGGAATTGGAGGGTATGTATAGATTTCCGAGATCTCAATAAAGCATGCACTAAATATTGCTACTCCTTGCCTCGGATAGATCAGCTAGTTGATTCTACGGCAGGATGTGAGATAATTTATATATTAGATGCATACCAGGGGTACCATCAAATTCCATTAGCATAAGAGGATCAAGAAAATATCAGCTTTGTCATGGTGGATGACACTTTTTGCTACGAGGTTATGCCATTCGGATTAAAGAATACTGGTGCCACTTATCAGAGGCTAATGGACAAGGTCTTTCGGTCACAAATAAGTCAAAACATTGAAGTATATGTGGACGATATTCTCATTAAGTCCACCAAAACCGAAGACATTGGTAAAGACATGGCTGAGACATTTGGCACACTACGTCGATACATAATCGAACTCAATCCTAGCAAGTGCATATTTGGCGTCAGAAATGGTAGGTTTCTTGGATACATTGTGACCGAGCGGGGTATTGAAGTCAACCCCGAGAAAGCTCAAGCCTTGCAAAATATGGCTTCTCCCCGAAAAATCAAAGAAGTGCAAAGGTTGCTTGGAAGGATAACAACTCTCTCATGATTCATCCCTAAGTCGCTTGAGCGGAGTCTATCCTTTTTTAAGATACTCCGCAAGTCAGCTCGTTTTCATAGGATGAAAAATGTGAACAAGCCTTCATGGAGCTAGAGCAATATATATCTGGACTACCTATGCTAGCAAAGCCCGTAGCAAGAGAAGACTTGCAATTATACTTGGCTACATCTAAAGAAGTTGTGGCCTCCGTCCTAATCCGACAGGAAGAATGTAAGCAACTCTCAATTTATTTCATCAGCCACTTGCTAAAAGCTACTGAAAGTCGATATACCACACTTGAAAAATTGGCTCTTGCTCTGCTTATAATGGCTCGGAGGCTTTACCCTTATTTTTTATCTCATCCGATCACGATATTGACCAACAACGGTCTCAGAAGAATATTAACCAACCTTGAGACATCCGGTCGCTTGATTAAATGGACCACAGAATTAGCCGAGTATGATATTCAGTACCAACCTCGGATGGCTCTTAGGGGACAAGTATTAACGAATTTCTTAGCCAAGACACCGAGATTTGAGAAGAATGAGGTATGGAAAATATATGTTGATGGCTTGGCTACTAAGCAAGGAAGTGGTGTAGGAGTGCAATTAATATCCCCTCAGGAAGACATGATCTGAATAGCTGTGCAGCTCAATTTTCGGGCCTCCAACAATCAAGCCGAATATGAAGCCCTACTGGCCAGTCTTATGGTGGCTCGTCATGTTGGAGCTTCTTGGATTATCTTGCATTCCGATTCTCAACTAGCTGTAGAATAAGTTAAAGGATCATTCGACACCAATAATCAGCGACTCCAACTATGTATACAGACTTACCATAAGTTAGCAACAGAGTTCCAAGAGGTGACTCTTCATAAGATCTCTCGGGGGCGGGGGGGAGGGGGGCAAGGGGGGCAATCAAAAAGCCAACGAGTTGGCTCACATAACCAGCGCGCTTACTACTTGGATCCTAGAGGACTCACTAGCCGAGACTCAGCTTGTCGCTCATATAGATTAAGATCAGAATATGGCGAGAAGCCCTCCATATTGGAGAGATCCTTTAATTGACTATCTGAAGAAGGGAATATTACTGGATGATCGAGCTGAGGCGCATATCATCAAGAAGAGAGGGACCCGATTTGTCTTAATCAGAGATACTATGTACAAGCGGACTTTCGCTCATCCCTTGCTCAAGTGTCTCGGCCCCGAGGAAGTCGATTATGTCATGAGAGAAGTACATGAAGGCTACTGTGGAAACCATTTAGGAGGAACATCCCTAGCTCGAAAGATTATATTGGCAGGATATTTTTGGCCAACCCTATAGAAGGACGTCGCTCGCTGTGTCCGTATATGCCTCAGCTGTCAGAAGCATCAAAATTTCTCTCAACGGCCATCTGAGTTATTAAAGGCGTCAATAATATCATGCCCCTTCGACCAGTGGGGAATGGACATAGTGGGTCTGCTACCAACCGAACCGAATCAGAAAAAGTTTCTACTGGTCGTTGTGGATTATTTTTCAAAGTGGGTGGAAGCAGAATCATTGGCCAAAATAATTGAGGAAGCTGTATTAAAATTTCTTTGGAAAAATATAGTCTACCGATTCAGCATCCCAAGAAGACTAGTCTCGAATAACGAGCGACAATTCCAAGGTCGAAGGATAAAATAATGGTGTTAGCAGCTGGAGATTCAGTAGACTTTCACTTCAATGGCTTATCCCTAAAGCAATAGACAAGCTGAAGTTACCAACCGGGAGTTAATTCGGGGGCTTAAAATCAAGCTAGACCACACAGAGGGAAGTTGGGTAGAGGAACTACCAAGCATTCTATGGGCGTACCAAATAACTCCCAAAGACAGTACAGGCCTTACCCTTTTTCATCTGGTATAGGACTCTGAAGCCCTTGTTCCGGTTGAAATTGGCATGAGGTTGGCAAGAGTTTCTGCTTATGCCTCAAGTAGTGGCAGCAATGATGAGAAAAGATTGACAGAGTTAGACTTGGTCACCGAGACATGAGAAAGCACTGCTTGCCAAATGGATACCTTTCGGCGAAAGATAGCTCAGGCCTACAACAAGAAGGTGGTACCTCGCTCCTTCCAGCCAGGTGATTTTGTATGGAAGAAAATCCAGTCGACGGGAGAGGTTCGCAAATTGGCACCCCGATGGGAGGGTCCTTATAAAGTTATTAAGAAGCTCAGCTCTGGAGCTTATTATCTTCAAGATAGCAATGGGAAAGAGCTCACTCGACCGTGGAACGCTTTTTATTTACGATTTTATCATGTGTAATGGCCCAAGGGTATGTAACAGTGCTTTTTTCTCAAATAATAAAAAATTCTCTCTCATTGTTGCAGGCCCATTCTTATTAAAGTCACCCATCACGACGCATCTCAGATAAGTTACCTATCACGGCGCATTCTTATTAAAGTCGTCTATCACGGCGCATCTCGAATAAGTCGTCTATCACGGCGCATTCTTATTAAAATCGCCTATCACGATGCATTCTTATTAAAATCGCCTATCGCGGCGCATTCTTATTAAAGTCGTCTATCGCGACGCATTCTTTTAAAAGTCGTCTATCACGGTGCATCTCGGATAAGCCGCCTACCAAGGCGCATTCTTATAAAAGTCGTCTATGATTGTGCATCTCAGATAAGTTCTTATCATAGTGCATTCTTATAAAAGCTGCCTATCACGATGCATATATTTTCAAAGTCGACTATCATGACGCATTTATTTCTAAGTTGCTTGTCAAGGCGCATATATTCCCGAGTCGCTTGTTCCGCCATACACATTTCAAAGTCGCCTATCACGACGTGTCCAAGTATTCATCTCTCGGTGGGAATTCTCATTGCGACATACTACGACCCTATCATCTACATTCGCCTATCGCGGCATGGCTTATTTTCTGATATTTCTTGGTGCTGCGGATAAATCGAGATGTTCAATCAAAGGTATGCAACAACACTTGTACTCGGCAAAAACTTGTTATGATTACAAGTTTAAACACAAGTGTTCGTTACAAGTACCTAAAATTGCCGAACGAAAGACAAAGTCCTACAATTATCTATATAAAATTTTTTTTTAGCTACTTAGGGAGCTCGCCGAGAGCCGAATCAGGAGTCTCATCGAGTAATCGCTGGAGGTCCAGGAAATCGGTAGCAACTCCTTCAGGGTGATATCCGGATTCCTTGAAGTGTCGGATCACCCCCTCGTAGCCTATCTTTAGGAAGTCGACGGTGCGTCCTCCTAGGATATCAGTGAACTCCTCTGAGGCTAGGAAGGCCTTCTTGTGCAGTATCCAATGGCCCTCCTCTCCGGCTCGGTAGGAGATTAGTTCAACCTTAGCCGTCTCAGCTTGGGCTGCTAATTTCTCTCGTCGGGCTACCTCCGAGGCCACTTGGGCCGCTTATGCCTGCTCGGCCTCGAGCAGCTTTATTTGCAACCCCTCCGCTTCTGCGGCTTGGGCCCGAAGTTCTTCTGCTTCGGCCACTATAAGTTGTAGGTGCTCGATCTCTTGTGCTTGGCTCCGCAGATCATCCTCGTAGCGGAGGGCCTTCGATCGGAATATGACTGCCTCGACTTGGGTCATCCCAAGCTCTGTCTCTTTGTCGTGGAGCTAAGCCGAGACAGCCGTCACCTGGGTCGCATCCCCTAAAAAGTCACGGTCATGGGGGGCAAGCGCGTCATCAACTTCAGGTGATATCCCCATAACTGGAAGACAATCAAGTTAGTTAGCAAAACAAAAACAAAAACACTTTTACTTACTTTCATCAGGTGGGCATTCATCGCATCAAATAATGCGCGAACGGATTTGTCCTTCGCGGACGATCCGACCGCATCATGGATTTCCTTAAGAAACCCCCGAGGATTCGGTCGCTTCCTCCTCGGCACGGAATGTCTCGATGACATCCCAAGGAGAGGACTTGGACTGTGCGGGCGAGAAGACAATAGCTCGGAGGGGGAAGCGGGGGCCTCTGGGTATAACTTTGCTGGAGGTGGAGTCGGACTGCCATATGGTCCGACACTACTCGACCCAGCTGAATCGTGAGGACTTGGCCTCGGGGACCTCCGGGAGGGACTCCCTTCGAGTGAAGAGGGTACCACTGCACCCGGCTCCTCTTCTAGCGAAGGCACAACTCCTCAGAATCTTCAGAGCTAATCATCTCGGACACCATGGATGACCGAGGTGGCGAGAGTTGATCCAAGCCTATTTCATCTGGCATTTTAGCAGGAGCATCCGAAGGGGCAATCATTTGTGTCAGTTTCCATTTCATCCGCTTATTAATGGATGCTCTCAGCATAACTTCAGCTACGAAAGACATAAAACAAGTTAGATGTTAGTAATAAAAAAGAAGAAAGTTTTTACCTAAGGATCCACTTAATTCAGCCTCTATTGGGCTTAGACTATAGTGGTACAGTAGCCCCTCCTCCAATAAGACATTGACGTCGAAGCTTAAGCCGGAAAGCACTTCGACTATCTCTCGGTAGGAGGAAGATTTTTTGAAGCTCTGTAGAGAGGGAGTAGGTGGCAGCTCGAGTTGTCAGTCACTTGACTAGGAGAAAGGGGAGTCCGGCTTTACAAATAAATATCGGATTTTCCAATACTTGTGGGAGGTAATAAGATTGACCAAAAATTTGGTCTCTCGGCGAGCAATAAAAAAGAAAACTCCTGTCTCTTTCCATTTCGGGACGAAGCAGGAGTGAAATGAAACAGCGGATAAGGGAAGATGATAGAATAGAAAATAATAATAAAATCATTGATGAGACTAAAAGAGTTGGGAGCCATCTGCTGTAAAAGAATATGGAAATAGACAGATAACTCGGCGTAAAAGGGATGAATGGGAAAACGAAGGTCAGCCGCCAACTGATCATGGAAGAAGGTGGTAAAGTCTTTAGGTGGCTCATGGGAGCGCTGGTCTCGCTAGGGTGCCCTAAGTCTATAGATGTGGGGAATATGAAAGGCGACCCTAATCTCGCTGCGATCATCGGAAATGATGCCGCTGCGAGTCCTAAGAAACCAAAGATCACGTCCTGACCATTGGAAAAAGGAAGAAGGAGAGAACTTAAATGAAGGAGGTCACGTCGGAGGGGAGAGAAAGGAGGAGATCGTCGAGGAAGGCGGAAGAAAAGAATCGCTGAAGGAGATGACACTAGAGAAGTCCGAGCGAAAAATAGTAGCCTTTAGGTTGCAAAGGTCATTTATAAAGGAGTGTCATGTCGATTCATCTCTCGAGGATCCGGTTTAGGGATTTGAGGGATGCGTGGCGACGTAGGATAGAGCCTCGGGAAGCGAGACAATCATATCAAATTCAAGCATTTATGATCTACCTTTAAAGGTAGATCTTGTTCGTTCCCGAGGATAAACCTTAAGCACTCTCTCCTATACCTTACTGAATTGAAAAAGGCACAACCACCGGATTTCATAATGCGTTAAGGCCGGTTCCAAATAATGCTATGCATGTCCTTCGATAAGACTTAGGGGGATGACTATGATACTGAGTAAAATTGACTTATAATTGAAGAGCACTATATTTATAATTGTGTCTCACTTATTAAGTACAGTCGAATAAAGAAGACATTATATCTCGGCATAGTCGAATGAAGTATGCAGAATGAAGAAGACATTACATCTCGGCATAGCCGAATGAAGTGTGCCGAATGAAGAAGACATTATATCTTAGCATAGTCAAATAAAGAAGACCATCCCGACATGAGGAGACATTGTATCTCGACTACATTATATTTCATCTCGACTGTATGACATTCCAAATATATTATATTTCTGCAAGTCAAGTGATGTGATGTTCATCAAAGTCAAGATGTCCAACGAGACATCCTCCGTCAGCTGCCCCACTCGACAAGGAGACATATGTCCATGTCTATCTTAGGGAAACCGATCCACCGCATTAATGGAGCCCTATTTCCCATCAACTATGCGGAAAATATTAATTACGCTTCATACGCCGATAATATTTATGAAGGTAATACCCTCTATTATCTCTAAAAACGACAGACTATCCTTTCAAAGCGCCATGCCGCCCATACCCCGTACCACTCGTAGAGATATCTATGTTTATATAAGGATAATTTAAGGAGAAGATGAGAGGTTCAAAAAATTTAAACTCTTGCTCCTTTGCCTTCTTTATTTCTTCTCTACACACTAATCTCTGTCTTTTGTCTTTAGTGTCGGATGAGTTTGACCAAGATCTTTCTCAAGCACTGAGACGATGTGAAGCAATCCGAGACAATGCATTCTCTATTTCGGCAACTTTCACAATGTCAGTAAATCATCCGAATCATCGGTTTTTGTTGTTTTAGCTACTGAATATCTCAGCATATCGGTATCAGCCGAATATTCAATTCTACAAACAATTTTTTTTTTCTTCCGAAAGCGACTGGGGAAGCCTACTGTCCCCGGACTTTTTGAATCTCCGGCTGACGCGAACGATGGCACGAGCCGAATCGTGTGGACGTCGATCGGATTGGGAGATCAACTCCGCCCTCCCACCGCAGGTCTCGGCTTTCTTCCAACGTAGCCACCACTCGCTTCCCAACCCCTTCTTCGATCTCCTCGGCCATGGCCTGCTTGAGCTCCACGGGTAGCTGCTTCGCCGGGCGCTTCTTCAAGCGCCGCCACCTCTCCCATACTCTGTCCTTCCCTTCCTCCTTCCCTCGCGCTCGTTCTGTGGCCGTCGCGGCCATTTCTCCGAAGTTAGAGCATCTGCGATGCGAACTGGATGCAGTGTCCGCGACGACGAAAGAGTGCTCCGACGAGGACACCATTTCGGAGCAGGATGTCGCCGCGCCGCCTCCCAAGGAAGAGAATAGAATCTCCGGGATCCACGTGCCCAGGCAGAAGTACATCTCCGTCAACAAGGTCGATCTCCTCGATGCCATTCTCTCCATGTTCCGGACGAAGAAGGAAATCGAGGAGTTCAAGCGCTTGGCCATGTAAGCTTTCTTGCGACAGGCATCTTGGTCTGTTGCTACTTATGATCCTATAACAGATTATAGAAGTTTATCAATTGTCTAAGTTGTTTCTAGATATCAGTCGGCTATTCAGCAGGCGGTTAATATTACTTGCAGCACTGCCATTGGCTGAGTCTGAGATGCTATAATTTCTGTGTTTGTGCATCTACATGTTTCTCAGTACTTGGAAGTAGATTTAAAATTTAATTGGTGATGCTTATTGAGTTTTAAGTTTATAATTTTGGAAGATCGAATGCTGACTATAGAATCAACGAAGTTAGACCTTTGTTTTAGGTGCTTTACCAATCATCTTTTTCTGTTCGATTCTCCTTTTATCAAACGTACATAGCGTTCACACCTCAAGATGCATTTTCCTTCATAGAACTTGTAATAGTCCTGCAGATTAGATTTATAGCTTTCAAACTTCAAGTCCCTTTCATTTGCTTCATTGTTGCTAATTTGCAGAATCTCATCATGTTTAGATTTATTGAATTCCTTTGTTTACTTATTAATTTTCAATATCACTGCCCATTTATATATTATCTTATTTGTTCCCCATATCTTCAGGTGTTTGGACTCTATCCTTCATGCTGAACATAAAGCTATGCTTGAGGAGATGAGGGCTTGTTACTCAGGTGCTTCTTCAAAAGATAAGCATTCATATGAGGGCTCTTGCTCTTCAATCAAAGTGGAGGATGTATCTAAAATGAAAAATGCTTCTTCTGAGTTTCCTGGTCGTAAGGGAGCAAATGGTTCCAGAAATGACGAAGTCGATAAATGGTTATATCTTAGTGACAGCTTGGACTTGTGGAAACTATTTGGGCAATCTGCAGTGGCCTCTTTTCCAGAGTCAAGGTTAGTTTTCTTTCTTCTTGAGTCAAGTTCAGTTACATTTTTTTTTTGTCTTACATTTACAGTATACAACACGATTGAAATAATGATGTTCTCAGATTCTGGAAAGTGCATTTATTTTCAAAATTTTTTGGAAGAAGTTTGAAGTACATATTGGGAGGAGTAATTTGAATATCACATAAGAGGTTATATTGCATATTCTCAATCACCCATTGCTGTTGTTTGATTAGAATATTTCCCTGTTTCATTGCTATTTGGTTGCACACATGACAGTTTTAACTATGCATGTTCTAGTAGAATTCTTTATAACTTATGTTAAACCATACCTGTATCTAGAGTGTCGAAGAACCAGACTTTACATTTCAGTATTTTCTTGAGGCAGTTACAAGAACTTATCAAAATTCTATATTCTCATAGCTGTTTAGGTGGATCTTCTGTCCCTAATCACTTTACCATTTGTTATGAAATGCAGAGTAACTGTTGCAAAAAAATTCCAGCGCTCTTTTATGAAACTTCTTCGAGATGCTCAATTTGAAGAATTATCAATAGAAGATTTACTATTGGCTGATGCATTGAACACTGACTATCTATTGAGGCTTCCAATATTTGTTGACTGGAAGAAAACATTTGATTCAAATGCTATAATATTCAGGTGAGGTTCTTAATCCTATTCTTGGCCATTATAAAATTTGTCTTTACTTCCCTTTAGCGGTACATATAAATGGCCTACAGAGTGCTAATGATGTGACCTTATATAGAATTCAATGGAAAATGGATGGACAAAAGCTATCAATTAGACCAACAATAATCATGATACATGGTGTGTTATTGTAGTCCTCTTGACCATGATAATCAAGCTATGAGCGTATTTTAGTGTTTATATTCTAACAAGCAGCTGTTTAGTGTATTGTACAAACTAAATTAATTGTTTTTTTAATAGATATCAAATTTGATATCTTTTTCATGGGTAGGATCATCTTTACTATTTGTTGGATTAGTTGTAAAAATACACTGAAATTTTAGTTGGATTAGTTGGCTAGCCAAAATTGTAGAGCCAAACTTATGATGCTTGGTGAGTGACATAGTGTCTTTGAATTAGTTTCATCTTTCCATTATCCTTGTGGTTCACTCTCTTTAGGCGTGGATATGCAACTGAGAGGCAGCAGGGATTACTTATAGTTGAAAAACTAGATTATTTGCAATCAAAGCTCTTGGATTCAATTTTCTCTAGTCTATCAAAACCAATGAAGCAAATTGGAAGATGGATTAATGAGGTTAGTTAATTTTTGGTTCTTTATTAGCTCTCTGTTGTTATAGTTTATTAATGATTTGACTAGTCATAATGAGTCTTTGATGTTTGTTTGGCTTTGACATAAATGCTTGCAATTCATTGAAGAACTGCTCAATCCTATATATATATATTGAATTTTCTTTTCAGAGAACTTGTTTTCCTCCCTATCTTAGTATGTGAATAATGATGTTAATTATGCTCAGTCCTTTTGATTGCATGACTTTTACATAAGCATTGGTAGATATCACTTTTGTGAACAAAAGTTCAATATTTATGCTCGGTCCTACAAAATTTAAGTTGCTTTGAAAAATGTTTTTACATGTCTCAGGGTAACTTCAATTTACCTTTTACAAAGTTTTATAATCTGACTTATGACTTTCTCTGTAATATTATTATTATCTATTATGTTACAAGTAGGTCATGGAAGGTCCTTCCACAGCTACTAAAAAGCCTTTTATTTATCCAGGACTTGAGCATTTATTTTTAAACATTTACTATAAATATTCAATGAAGTTCCTCAACATCATAAATTCTATCAGATCTTGCAATAGGGATGCTGTAGAAACTTGCATCTATCATTTAAATATGCAAGTTTGATGACAATAACTTCCATTATATAGAGTCAAATAGTGAAAAAGCAGATATCCACTTCAGATGATGGGCGTGGAAACCAGCATTTTGTTAGGAGAATAGGGATAGTGATTTCTGGAACCCATTTTTTGGAATTTGTTCTAAACTGCAATTTTGAAATACCAAAAAATACTGAACAAATTGTGTGGGGATCTGATGAGATCTCAGTTGGTCTATGGTCTGAAATTTTTTTTTTTTTTCAAAATCCATTCTTTTACCTTTATTCTTTCTGCTTACTGTTCTTTATTAATTCTCATTCTCACCTGCAACCTTTGATACTGTTAGTGCGAGCCTGTGATTGTGGTGGCCACTTTTGCTTGCATCTTTATCATATCTAGGTCCAATTCTACATGACATTGAGTGATTGTGTTTCTTTAGGAGAACAGAACTATAATTCACTTAAGCCTTATTTTAGTTATTTTTCCTTGATCCTATTCTGCTTGGTAGGCTACCATCTCGAAGTGAAGAGATGTTGTTATTATTCCCAAACAATTAAAGTGTAGTTAATAATAAAACAAGTGAAAATAAGTCAAGATAGTAAGAATATTTTGAAACAACCAAGTGTGAGGAATAAATTAGATTAATAAAATTCTGCTTGTTATAAATAAGAAATTATTTATATTATCTAAGTGGATAATCTATTTAGCCTGCCTCATGCGGGTGTCACAGTTTCTGTTGTTCCTAATTGAATGACATGGTATGATACCATCTTAAAGTGAATGGACAATATACCCTTCCAGCTGTGGGTTTGATTTCTTCCTATTGAGACAGAAATTCCTATTATCAGTGGTTTCACCGATTCTTATAGTCCACTTACACACACCTTTAATTTCTAGTAAAAATGCTAAATCAGATATAGACTCAAATTTATTTACATCGACGGCATGTAAGCTTATCCAATGGGAATGGGGTTAGCATACTAATGAATCCTAGTACTCTAGTTTGAATTAATTTGTAGTGCTACATGTATCAAAGTGTTACATCAATGGTCTTACTTCCTTGTTTGACATGGTTAATCTTATTGGTAAACTTGAGACGAAAAACTAACATCTCTATTATTGAAGAGTGAGTCTCATTTATATACAAAACATTCTATCTTAGAAAATGAAGGATCCTATAATTAAGGATCTGCATATAAATAGCTAATATATATAGTTAATACTCCCCCTCAAATTGGAACATAGATATTAATCATGCCCAATTTATTACAAAGATAATCAACTCGAACACCATTTAAAGCTTTTGTGAAGATGTCCCTAAGTTGTTCTCCAGTCTTCACATATCTCGTAGAAATTAGTTATGTTGAATTTTTTCACGAACAAAGTAACAATCAATTTCAATGTGCTTAGTTGACTTATGAAACACCGGATTTGATGCAATATAAAGAGCTGCTTGGTTATCACACCATAGTTTTGTTGGTATTGAAAGTTTAAGTCCTACTTCTACTTTAGTTAATAATTGACATATCCATATTATCATGCACACAAACTGTGTCATAGTCTTATATTCTGACTCTGCATTGGATCGTGACACAATGTTTTGCTTCTTTCTTTTCCATGAGACTAAATTTCCTCCAACAAAGATACAATAACCTGAAGTAGATCTTCTATCCATTTTGGAACCTACCCAATCTGTATATGAGAAACATTCAATATGATTATGACTATGATTCTTATATACGATAGCCCGTCCGGGGGCTCCTTTCAAGTAACACAAAGTTTGCTCTAATGCTGCCCAATGATGAACTGTTGGAAATGATAGAAACTGACTAACAATACTAACCTAATATGCGATATCTAGACGAGTTATGGTAAGATAATTCAACTTTCCAACCAGCCTTCGATATCTCTCAGGATGTTCAAATAGTTCCTCATCTTTTGTGAGGTGCATGTTTTGAGTCATTGGAGTACAACAAGGTTTTGCCCCCAATTTTTCTATCTCAGTCAATAGGTCGATGACATATTTTCTTTGAGATAAAAATATACCTTTCTTATTTCTTGTAACTTCAACACCCAAGAAATACTTTATCACCCCCAAGCCCTTCATGTGAAATTGAGTATGAATGGAAGATTTAAGTGATGAAATTTCGGTCATATCACTTCCAGTGATGACAATCATCCACATATACAACTAACAAAATGATACCAGCTCCTGACTTCTTGTAGAACACATAATGGTCAGACTTGCTTTTCATCATACCAAATTGTCCAACAACCTGATTAAATTTCCCAAACCAAGCATGAGGACTCTGTTTTAAACCATATAAAGATTTTCGAAGACGACAAACTTGTCCTGACTCCCCTTGACAACAAAACCAGGAGATTGCTCCATATACACCTCCTCCAGAAGATCACCATGAAGAAAAACATTCTTGATATCTAGTTGATGCAAAGGCCAGTGATGAGTAGCAGCCATTAAAATAAACAATCGAATAGACATTAATTTTGCAACAGGAAAATAAGTGTCAGAATAGTCCACACTATAGGTCTGAGCATAACCCTTAGCGACAAGACAAACTTTCAATTTGGCAACTGACCCATCTGGATTGACTTTAATTGTGAAAACCCATTTGCATCCTATAGCTTATTTCCTAAAGTAAATTGTTCAAGTCCCAAGTTCCATTGTCATCTAAAGCATTCATCTCCTCTATCATAGCATCTTTCTAACCAGGATGAGATATGGCCTCATGGACAGTTTTAGGAATAGAGATAGAATCAAGTGCCGCAGTAAAAGAACAAGAGGAAGATAACAAGTCGTTATAAGAAACAAAAGAAGAAATAGGATAAGTACATTGACGCTTACCTTTGTGTAATGCAATTGAAAGATCATCGCTCGGGATTGAATCTGATGACGAAAATGTAGGTGTAGGATATGAATCAAGAGGTTGATGCCTGGAGTAGGCTTGAATAATAGGAGGCTTGTCCGAAGATGGTTTCGGGACATGTGTAATAGAGTATACCAATAAATCATCATCCTCCCTTTGACTAGTCGGAGGCGGTGAGGACGGAAAATAAGGTGTGTTTTCCATAAAGGTAAAATCAATTGAGACCAGATATTTATTAATACCGGAACAATAACACCTATAACCTTTCTGAAGACGAGAATAACCAAGAAAAATACACTTCAAAGACTTAGGATCTAATTTAGTGCAATGCGGACGAACATCCCGAACAAAACAAGTACTACCAAATACCCTAGGATTAATAGGACACAATGGCTTATTAGGAAAAAAAGATTTTGTAAGGAATCTCACCATGAAGAACAGAGGATGACATGCAGTTAATGAGAAAACATGCTGTAGAAATCGCATCAGCCCAAAAAGATTTGGGAGCATTCATTTGAAATAGAAGTGGCCTTGCAGTTTCAAGAAGATATCTATTTTTTACGTTCTGCCACACCATTTTGGGATGGAGTATCAACACGAGATTTCATGAAGCATGTCATTCTGACTCATAAGATTGGAATAAACTGGATGTATATTCTTTGACATTATCACTTCGCAAAGTACGGATAGACACATTGAACTGAGTTTTAATCTCAGCATAAAAAGCACAAAATAGAGAGAATAATTCAGAACGATTTTTCATGAAATACAACTAAGTTACACGAGAATAATCATCCACAAAAGTAACAAAATACCTAAACCTAGGTATTGACAAAATAGGACAAGGGTCCCAAATATCAGAATGAACTAATTCAAAAGGAATAGTAGCAGGTTTATTTATTCTAGGACTCGAACTAAGACGGTGATGTTTTGCAAACTGACACGACTCGCAATATAATGAAGACTTTACTGTACTATGGACAAAGCTTCTTGAGCAAAGGGAGAGACGGATGACCCAACTTACAATGAGCCTCGAAAGGAGAAGTGACACTCAAGTAAAAGATTTTGGGAGATGTGTGTCAAGAACGTAAAGGCCTCCAGACTCATGTCCTTTACTAATAATCTTCTTCGTCAAAAGATCCTGAAATAAACAATGATCAGGAAAGAATGAGATGCAACAGTTAAGATTACGAATTAGTTGACTGACAGAGAGCAAATTAAAGGATAAATTAGGTAAATGTAAGACAAGAGACAAAGGAAGCAAAGGGTAGGATTAATAGTGTTAGACCCATGAACAGGAGATGGAGACCCATCGGCTGAAGTAATAGTAGGAGTGTTAACTTTAGACGAAAAAATAGAAAAGAGATTAGAATTACCTGTCATATAATCTATGACACCAAAATCAATGACCCATTTGGAGGATGAGGAAACAAGGCATGCATTGTGCTTACTTTAATCAACAATGGCAGTGACAGGGGAAGATGAAGGCTTGAGTGATTCCTAATAATGTGAGAACTAGGCAAATTCATCTGAGCAGAGATAAGAATCGATTTATCTGAAGCATCTTTAGTGGTAGCAATATGAGCCGAGTGTTTTTGTTGATTTTTGTATTGAAGCTTTCTGCACTCAAACTTTGTATGACCTGACTTTCGACAGTAGTTGCACACAATACGACCAGAATTCTGCGTTTGAGTTCCGAAGTCCTGTGAGCCTCCTTTGTTTCCATTGTGACTGGTTGATTTTCCTGGCACATAATTAGTGTTGTGGCTTATCAAAACATCACTAAACAGAATGGGTGTAGTACTTTCTGTACGGTGTACGTGACTAAATACATCTTGTAAAGAGGAGACTTCAGACCCGGAAAGAACTTGTGACTTAGCAGATTCAAATTCAGGTGATAGGCCAGCAAGAAAGCACATGATGCCATCTGCTCTTGTTGACGTTGTTGAACTTTCACATCAGGGCTAAAGGACAACAACATATTAAGCTCCTCATGTATATTTTTGAATGCCATAAAATAATTGATTAGAGGTTGATCCTGTTTTTCCACACGGTAAAAAACTTTGCAGACCTCATACATGCGAGAGAGATCCCCTTTTCCAGAGTACAAAAATTCTAAATAATTCATCAGTTCTTTAACAAATTCACAGTGATTAATTAAATCAATTACCTCACTATCAATACAATTCTGAATTTAAAGGAACAAGCAAGCATCCTCTCGAAGCCATGTCTGTTTTGAATCATCTTTAGGAGGATCATCAGTCAAATGACCATCTTTATCAATACTCCGTAGATAAAGACGAACAGTCTTACTCCAATCCAAATAATTTGAACCATTTAATTTATGATCCGTGATTTTAGACATCACAGGCACCACATCCATCGTAACAGAAAACTTATTTTCATCCATAAGTGTTATCCCAACCAAAGGAAGATGAAGATCCACCAAGATGCAACAGCTGAAAGGCTACTAATCAATGGTTCGTGGTATGATGGAGACGTGGTGGATTCAAAGCGATGGAAACGGAGAAAGAAAGAGGAAAAAAAACCTAATTTCGAATCTCTAATGCTTTGATACCATGTTAAACTTGAGACGAAAAATTAACATCTCTATTATTGAAGAGTGAGTTTCCTTTATATACAAAATATTCTATCTTAGGAAACGAAGGATCCTATAATTAAGGATCTGGATATATATAGCTAATATATACAGCTAATACTTATATTAAGAGGGATTTTGCTTTCCACTTAGAAAACCTCAAGATATTTATATAAATTTTTGAAGGCTTTTATATGTATTTACAGGTAGGTAGAAGGTATAGTAGTTAACAATGTTTGAAATCTCGATTGGGACATACTAGGCATGCTTGATGCTAGTGGGTGTGCAAAACCTTAGAGAAAGAAAAGGAGAAAAATGGAGTAGGAGGGAAAGGGTGGATTTGCAATGGGAAATTGCCGAAGCTTTGCTTTGTTGACGCTAAGCCATGCTTTGATCATGAAACACCTCTTCTCTATCTGTGACTTTTAGATGGATGAAGCAACTTCGTTAGGTGTGATTGTCTTGCCTATGATGTTTTGGTCCCAAAATACCTCCATGGAATCTTTGTTGACCTCTTGAAGACCTTGCAACCTCTATGAAAGCTTTGCAGACCCCCAAAACACCTCACAATTTCCTTCGAAGCTTCACAAACCTCCAAAACACCTCACAATCTCCCAAAATACCTCACTACTTTTGTCAAAGCTTTCCTGACCTTTGAAAGATCTTGCAACCTCCGTAGAAACTTTGCTACATGCGATGTTATTCTTCGGTACTAAATACATGGTGTTGTCAGTTGTCACCGACTCATGTTTGGAATACTTTGTCTTGATCAACCATCTTACCTCGCTTCATGGAAATTTCACTAACCTCAAAGAAGCTTCGCCAACCTTCTAGGAATCCTTCAGTTGCATTCAATGTAATGTTCCAGTTGTGTTGGGTGGTTCCATATGTTGGTTGGCAAAATGAGAAGTTCTACGCATGTTGACCAATACAGAAAGAGATTTTAATCTATGGTAGATACCTAGCTACTTATTTTTGTTTTTTAAAGGAAAAATCAGAATAAAATTTTGAAGTAATTTTCTACTGCAAATTTAGGGAGTTTCTGGTCTTCAAATTTGCTGAAAAAATTGGTAATTGCATTGTTTATGTTCACTCTCCATGATTCATTTAAATAGTCCAGTTTGTTCTCATGCAAGTATTGCTCTTTGTAATTTTAAGCTTCCTGCTCATATCGTTTATTTTTGACAACAGGCTTTGAAAAATTCTCATGAGGCACAAAGTGTTCAAATATGGATGGAGAAAGTGAAGAGTTGGTTGAGGGAGAAATATACTCTTGAAAGCACATTATCTTTTGGAGAAAGCACATTGAGAGACCAATCAGAAATTGACCAGATAGAAGACAGTGATCTTCCAGTTTGGCTTGCTGCACAAAAGGCAGTCTCTCTTTACAAAGGGCTCTTATCACCCATGGGACCTCGTGGAAGACTTATAAGAAGGTTACTTACTTGGATTGGAGTAATTTCTTCACCGCCAGAAGCATCAGTAGAATTTGAGAATGAAGTATATCCAGATATCTATTTGAGGTTAGTACTGGTGAATTTTCAACTCTGATGGTCCATGCTAATCTACTTTGCTGACCTGGATTGCATGTTTGAATTTGATGGTTGCAAGCATAATCATATTTCCCCTTATGACTGAAGTACCTAAAGTAAATGAAATAAATATATATTGCCAAAAAAATGATGTATTCTTCGACTTGGTACATTCTAAGCAGTAAGGAATGTGATTAATGTGCCTCTTTATTTCATATGCATTAATTAGATGTGCTTCTATGGTTGTGCTGATAATTCCTTCAAATTCTTGTTTCTTTATCACAGTAAAATATTTATAATTGTAGTTTACTTCTACTACTGGTTTGAGAATGATCGAGAGTTTCGTCTGTAATTATTTCTAATATAACCATTTCTTCTTGGCCGACCCCACCTACTGGATAAGGTTTGATTGTTTAATAACCATTTCTTCTTGAGAACATTCACAAGTCTGGAAGCAATCATTTTGCAAATATTCTTGTTACTGTCAAAACACAATTTTTATCTACATTATAGTGATTGTCATATTTGATGCATCTTCTCCTCTTCAGTTATCTCTTTGACAATGTTATTTTCAGAATAAAGGGATTAACAAAATAGGGTTTGATAATGATGCATTATGGAAATAATAAAAATAAATATTTTGAACCATTACACATATTTTGTTACCAGTCATAGCAACTAAAGACAGTGAGCATTTCATAACAATTCTAAAAGAAGTCAAGGAAAAAACTGGTTATAATACTTTTTTTTTTCTTGTTTGCAAGACAGGTGTAGGTTTTTGAGTGACTTTTTTGTTAGTCAAATATAGTTTTTGATACAATCATGTGCTTCAACATTTTATAGTTGTCTAACTTCTGTTCTCATTACAATATACCATAGCACCTAATGTTTTTAGTTAGATTAATCATAATCTAGCCTGGGCACCAATCCTGTGGTTCAATTAATCCAACTAGTTTATCCCGACAAATAGAGAATTCAAAGGAAAATGTAAAAAGATTTATAAAATTTTTGGATTTAGCCTGTTATTTCGTAGCATAAGAATCCATGAATTACATGAAAGAAGCCCTATTTATATACAAGATTAGGGTCTATTCAAAAGACTAAATCAAACCCTATCCTAGAAATAAATTAAATTCTATCCTAAGGAATAATTATTCCTAATGATATTTAGGGATAATAAATTATCCCTAGTCATATCTATAATATTCTAACACTTCAATCAAGAATATAAATTATATGCACTCAAAATTGCTACATATGTAGTCAATTCGGGGACTTCTCAGTGACTTAGTAAATATATCTGCTAGCTGATCGTGTGAGTTAACAAAACTAGTAGATATTTCTCCAGATATGACTTTCTCTTTGACAAAGTGACAGTCGACTTCAATATGCTTTGTCTTTCATTTAAAAAGCTGGATTTGAGGCGATATGCGTGGCGGCTTGGTTATCACATATAAGTGACATTTGTAACGCCTCCAAACCTTAGCTCAAGTAAACGCCTATAAGTTCTTGGATCAAGTATGCCATAGCTCGACATTTGCCTCCGACTGGATCTTGCTACAACATTCTGCTGCTTTTCCAAGAAACAAGGTTATCTCAATAAATATACAAAACCGTAGATCTCCTATCAACGGGAGATCACGCGCCCCGATCGTAATATCCTACTCGAGTATGCCTTTCGCCTTCATACAAAAGCCCTTTCCGAGCGCCTCGATATATCGAATAATGCGAATCACAAAGATCCCAATGTTCTTTACACGAGTCGAGAAACCGACTTACTACACTTATCGCGAATGAGATATCCGGACGAGTAACGAAGGTAACTTAGTCTTCCTACTAATCGCCTGTATCGTTCGGAGATTTAGAGAGGCTCTCGATTGGTAGGTCGACATTAGGATCCATAGGGTCATTAACCTTTGAGTTTAACATTGTATTTCTTCTAGAATATCCATCGATACTTCCTTTCGAGATATAATGATCCCATTTCTGACTGCGTACTTCTATCCCCAAGAAGTATTTAAGTCCGAGATCCTTCATTCGAAATGTTTGAAAAGATGTTGTTTCACCTGTGAGATCCCGAGTTGATCACTACCTGTGATGACAATATCATCAACATAAATCACTAGGTAGATGTAACCAGTAGATGAGTGGTGATAAAAGATAATGGTCACCTGCTCCGAAAGTCACGCCGAATCATTGAATTACAATATCAATCTACCGAACCACGCTTCTAGGATCGCTGAGACCATATAAAGATTTTCGTAGCGACATAAGACCGTAAAACTCCCCGAGCAACAAACACGGAGGTTCGCTCCACGTAGACTTCTTCAAGCAGTCACCATGTAAGAACGCATTCTTGATGTCAACCGATAAAGAGACCCGTGTTGAATCGCGTGATGGGATACATAATAAGCGTATAGAGGATCTTAGCACGGAGAAAATGTGTCTCTATAATCCAATCCAGAAGATCTCGAGTATAACCTTTAGCAACGAGACGAGCCATCAACCGCTCCGGACTCGACCAACTTCATCAGTATATACCCATCGACAACCAACAACTGACTTTCCTGGTGGTAAAGGAACGAGATCCCAAGTCCCACAACTCTGCAAGGTACTCATTTCGTCGAGCATAGCCTGTTTCCATCCTGGATGGGCAAATGCATCTCCTGCAATTGGAAGAGAAAGACAAGGAGGAAAGCAAGAATAATAGGAAGGAGAAAGACGATGGTAACTCAAAGAAACATAATGTGGAGAAGGATTATGAGTGGAACGTATACCTTTCCGAAGCGCAAAGAATATCGACTCGTAAGATCGACCGTAGGAGGAAGGGACGGAGGACAGTTCTAGAGATGATTCCACGGCAGAGTCAGTGTTGGCCGCGGCGACGGCGGGACGCCGATAAACTCTGAACGGAGGAGGAGTTTCTGGGTGATAGAGAATCCTCTGAGGATCAAAGATCGATATACGTATGAAGGATATAATTCGACGATGACTTTGAAGACCTAAAGAAAGGAACAATCAAAGAACGTGACATCTACAGAGATGAAATAAGACGAGAGTAGGGAATAGCACTTATACCCTTCTCGAGACCGGTACCCAAGAACACACATTTACGCCACCCAGAGAGAGTTTATCAATGCCAGGATCAAGAGCGTGAGCAAACATGTGTAGAACCAAAGACCCTAGGTGGTAAAGGATGAAGGGACTGCTTTGGATAAAGTACATGATGAGGTATTTGACCCTGTAAAGTAGAGGAAGACATCCGATTGATGAGATAACATGCAGTAAGTACGGCGTCACCCCAAAAACGAAGAGGAACGTGAGAGTGAAGGAGAAGAGTCTGGGTGGTCTCGAGAAGATGGCGATTCTTGCGTTCTGCAACTCCATTCTGTTAGGGGGTATGACAAGACTTTCGATAATATGCGAGATACCAAAAGGTTTGAAACGGAGTAGATAGATATTCACGTGCATTATCACTACGCAAAGATCGAAGAGGATACCAAATGTGTTTTAACTTCATTAAAATAAGATTGGAAAATAGAAAACAATTCCGAGCGATCCTTCATCAGATATAACCAAGTACAACGGGAAAAATCGTCTACAAAAGTAACAGAATATCGTGTCCCCAATGTAGAGGCAACACGACTCGGACCCCAAATATCAGAATGAACCAATGCAAAGAGAGACGTAGCCCGACTTATAATGTGAGGAGAAAACGAACTATGTACATGCTTGCTTAACTGACACGACTCACAAGACAAAGACTCTAAATGAGATAGCCTAGGATGTAATTGTTTTAACTTATCAAGACCAGGATGTCCCAACTGAGCATGGATAATAAGTGGAGATCCCACGCACTAATAAGAGAGTTTTCAGAAGCCGATATGCACTACGACTCATATCCGAGCCAATCATCCTCCCGCATTCTCGGTCAGAATGAAAACGTAAGATTTAGTAAATGAGATAACACAATCAAGAGACGGAGCTGCTTATGATAATAAATTAAAGGGAGCTCTGGGAATAAAAAGAACATTCTGAATGGGAAGAGATGGAGAAGAATGAACAATTCCAACACCTTGGGACTGAGTTTGAGAACCATTTGCCATGGTGACAAAGGGTAAATAACCAAAAGTAGATAGTGAGGAAAATAAAGATCTATTACCAGTGATATGATCGGCCCCAGTCAAGTACCAAGGACCCAAGAGGAGATATGCCAAAGAAAGGAAGTACCAACTGTAATGGCAAAGAAGGAATTAGACTCCCGTCGATCCTCATACCACTTCAGAAAGTCATCATAGGAAGGCGGTGGAGTTGGAGCTGGTGTCAACTGAGGCGATGGGGTTGAGCCGTGTCAATCGCAATCGAAGTCAAGACGCGATGTAACTCCTCGCAATCTGAAAGCAAGATGAGGAGGTCGACCATGGAGACTCAACATTTATCAATCGTGTGTCTTGACGGTGATAATGATTACACCAGGACGCCCTGCCATTCTTACGCGGTGGAGGTTTGTTGTTGTTTTCGAGAGACCAATCGTCAAGAGTCAACCGTAATCGGAAGATGGTAATATCAAGACTTTGGTAGGGACACGGAGGAGAGTCGCCCAGGTAGAGTCCATGGTGGCTTCTATGGGGCTGCCTAGGATCTGATCATGAACATGAGAATAATCTGAGGGAAGACCATACAACGCCAGAGACATAAAAAATTTCTTCCGATTTTCAAGCTCTGCAACAGGAGTGGCCGCAGGTGGAAGCAGGTCATTGAACTCACACAGAAGGCTAGAGACTGATCTCAAATAAGTTGACATAGACTCCTTGATTTGATGGGCATTAAGGATGATCATAAGGTCGTCACAAACTTGATAGAGTCACCGAGAAGTATTCGTATAAAGTTGTTGAGCTTGTATCCAAACATCCTTGCAGGTCTTATGAGTTCGGAAGACATCCCGGAGAGATGGATGGATGGTGGCTCGGATAATGCAACACAACTGAGCATCAACCTTTCTCCATAAAGGACGATCGGCCACTTGAATATCCTCTTCAGTTTGTGTGAGATGTGTTTCATAACCCTGTCCAACAAGCCAAAGTTCAATGTGAGAGGCCCAAGAGGAATAGTTCTTACCATCCAAGAGCTCGGACGAGAGCGGCGCCGTAACGTGGTTAGTAAAAACTGGAAAATCTGGCTTCGAGGTAGCCAAGACCGAGGAAGACTGGATGGTTCAAAAGAAAGCCGCTTGGCATCGGAGAAGTCCACCGTCCTTCGAGTGGCTCGCTGATGCCGGAGGCTGGCCGAGTAGCTGGCGGCCAAGGCAACGCCGAGGCGGTAAGCGGCCAAGTGACGGTGGATCGCGCCGCGGCCATCGACGGCGACGGTGGTCGCGTGGTCGCCACGGCGATCGTCGGTCACGCTTGCGGTGACTGGTGTCAGGCGGCGAAGGGAAGAGTAGCGGCGCACGAAGAGAAAAGGAGTGCGGCGGCCGCGGTTTCCAGCTCGCGAGAAAAGGAGTGGCGCTGGAGGATGTCGCGGACGACGGCGTCCGCGTGAGCGAGGAAAGCCGACGTTCTTCGCGGCGACGGAGAAGAACGCGAGCGCTCAATGGTCGTCGACGACGGGAGAGAAACGCGTTCGGATGAAGAACGCGAGCGCTCGGGAGAGAAAATGCGGTAGAGAAACTCCTTCGCCGCGTTCGGGAGAGAAGCGTGGGAGAGAAAAAAAACGCGGAAACCTAAAACCTAAAGCTTTGATACCATGTTATTTCGTAACATAAGAATCCATGAATTACATGAAAGAAACCCTATTTATATACAAGATTAGGGCTTATTCAAAAGACTAAATCAAACCCTATCCTAAAAATAAATTAAATTTTATCCTAAGGAATAATTATTCCTAATGATATTTAGGGATAATAAATTATCCCTAGTCATATCTATAATATTCTAACATAGCCAATCAATCAGGGACAGGGATTTGTCATTTGCTCTAGACTAGTTAAAATAATTTCTTGTATTTTAATAAGTCTGGAAGTTATCATTGACCATGTCAAGTATAAAATTTTGTTATGCGTCTTTGTGCTATTGGTCAACCTAAAATTTCTGTTATTGTTTTGTATTACTCTTATGTATAATACAAAATCTTGTATCAGGATTGTTTTTTACTAGTCTTTATATTTTCCATTCATACTAATTTTTTATTATACACGTTAACTTTTTTGTTATTCATCTTGCTGCTCTGTGTCCATTAGAAGTCTATACAATTAATTTATGATATATATACATATTATTTTTTCCTTTTCAGGCCAAACTTTCTTCCAAGGATAACTCTTAGCAACTTATGGGAACCTGCTACATGGGAATCGTGTGGTTATAATAGTTGGAGAGTTTTAAGAACTGCAGCTTATATTCTATTCTCAAAATCAACCCTTCAGGTATGTATATTCTATACCATTAAACCAAATGCACTTTATTTTTAAACACGTTTCTAATCTATAACATAATTTACTTATCTAACTTGCTGGTTTGACAAGTTCATAACAACAATAACAACAACAACCAAGTCTTATCCCACTAGGAGGGGTTGGTTATATAGATCCTCCTGCGCTATTGGGTTCTATCCCTTATTATATTATCATATATATTTAAATAAATTTTATCTTGCTTTATCGTTGCTAACCAAGTCTTCTTTGATCTTCCTCTTTCTCATTTGATTTTCACATTTGTAATACTTTCACATTGCCTAACTGGAATATCTATCAGTCATATAAGTACATATCAGTACTATCTTAAACGTGTCTTCCGAAGTTTTTTCTCAATAGGTACAATTTCAACTTTCACTCTAATATTCTTATTTCTTATTTTATCCATTCTTGTATGCCCACACATCCATTTTAATATCCTCATCTCTGCAACTCTCATCTTCTGTTTATGTACTCGAATCATAATCCAATATTCAGCTCCATATAACATAGCTGATATAATTGTCGTTTTGTAAAATTTCCTTTTAAGTTTTAAAGGTACCTTACGATCACAAAGAATACCTAATGCTCTCCTCCATTTCAATCATCCTGTTTGTATTCTACGTAAGACATTTCTCTCAACCCCTCCATCCTTTTGCAAAATCGATCCTAAATTTTTTAAATTTTCGATTATAGATAACTCATTATCTCCTAACGTAACCATTGCTAAATTTAAATTTCATATATTTTGCCTTTACTCTACTAAGTGTAAGACCTTTCACTTCTAACATTTCTCTCCAAGATTCAAGTTTAGTATTTACTCATTTACGTGTCTCATCCATCAAAATAATAT
The DNA here is from genome assembly GCA_025175895.1 of Wurfbainia villosa. Lineage (NCBI taxonomy): Eukaryota > Viridiplantae > Streptophyta > Magnoliopsida > Zingiberales > Zingiberaceae > Wurfbainia > Wurfbainia villosa. Next base: position 686,462 of record JAKLTH010000104.1, on the reverse strand, counting down.
CATCTATAAATATATGTCTAGTGAGTTGATCCATAATTAGTATAAAAAGATAGAGACTTGAAGTTGATCCTTGCTGTAACTCTATTTTTATAGGAAATGCTTCGGTTAATTCTCTTGACATTTTCATTCTTGTCATTGCCTCCTCGTACATATCTTTAATTATTTTAATATATGCTATCTATTCTCTTTCTTTTCTAGAATTCTCCACATCATTTCTCTTGGGACTCTATCATATGCTTTTTCAAGATCAATAAATACCAGGTTTAAGTCTTATTTTCGTATCCGATATTTTTCAATTAGTTGTCTGAGAAGATGTATAGCTTCTATTGGTGATCTTCTCGGCATATATCCAAATTGATTTTCGGTCATCATGGTCTCCTTTTTAAATCTTTTTTTTGTTATTTTTTCCTATAGTTTCATGGTATGACTCACTAGTTTAATACCCCTATAATTTGCACAATTTTATATGTCTCTTTTGTTTTTATATAAAGAAATTAGAGAATTTATTCTCCACTGATCAGATATTTTTTTTGTTTTCAATATCAAGTTGAATAACTTTGTAAGTCATTCAATGTTTTGCTTATCTAGGCACTTTCATACCTCTATCGGAATATCATCTGGTCCAATTGCTTTTCCATTTTGCATCCCATTTAAATCTTGCTCTATTTTTGAAGGTTGAATTCTATGATAAAAATTTAAATTTCTATACTCATTTGACCTACTTAAGTTATAATAACAACAACAACAACCAAGTGTTATCCTACTAGGTAGGATCGGCTATATGGATCTTCCTACGTTATTGGGCTTTATCCCCTACTATATCATCATCTATATTTAAATAAATTTTATCTTGCTTTATCGTTACTAACCAAGTCTTCTTTGGTCTTCTTCTTTGTCATTTGATTTGCATATTTATAATAGTTTCACATCACCTAATAGGAGCATCTATCAATCGTCTAAGTACATGTCCATACCATTTTAAACGTGTCTCTTGAAATTTTCCCTCAATAGGTGCAACTTAAACTTTCGCTTTAATATTCTCATTTCTTATTTTATTCATCCTTGTATGTCCACACATTCATCTTAACATCCTTATCTCTGCAACTTTCATCTTTTGCTCATGTGCTCAAGTAATAGCCCAACATTCAGCTTTATATAATATTCAGCTCTATATAATATAGCAGGTCTAATTGTCGTTTTAGAAAATTTCCTTTTATGTTTTAAAGGTATCTTATGATCACAAAGAATACCTGATGCTCTCTTCCATTTCACTCATCCTACTTGTATTCTAAGTAAGACGTGTCTCTTAACCCCTCCATTCTTTTGCAAAATCGATCCTAAATATTTAAAATTTTCGATTACAGACAATTTATTATCTCCTAACGTAACAATTGTCTCATTATATTTAACATTGCTAAATTTAAATTCTATATATTTTGTCTTTACTCTATTAAGTATAAGACCTTTCACTTCTAGTATTTTCCTCCGAGATTAAGTTTAACATTTATAGTATCTACTACTTTTCATTGTTTTACTAGTAAGAGTTCATATATTTCATATTCCAAATCGTAAACAATCAGTTTTCTTATAATATTTATTTTTATCTAACGTACAGTGTGAGAACTCTTGTATATTTAACACTACACTCATATTCTTATGGAGATATAGCGATCCTTGTTGAGACGTTACAGTCGGATCCTACAGTACGTTCCTTTCGGAAAACAACCTTGTATTTGTATAATATTTTGATGGATCTATTCATTGGGATTTGCCAAAGTTCAACGCTGATTGGAAATCTAACGCAACTCTCTCCCTTTCTCATCTGGGCTTGGGATTGGCCACGGCGGGATTTGACAAGTTCATGAATAAACAAAAACCTGCATTATATTGTGTGTGCATACTTCTCTTGCCAGCATAACCAATTGAGAAAATGTTGCTACTAAAGCTAGTATTTAGCTGCATCAATTCCCTTACTAGGATCTCTTGGTCAATAAAAAGAAAACGCTTTACTGAACCTATTAGGATTTGTAGTTAAAAAATGGCATCGGAAAAGGTTAATTTATTTTGGGTTGTGGATATGTACAGAATAGTGTTCTTTTCCTTGAAAATTCTAATGCCTATTAGATATTTGTTTATGTAATGTTTCAAATTTTCTAATTCCTATCAGGAACCTGCATTTCAAGAACTGGTTCTCCTTTATGCTGACAAAGGAAGTCAAAATGAAAATGAAGATCTAGAAGAAGTAAATCCTGTTCAATTAAAGATATACGAGAACATACCAATTCCTGATCTTCCGGTAAACACATTATGATTGGGAGTTGGTGTTAAACATTATTTTGAGGATATGCAGCTTGCACATATGATTCCATTTGCAGGTTCTTTGGAAGACAAGCTTATATATAATCTAACTACTGTGACTGTAGGTTATTTTTCCCCACAAGAAGTTGTCCTTCCGTATCCTGGATACAGTATGTATACACATTTAACAACTTACTATCGTAAATTGATTCATGAATATATTACACACATAATCATGGCTGTCCTTGAGGTTGAATCCTACCAGTATCATAATTGCCTACCCCACAGGAACTTGAAATTTGTGCATGTATTGTATTTTTAGCTAAATGATGGAGGACAGTTTTGGCAATTTATTTATTAGTGTTAGGACTACTAGATTAAATGATTTTCAATATATTTGCATTTGTACTAAATGAAATTACCAATCATATTCAAGATTAACTAGCAGGTATCACTTGTAACAGTTAGAAATTTTCCCTAAACCTCTCGTTTGAATGAATGGGTTAATCCATTTTCTTCTACTTTTCATGCCAGCTTAAGATAAAACCTCCATGCTGTATTTGTTGAAGCATGATAGCCAAAAAAAAAGGAAATATAACTATATAACTAGATTTTTCAATTTTTCCATCAATTGACATCTTTCTAACTATGTTGTATCATGAACAATATTTCATTTTCTACTCAGGTACGCTTGGATGTTGCAAGCTTAGTTGGGTTGTTGGCATACTTCATTAACTACAAATTCGAGAACATTGCCTCTTCTCCGTACGTATGTGATATCTTTCTACCTCTGTTTACACTTGGAAAGGCAAACCTGTGTTTTAGTTTCCTTACTAGGGACTTGGTATCCACATTATATAGTGTTGTGTCCTCAATTTGGAAACAGAATAAAACAAAATTTAGTGCCGCTAGCAGTATTGAGATGCTAGATATCATCTACCACTTCCCATTCTGGACATTTATTTGGTTCCAGTGAGGGTACACTTGTTTTTCAAATTGGCAAGCCAATAGATAAAAGTTATAACCAAGCATAACTAAAATTTACATGCATTCTAAATACCAAGGATTTAGGAAATGACACTTGGGTTCTAGGTGTCTTCTTGATTTATCCCTTGCTGCTATTCTCCAGAAATTCTGGTTGTAGGGTGACTTTTTGCAGCACCTCATTAAGGGGTGAGAATTCAGCCATAAGTGAGCAAACATCTTGTGAGGGATGTATCTAACACTTGGGGTTGAGTTACCAATGTTAAATTTCAATCATGAGCAAGCAGAGTGTATCTGAATAAATGCTAAAAGAAGAAATGGAACAATCAAAAACAGAATTATTGAATTCAAGGAATCTTTAATATTACCTAAAACAACTTTCTTCTTTTCTCCAAATCCTCTAGTGGCTCAATAGTTCCTCTTTACTTATATTATTTAATTTACACGCATGATTCTCCACTATAGCAATGTAACTTAAACAAGATATATGAAGACCAGAAATTAAAATGACACACTTGAGCTCACACTTTTTTTTCTCTGTGCAGTTTATGTTGTAGCAAGTTTAGATTAAAAAATCTGCAATAGAAAGAAAACTTCCATTAGCACTTGCAGATTATGTATTGGTCCTTGTGGCTTCTTGCATCTCGAAGGCTGGTAGTTGTAATATAATATCCCAGATGGATGGATGAAATAATTTCAGTTAACAAACAATTGTTTAAGTTAATCTCTGCATGCTGCTGATTACTGAATGCCCTACCTTCTACACAAAGTCTACTGCTATTGGTATTACAACCACTTGCATTCAGTTTTTCTTTATGCAAAAACAGGTCTGCTGTTTTCCTTGATGTCATTGCCATCACTGCACTTATAATCTATGTAACTCGTGTGGTGCTAGGATACAAACAGACCACAGACCGATATCAGGTAAGTTCACTTCCTATATTAGATAATGCTGTAGTAAATATTATTTTAATTTATTTTTTTGTTTGTATATTTCAATCAAACATTAATTTGTGCTATTGTGTTTTCTTTCATGCTTTGTTCATATATGAATTGTGTGTGTATATAACTTTTTTTCGTAAAAAATTGGATAGTTATTCAGTGTTACTCTTAGAAAGGTCTTTTAGACATGCTTCCTGACTTCCAATATCAGAATATGAAATATGGAGTAGTTGAAGAGTCCAACAATGAGAAAACAAGAAAGGATACTTTCTTCTACTTCAATTGGTTTGGAACCATGAGTTGTGCAGAATTCAACAATAGCACCCAAATGAAAGATGAATCACTCTATATCTACTTTACCCCTTATCAGCAATATCACATAGGAGTTGCAAATCACTAGTCAAAATCCCTAATTCATAACGATGACAATAAAGAAGTTGTAGGAAATCATGCAGAAACATTTCTTCGTTTCATCACTATATTTTCTCTCTCTCTTTCTTTCGAAACTACATTATGAAATAGAGTTTGGCTGGGTCTTTTATGTTTAAGAAAATCAAACATGGATCATGGAATATTGTCTTGACTAATCTATCCCTATTTTCTGACATTGTTCCTAGAGTTATCTTCTTGAGGGATTTTCTACTAGGATGAAATTTTGCTCTCCCTGCTGCTCATGTGATAAATGATTATGTTCAACACATTATCCAACATTTCAAAGTATACTAGATCCCTAATTCTCTGTCATGTATTCCATGTTATTCTCGGTTCTTTTTTCTCTCACCCTAATTTCTCTCTTTAATGTTAAACTTCTCTTGTAAATTAATTTGACAATTGGTAAGAGGTGAGAAAACCTTTTGAAAATTTCTAGACAATTCAGTTTTCGTATTCATTAACTCAAAAATGAGGTTGTGATTCCAATAATTTGATAATATACAATGATTACTATTTTTGTTATTTTTATAAAATACAATTTTCAAAATCAGGAAAAATCATGATTACTTTTCCTGTTTTGTCATTTCGACAAAGATATCTTCCAGAAGAACTGAATGCATATATTTGTCTCAGCTGCTGGTTAATAGAACTCTTTATGAGAAAACTTTAGCAAGTGGATTTGGTTCAGTTCACTTTCTCCTTGATGCTTCTGAACAACAACAAGTAAGGAAAAAGTTCTCGCTTGGAGTATTCTTCCCATGCCTTGCCTTTATAATTTAGTATATCATGCAGTTCAAGGAAGCAATTCTGGTTTATTCAATTCTACTCCATCCTGAAACATATCAGGTACATTGTCTAAAGAAGCGTTCACCAAAAATCTTGAGCTGTTACTAAGGACTTTGTATTTCTTTTATTTTAATTTTCTTACGCTTATTCCCAGTTTTTTATGGTAAAAACCTAAAAGGGTGGATGATGTAAAGGAAGATTAGTACCATTTCTTGATTTTTTATTTGAACTATAAAAGAAATGAATTATTAATCTGAATCTTCGTAGCAAAGGAAGCGATGCCTTAGTTCAAACATCTTTGTGTTTAATATGGACTAGAAGGTGCAAAGTTTGATTGGATCATAGATAGCATGTAATTTTTCTTATTACTCGATTCAGTCCTCTGTGGTGAATGTTCAGAAACTTTGCCACTGATTTCTTGGTATAAAAGTGACTATATTCACTTGTTTTTTTCATCTGTATCTTTTATTTATTTATTTATCTGTATCTTTTATTTATTGTTGTCTGAAAAAGTAGTGTAGACATTTTCTTAATTTTTTAGTTCTTGAATCTTAAAAGTTTCAGGATCTTAGAAATCTATAACTGAATTGATGATTCATGATGCAGGTATCTTGTCGCAAAAAGATCAGAGAATCCTGTGAAAAATTTATTTATGATAGATTCAGAGAAAAGGTATGAGGGGAATTATTAATATTTCTGAGATGTGCATAACTTTAAAAATATATATTTACTTTATGCAGATTGAAATGCCTGTTGACAAGGCTGTGGAGACCCTGACAAGATTGGGTCTCTTATCTGAAATTCTTGTGGAAGGGAAGATTATACTAAAAGTTCTTCCCAGTTCAGATGCCTTTGAGACCCTAAGAGATCGCTGGATTGGCTTGTTAGCATAGAAGGCGTGCCTATTTTTCTCAATACTACTGGAAATGGGTTTGCTGGCCATGATAGAAATAGTCCCATTATGCAAGTGCTTCATTTGTTGAAATATTTTCACAACATGACATACATGTGTTATCAGTATGATGATGCTTATATATCCATTCTGCAAAGATAAATGGATCTCAACGCAAGCATTCACTTAAGATCGTCAATGCATAGCCAAGAGTGCATAGTTGAGTATGTACTTGAAGATGCTGCAACTAGCTGCTGCAAAGGAAACTAGATTGACGGTCACAGTGACCTTGCAGATATTAATTTTATTCTCATTAGCTTGTTTTGACCTGCTTCGAGTTTCAAATTCAAGACTATTACCAACAAGCTGAGTCCTGCTGATATGAGTCCTTACCAGATTATACATGTTTTTCTTCGAACAACCATATGGTATGCTACCAGAAATTGCCCATCTTATTTGTTTACAAGCTTGAAGAGTGTAGGTATGTCATATTAATTGGTCTTTGTTGTGATTAGTCCAGTCACAATTGGTTTTTCACTTGCATGTTTAGAATTGGTGGATTGAAGATATTAAAACGTATAATGATCATTTTTCTCAAACTTTGCTTTAGAAGTTGCAAATGGGATGGTTGAGGATGAGTTTGTTCCTTCCTGATTTTGTAGTGGTTATAAAAATAGTATTTTCTTTTTCAGATAACTCTTCTTCGGGATCATTGTTCAGTATGTATGGCTCCCTTGCATACATTTTATTTTATCCATCTTTTTTCTCTCTTTGTTTTCTGTCGAGTCAATGCCTCTGCAGAATGTTAGTAACCATGCTCGATCAATTCACAACAGTTAACAATGCTACCTGGAATGACTGAAATATAATACCATATAAAAAGCAACCGCTGTGGAAGGAGACAAAAAGTCTCCGCTGAAACTTGGAAATGAATTCAAAAAAGAGGTTGCCTTTCCTGACTCTGAAGCTGGAAACCCATAAGGAATACAGAGTTAAGGTTCACTAATCCCTTGTTTTCCATCTATAATATAATGATTTATCAGCTAGTATTTGCTTGATATAAGGTTTTATTTTGCTATCTACTTAAAACCTAATTGCTATAGAACTTCATCAACTATGTATCTTGGCTCTGAAGCTTGAAAAGCTTTGAGTAAACGCCATTATCATCTGCAACTAAAGTTGAATGATCACCCATTTCAACCACTCTACCATTATCCATCACCACAATCGTGTCTGAATTGACCACAGTAGACAACCTATGTGCAACTGTTATCCTTGTGATTCTTCTTGATGCCTCCTTGCCTCTCCTCCACTTGCTGGATCCAAGAGCCTGCATGATGATTCTCTCAGTCTCAGCATCTAGTGCGCTGGTAGCTTCATCCAACAGCAAAATCACTGGCCTCTTCAGCAGTGTTCTTGCAATGGCAATTCTCTGCTTTTGTCCACCAGAGATTTGACATCCTTTCTCTCCCACAACTGTGTCATACCCATTTGGCAAGCTGCAGATGAAGTCGTGGATGCTGGCCTCCATTGCAGCCTCCACAACCTCAGTCTCTGAAGCACCCTCACTTCCATAGAAGATGTTGTCTCTAATTGAGGAGCTGAAGAGAAGTGGCTCTTGTTGAACCAATCCTATTTGGTGCCTCAACCAGCGCAAGTTATACTCTTTTATGTCTTTATTGTCAACCAAAACCCTACCTTTGAAAGGATCATAGAACCTCAAGATCAGCGCCAAAACTGAGGACTTCCCAGCTCCACTAGGCCCAACAAGTGCCACATATGCTCCCTTTTCGATACTTAAGTTGAAATAATCTAGTACTAGCACTTCAGGTCTTGATGGATATCTAAAACCGATTCTTTCAAAGTCTATTCTGCCTGTGATTCCCTCAGAGCTTATGGTCTCTGGCACATCTGGTGGAATTTCTGTTTTCCTATCTAGGATTTCAAATGCAGGTTTAAGTATGGTAATTGCAGAAATAACTGTTGGTATCAGTGTCCATAGCTCAGTGATAGATGGGACTGTGAGTGAGAAGATTTGGTATGATCTTATCCCATCCTCAAAGCTGGATTGATGCTTATCAACCAGGATTGTGGTGTACCACAAGGCAACTGCATGAGCAATGTTCCATAAACAAAGTGAGACACCTTGAATCACTCCATACTTGATGCTCTGTACCCTGCTAAGCCTCCTTGGATCCTCTAATGAAAGTTGTGCTTTCTTAAGCAGTTGCTCTTCGTAAACAAAGGAAGCTACAGTTCTTATATTGCTCACAGATTCTGATGCAAGAACCACAAGTTGCTGGTGAGCCAAGGCAAAGTCACCAGAGAAGCCTTTGGCAGACTTGGCTTGTATCAAACCACCGATGAAGTGGCAGGGCATTAGGGCCCAGGCTACTAGTCCCATCCTCCAGTTCACAATCATGCTCACAACTGTTGCTATTAGGATTGAGGAGATGCATTGCACAATCACAGACATTCTGTCAGAGATGATGGTCTTGATCATGGAAGTGTCACTAACAATATGCATTGCAAGGAATCCTACACTGTTCTCAGGTTTCTCAAACCAAGCTACTTCATTTCGGAGTACAGCTGCAAAAATATAAAGGAACCTTGTTGAGAAGAAGGAACTTCTGATTTAGGTAAGTCTTTTCTTTTCTATTTTTAATGGAATATTGTATTTCCTTGTGACCTAGATTACTAAAATGAAGTGCTAGAAGTTCTAAACATGGTGCCACCACTATATGTACTATATAGGATTCATGTCATTTCTGGTAATGCATTTTAGTTTCTTAAACCTAAAGTTTGAAGGTATAGGGAAACGTTTGCAAGCACAGATATTGTAGCACAACTAAGTCAAACTGTTTTTTCTTTTGGATACAGAATCTCCAAAGAACTATTCAGAAATTATTGTTCTTAAGAATTCTCAAGAGTACCTTGTTAATTTGTTTGATTAATTCTTGAACAAAAAGACATTTCTTATAAATACTATGCATAGAAAATCTGTCGATCATTGTTGTGCATTCTTTAGCAATATAGCATATGATTAAACAGAGTCAGATGCAACCATACAAGCGATATCAAATTATTTCAGTTATTTTCAAATAGTTTACCAATCAAAATTTTGATGTCTAAGGTGACCAAAAAAAGAACATGAAAAGGGCAGATGTAAAACATTCTAATACAATCAACTAAATTTCTTACCTGAAAATAGTGCTACTCTGAGATTTCCCATTGCTTTTTCACCAACCAAACCATAGTAATAGTGTTGCAATATGTGAGCGATTAACGTGAGAAGGCCAACAACAGTAAATATAATAGAATATTTGCCTACTTGTGTCTTTGCATCTTCCTTGTAGTATGCCACTCCAATTGTCATAATGTAAAACCCAAACAATGGTTTAGATATTCCAGAAAATGCTGCTCCAAATGATCCCAAAGCTACCTTTGCAAACTCAAATTTGTTCAACCCATACCATATTCTTGAGAAACTAGCAGATCTGCTTTTTGTAATTTTCGTTCCTTGGGTTGGATTAGGATTGATTGGCTCGCTCTTTAACATCTCATTCACTTTATGCTTTTGAGAAGATCTGTATTGAGTGATTTCTGGTTTCTCCTCAGTGTTAGTAGTTCCCCTGATTGCAAAAAAAGTAAATCGAAATATAATTACTACTCCTACCACATTTTTACCAAAATCATTGAAATCACGAAGTGTCAAAGAGAAGTCTTCTTATGTCAAGTTTTCAATTGCATCTTGGTCATGAGATCCTAAAAGAACGAAATCTTAATGAGACTACATGTTTTAGATTCACCATGTATATTTTTTAATGTTTTTCCTTATAGTTAGCTTATAGAAAATGAAAGCAGCAAGCACAATAGAGTAGTCTTTTTTTTTTTTTTGGACAGACAACTTTTGCCTACCTTGAGATTGTGTCTTCTAATTCTGCCTTCATGCTATGCATAGCGAACAAGTTCCGGTAGAAATTGCTGGTTTGCAGCAGCTCATTGTGGCTTCCACTTTGTGCTACTTTCCCATTCTCAACCACAACAATTGTATCTGAACTGATTATTGTGGACGTTCTGTGTGCTATCTTAATCACAGTTTTTCCTTGCATGACGCTCCCCAATGCATTTTGAACCAGCTTCTCCGACTCCGAATCAAGCGCACTCGTTGCTTCATCTAGGAGAAGAATTGGAGACTTTTTCAGAATGGCTCTTGCTATTGCTATTCTTTGTTTCTGTCCACCTGAGAGTTGTACTCCCCTCTCTCCAACCTGAGCAAACATATATCAGCGCTTAATCTTCAACAACATGAAAGCAAATTAATAAAACTCTCACCCAAGTTGAGTATTTTTCAGGAAGCAGGGAAATGAATGAGTCTGCATTGGCTTCTGATGCCGCTTTGATGATCTCTTGGTCAGTCGCTTCTGCATTCCCAACCCTCAAATTATCCTCTATGGTACCTGAAAATAGTGCTGGTTCTTGTGGCACTGCTGCTACATTTCTTCTGAGGAACTTGAGGTCCAGCTCCTTGATATCATGGCCATTGATCAAAACTCGACCTGCAACTTTATTTCCAATCAGAAACTGCAAATGTTATAGTTCATTAATTTCAATTCATTTGTGAAAAAGAACAGACCCGCCAATGGATCATAGAACCTTTGAACAAGAGACAGGATGGTGCTCTTCCCACACCCACTGCTGCCTACCAGTGCATACACTTTCCCTGCTGCCATGAACAGTGAGAAGTCTTGAAGGATCAACTTATCAGGTCGCGAAGGGTAAGCAAACGACACTCGATCTAGCTCTATTACTCCAACAATTTTTTCCAGCGTTACTCCCTTTTTCTCACTGCTTATTCTCGGCTTCCTCTCAATCACCTGGAAAATCTCAGTTCCTCTAGCTCTTGCAGCATTAAAGATCTGGAAGTCTGGTGCAGCATAAGTTATTGATCTGTAAGTATTTCCACAAGAACAAAAAACTTTAAATTAGTTTCAAAATGAGTAACACGACGCTTATTGATTATTTAGTTTATCTCATACATTGCTCCAAACAGAATGCTCATAATCGCGGCCAACGTCTCGCCTCCATTCGCTCTTCCTGCAACAACAACGACTGCTCCAATCCAAACAACTAGTGCCCATGAGCAGAAGGTGACAGTTTGAAACAATCCCAAACCCAGTCCTTTAATTCCTGCCTCCTTTTTGCTCATAATGTACTGCTGCCTGATGTTCTCAGTGAAGGATTTTATCGACGACCTCTCTCCCACAAATGAAAACACCGTTCCGATATGCGATAAAGTCTGTAAATTCTCGCATTTGAGGTAACCATGTATCATTCTTTTCTTCCCTCCAATCTTTCAAGTATTTGACGCAATTTATTTATATTTACAAAATACCTGCTCTACGATAGATGTTGCTTCAGACAAATACATTGTTCTCAAGGACGATAAACTGTTCATCTTTTGAGTGTAAGTAGCTCCGATTGCAAGAATCATCGGCACCACCATCAACGACAGCAGCGCTACTTCCCAGCAGCTGGCGAGGGCGATTACAACTCCAGCAAAATAAGTGGAGAAACAGGAGATGAAATGGCCCAACTGCAACAACAAATAACCACAACATGAACTCATTCTGAGTTCATCACAATTAGAGAAAAGAATTCATTTCCCCATCAGAAGTATTTTCTTGTAATTTCAAAATCATTTAAATTGCAACACTGTTAATTCAATTAACAAAATGATAACATAATAAGTATGTTAATCATGGTAGTTAAAAGGATAGAGAGTTTGATATTTTGAAACCATAATTTAAAAACTCCCAAGTGGTGAAATGAAAATTTTTTTTCTTCCAATTATGTTTGTGTTTGAATATTTAGAAAATAACTTATGATAATTTATCAAACAATACATGTGAAGTTTAGAATTGCTCAAACAGCGTCTCATACTTTCATATTTACCAAAGGACGTATTTCATTCCTTTTTTACCTCTCCCGTCAAATGTGTATTTAATATTCAGATATTACATGCATTCGAACCACAATTGAAAATCCTGAACTATCCAAATGTGGTGTTGGGAATTCAAATCTCATGACCACTGTGTTCCTGGGAATATAATTCTCAACATCACTTTTTTTTATCTGATTTCTAATTTATATCGGTCAGATTTCTGAAATATTGTTATGAATACCTAATAAAATCTTAAATATCAGAAATTTTAGCCACGGATACACAGAGGGGCACTACCCAAACTCAATGGACTTGGATTGAATCGAAGAAGAGGTGAATAGGATCATCAATGGATTTTGATCGAAACTCATTGATGGACCAAGCGGAGTCCAAATTCCGAAATCTTGATATAGACTGAAAGATCTTACAACATGAATTTTTGATATGTTGAGGAAACTTAGTTTTAATCCTCCTACCTTTCAATTTTGACTTGTGTCGAAAAAAAGATGGTGCTGAGAATTAAATCTCAACACCATAGTGGAATATCAAATCCCAGCACCACCACTGATATTCCACTGTGATGTTGGAATTGACAAAGATCATCAGTAGTGTAATGTAATTCCAAATTACTGGTGTTGCAATCCAACACACCACCGCGTGTCAAATTTGTAATTCCAATACCACCGGTTACCGCGGTGCGTCAATTTGCCAGTTGACTCGAGTGATGTTTTGATGTTTGACATAGGATGTTTGACAAAGTGGGTTGACATTGATGTTGGACATTGATGTCGGTTAATATGTTGGGGAGATTGTTGGAGCAATCGACCCAGGTTATAATTGACCGGACTCGAGTTTGACTCGAGGGAGACTTTGATGGTTGACTAGGGTTGACCATGTGATCAAGGGTAAGTCCAAGCATGGGATTTGGCACAAAGTAAAATCTAAGTCATGGGTACTTGGCATGGAAAGTCCAAGTCATGAGTACTTGGCATTTGGGAAAGTCTAAGTCTTGAGTACTTGGCACAAAGGAAAGTCCAAACATGGTCTTGGCATGGAAAGTCCAAGCTTGAGTCTTGGCATTTGAGAAGTCCAAGGGGATTGATATTGGCGGCGTAAAGTCCAAGCGGAGTCTTGGCGGCGTAAGTCCAATGTGCCTTTAGATCACAGATAGCATGGCATGACATAGTCGAGGAAGCACCCGGATGCTAGCGATGGATGAACAAGTCATGGATGACTTGGAGGGATCCGAGAGGCATGAGGGTCAATGGAGGTGGCTAGAAGGTTTAGGCTAGGCTATGGTGGTAGCAAGTACCACCTATACTTGGGTTAAAACCTCATTTTTTGAGGTCGAGATGACATTATTACGGGGCTCGATTGCCGTGAGTCGACTTGAGTTCGACTGTCGTTTAAGAGCTGGAATTGCTCGGCCATCGCTCATTGAGCAATGATCGGTCGACGACAATCGATCGCTAGTTCACCAGTGAGCGACGTCAGAGCCGATCGGCAATGGCCGATTACGCCACAATGATCGCCAATGTTGGCGGGCCGATCGCCAAGAGTCCCATCGAACTTGTCTAACGTGGATTGAGTGTCTCATACAGTTGTGATAATGACTGCCATAAGTCCTCCATCGCCCGGTAAATCCACCACGATGGAGGATAAAAGCAAATTGCTCGTGGAAGGCTCGATTAACCCTTAGGAGCTGAGGCGATTTGCAGGTGCATTTCAGGGCCCTTCAACCTCATTCAAGCAACCAACAAGCAAAGCGCTCAAACCCTAGTTTTGTAAAGTGTTCTTTACATTCCCTTTGTATTTGCTTGTATTTCTTTCGTTTATTGTTGTAAACGTTTGTACGATGTTTCTCCGCCTCCGGATTGTTCTGAAAAGGAGTGTTTTATAGTGGTGTGTGATTGGCATCGCTAGGGTTCGTACGAACCCGATCCGTGGAGTAGGAATCGTGCGGTTCCGAACCACGTTAAACAATTGTATTCGTGTGTGATTGCTTCATTTCGTTATTGCTTTTATTATTACTATTCCTCTGTGTACTAACAAAATTGTAGAGACGATCACGCGAATGAATTCCATTTACGAACGAACACATCGCTATTCACCCCCCTCTAGCGGCCGCACAGGTCCTAACACTGTGGTACTGAAATTGCAAATTCCAGTACCATAGGGGTGCTGGAATTATAAATTTCAGCATTACAGTGGTGTTGCATTCCCAACACCACTGTTATGCTGGAATTGTAATTTTCAACACCACTGTAGTGCTGAAATTGCAAATTCCAGCACCATAGTGGTGGTGCTGGGATTTATAATTTCATTGTGGTGTTGGAATTTAATTCTCAGTACCATTTTTTTTCGACACAAGTCAAAATTGGGAGATAGGAGGATTAAAACTAAGTTTTCTCGACATATCAAAAATTTATGTTATAAGATCTTTCAGTCGATGTCATGATTTCGAAATTTGAACTCCTCTAGGTCCATCAATGTGTTTCGATCAAAACCCATTGATGGTTCTATTCACCTCTTTTTCGATCCAATCCAAGTCCATTGAATTTGGATAGTGTCTCTCTGTGTATCCGTGGTCAAAATTTCTTATATTCAAGATTTTATCATGTATTCACAGCAATATTTCAGAAATCAGACCGATATAAATTAGAAATCAGATAAAAAAAAGATGGTGCTGGGAATTATATTCTTAGGAACACAGTGGTCATGAGATTTGAATTTTCAGCATCACGTTTGGATGATTCGAGATTTTTAATTGTGGTTCGGATGCATGTAATATCTAAATATTAAATACACATTTGGCGAGAGGGGTAAAAAAGAAATGAGATGTGTCATTTGATAAATATGAAAGTATGAGGTGTTGTTTGGACAATTCTAAAATTCGCATGCACTGTTTGATAAATTACCGAATAACTTACCTTCTCGCCGATTGCATCCTGTATGATGCTCATGTGGCTCGTGACACATAATATGATATTTGCAGTGGTGAGCTCGGTATCGAAAGCTTCGATATCTTGGTGAAGAATCGAATCGATGAAAGCTAATCTCATCCGTGCTAATTGTCTCTCGCTTGTGTACATCCAACACGATACTTCTATAAGTATTGAACAAATACATATTTCAGAGACTCTCTTAGTGTTTACTTTCTCGCTATAAAGATGCTTTATCACTTGTTATACATACCAAGTAACCCCGCAGGGAGCGTAGCAATTGCCATATACCATACAAATGGTATCACCTACACAAACCAAATGAAGCCCAAAAAGCACTATCATGACTAAACAATCGACTAAAAGAGTTCCCTTTGAATCAAAGATGGTTAATTAATAACAATTCTCGTCGTGGCATGACTAACTAAAATTACCTTCTCTAGAGCTCTAACCATGGCTTCTTGGTTACCAATGTTGCTCCCAAAAGCCTCCAATGCTTTGCCGAGCAAGAGGTACCCAATGGGTTGTGCCATGCCGTGCACCACCGAGCCTACCGTCCCTAGCCCCATCAAGACCCAATCCACCGTGTCAGCGTAGCTTAGAAGCCTTCCGAACGACACCGGTTTCGACTGCATCGTCTTCTTCTCCAATTCAACTTCTTCCATCTCCTTGCTGTGGTTTCAAACAATGGCTATTGACTACCGGTAGTGAAGTGCTAGTGATGTCCGAACTTGGCAGGCAGCAATGGACGTGTATTAAAAAGGAAGGAATGGAATGTGCATGGAATATGCTAGTGAGATTTGGATTATCTACATGGAATCCATCTGAGATCGTTCTCAAGATTCATTGTTGTTGGCTTAACTCATTTGTTTTAATCGATTAATTCAGTATGAATTAAGGTGTCGAGACAATCTTATACATATTTATTTAATGATTATATTAGAATTTAGACTAGATTCCGATCGTATCGTCTGACTTGTGTCACCCGGGAAGAAGTTGACTTCGTCTCAATAATATCTTTTAATATAAAATTATGTATATTATTATTATATATTATTTTTGAATCGTTTTGAACAAATCGTATTTAAAATAATCCAATTCACTTTTGACATTCTTTCATCACTTGGTCAAAAAATGATTGATTTATTTCACCGTCGGTTCCACAGCTAGATGAAAAAAGATAAATCACAATAAATTTTTAACCGTATTGGTACCTGGAACATTAGAGGACAAACACTCTACGAGTACGGAGGATTGATCCTTTCTCATTAGTTCAAATATGCATGCTAATCATCTTTGTGCAAAAGATTAAAACCGTCAATTTAGCGATTCTCTTGCTCCGGCTCTCAGAATTCGAGAGGGAGTAAATTATGGGAGAGTTATACTCGTGGACGCATTGATAAAACAATGAATGATCATTTGAGTCCGAAACCGAATTTTATCTATTGACTTAACAACTTGCCGCATGTGGGGACAAGTTGTGAAATTATATTTGTTAAAAAAAAAAATCGTTGAAACACAAAAATAATTATGATCAATTTAATAATTTACCCCCATAACGGACGGACGTTTTACGCCAATTCCAGAAATCGAAGGGGTTTTGTGAGAATAAATTTAGTTGCAAATCTCCGTTTTCGCGTCTCTTTTGTTGCTTGGAGTGATTCGTCGTCCGGGGAAGGAGGAGGAAGGCGGATTATTGAGATTGCGATCTCATTCATGGCGGGGCGATACGACAGAAACCCTTACGAAGAGGAAGAGGATGTCAATCCTTTCGCTGTGAGTTGAACTCAGCCAACCTCTCGTTCTTCCTTAAATCCACTGTCTCTTTCACACACGCACGCCCAACGCGCACATTTACCTCCGTTGGATTCGTCAATGCCTGTTTAACATTGCGTTCCTTTGCTAACATCTACACGCAAGACTGAATTTTTCGGAAGAAGAACTACGGGACTCCGGAGATCTGGATTCATAGGGTTGCTTTCGCGTTCTTTATTGTGGATGATTATTCGAAAGTTTTGTTTTTCTCCTCCCTATATCTCTCGTGTTGCTTTTCGGGCTTGTGCTGTCGATTGTTTGATTGAAATTTTTGGAATAGAAATGCCGATTTTTATGAGTAAGATCTCAAAACATCCTGTAATTGACGTTAATTGTTCTTTTTAGACCCTCATTGATTAGATCAAATATGGACATCCTGATAGGGGGCCATCAGGAAGGTAACCAGTACGAGGAGGACAGCGTCGAGAGTTTTTTTTTCCCTTTCTGTGTGCCATCACATGTGTCCATTTAATATAGTCCACGGTAACGCTTCCAACCTGGAGCAATTAAAATTGCTACTTTTGAGGGACGCTCTTCCGTTAGGTATCTCATATTTGGTTAACTGAGAGATACCTAATGAACTTCCTCATCATGGAATTTCTTTCCTAAGCTTTTGCAACTTGGTTACTGACTCACATTACATTGTTTCCTATGGAACTTAGTCAATTTTTGAAGAATAGTGGCTTGGCACTGACTTTCTTTTTGATGATTCTGTAATAAAGAAAATTTTCTTTGATTGTAAAAAGAAACATATTCCAGTTGAAGCACTGTGTTTTTAAGGCATCAGTTGCAATTTGTGTAGTAGTAGTTGTAGGTGCAAGGCACAGTTTTGATATTACTTCTGATTTTAATCTCAGTGCAAGCATTCTTAAGGAATCTTCAACCTTTGAAACTTACTTCTTTAGTACTGATTTTAGAAAATACTGCATGCGTGTTCTTATCAGTGGATCTCCAAAGGCTAGAGTGTTCTTATCAGTTCATGTTACTCTATTAGAGTCTCTGCTTTGTGCCCTAGGTCTAAGGGATTTAAAACCTCCAAAATATAGGCAGGAAAAATAAGGTTGTGTAATGATGCATTCACAGATATAGTTGGAGCCTTATTACTGATTTTTCAAATATATTCATTCTTTGTAAAACTTGTTGCAGGATCCTGGTGTTCGCGGAAGAGCAGCTGGGTCAAGTTATGGAGGAGGGCCATTTTACATGAACGTAAATTTTTGCTTAATATTTAATATTTTTGAACTGGAAGACAATATATCTAGGCTCTTCATGTTTCCTTCAGTAAATATATTCTTGGGTCCATTCTAATGGTTAAATTTTACTTATATAAAAATATTCCAGAACAACGGAAGTGTTCCTCCATCAAATGCTAGACTTTCACCTCTTCCTTCAGGGGTTGCTGACTTTCATGCAACAGTTAATATTCCACTTGAGACAGAAAAGGTATATTGGTGTACTCTTGATGATTTTGAGCGGAATAGAAATATATATTTTTTGTTTATCGGTCTGATGATTAAACCAGTCATATATATTATATATTTGAACAATGATGCATGCATCTAAGTTTGATCTATTGGGATAGGTGAAGCAATCTAACTGTGCTTCTAGAGAAGAGTAGTAGCAAGCAGGCAACTTGCTGGGAAATTTGAATATCTCGACTGAACTAACTCCAATTTTATAGTTATGTTGCATATCAAGGGGTGATGGTTAAACAAGAGTGATTATATAACAACAGGAGAAAAGAACGTGACTGCTTAAATATCTCCTATAAACTGCTGGCTGCTGAGTTTGTGTTTTATACTTTAGCCAATACAGCTTCTTAGAGTGACTGCCCTTCTAAAGTGGAAAAAGAGAAGGAACTAAAATCTGATTGATACTATGCATTTTCTCTCTCCCATAGAAAATGGAAGTCCAGTGTTTATCATTTGAGTTCAAATGACCTTTCTTTTCATACTATAGCAGAGACTATTATAGGTTTCTTCAAAAAATGAACCTCTCTCCGTGATATTAACCTCCTTCTGAAGACATGAGAAGAATTGAGCTTGAACATAACCAGGAAACCTGGCTGAATATCTTAGATAAGCTAAATTTCCAATTTCTTACCACATATTTTTTATGCTGTTTCAGCTTGCTCCTTTTCCAGTTCAATTCTTCATTAGAAAGAACTATGATGCTGACTAAAAACTTAAGCTTTTCGGATGAGTGGTCACCCACCTTGTCTTTAGTCCATGCATACAACTACAGCATCTGTGTGCTCGACATTGCTTTTTAATTACTGAACTCATTATGATATTGGAAAGAAAACAGAATCCAAACAACGAAGTTTTTCTCTGTTCTAACAGTTGCTAACAGATTAATATTCACAATGCTAAATATTAATGATGAAGTACGTCATTGCTTAGCAGAAAGATACCTGCATCCAGAACACCTCAAACATTGAAAGTTCTTCATTTTACTCGTCTGGAATGCCTAAAAATATGGAACATAAATTCTTCTATACTTGGAATAATACATGAAGCAATTTGGCCATAATTTTTCGTTCTGCTTAGTTTGGTTAACTTGTATACATATTTTCATTGGCAAAACATTCAAAACATAATTCACATACTTTGCCAAGTTGGCAATGATATACTGTGTTTATTGGAATTCAGCACAAGTCTTATTGCTTTTTCGTTAGATGACAAGTTCTTTTTTGCACGTGTCAAACTCCCATATGATCAAGATTACTATATTATTAAATTTTAAGTGAATGCTTTTAGTCATCTGTCTTTTTTTTTGGCACTTAGCAAGACTGGCTGGTTGCACGTTGAAATTGTTATAAACACCTGACTGTGATCCAATTCTCAAATATTCTTGTTAAGGGAGAAAGCAGCATTAAGGTTGCATATATTGAATCATTTGGATACTTGCTAGTGATTCGTCATATTTTTGTCATGTTCATTAAGTGAATTTGTGGAGTATTCTCCATGTTCAATTATGTTTCTTCATGTAGGATCTGAAGAGAAGGGAGAAGGAGCTTCAAGCTAGGGAAGCAGAATTAAATAAGAGGGAAAAGGTATACCCTTGAATTAAATGCTGAAAGTCAAATCTTAGATGCACTGTTATAACTTGTAGCCTATCATAATGTTGTGTGAATAAGTAGGTTAGTTGTTTTCTTGGCAAGGGACTTGGTGTATCATGGTAAGGTTTTGTGACTAATGTTAGTTTACTTTTTCTTTTGAGGGGAAAAGAAGGGAAAACTGCTCAAAGCCCACCTCATGTATTAAATTTTATTGTAGGATACGGGAATATGGCTATTTATACATGGGTTGATATATAGACAGTTAGTGGGTGACACGGTGTTCTGGTTCATCAGATCAAATTGGAAAGTAACCATCTTGGTGAGCCAAAGGAGAGAGCTCTTGTGTGGAATGGTGTTGGTTTCAAAAGTTAATCAAATTCGAGTTTTGCTCTGATGGACTTTTTTTCACTTCTCGTTCGACTCTTGCAGAAAGGAGAGTGTTGGTGCCTCTTGCATCAACGAAGGCATACTGAAGCATACTGAATAAGTTGTTCCAACAAAAGATGGAAGCATCTATTTTGTGAGAATATGCTCATTATATATATATATATATATATATATATATAGAGAGAGAGAGAGAGAGCTAACAACGGAGAATAAAATAAGCTGATATTTATACACTAATCTCAATTAATGTATGAAGAAACAATATGTCAAGCATGCCTATTCACATATAGCCCTTCCAACTGCCAAATTGGCATTTGCCAGAAGGGTTCTAGTAGTCATTCTACAAAAATGACCTGCTTGCTCTTGTTGAAATAATTACTTGTAGCGCGGATGTTTGTTGCTTCTTTGAAAGGTGTCTGAGACCTTTATTGTATTTCATGGCTAAGTTATCTAGAGTTGATGTATTTCACTGTCTTGATTCATTAAAATGTGCATGCACATAATTTGATAAATTTAGTGTTTCTTACATTACAGAAAAAAACGAATTGTACAAATAATGTGTCTGTAAGTTGGGACCAACCCAGCTTTTTGTTGTTTTTGTGTCTATAGACTGTATTTGGCATGTGCTATTGACTACACCCTTATTTTCACCTGATTACATATCACACTTTAACCATGATATGTTCCTGTCATCTAGGAACTTAAAAGGAGGGAAGAAGCTGCAGCCCGAGGTAATATAGCTTTTCTATCTAGCAAATGTTTATATATTTCTGATTTTCTGATTTTAATTTTTGTGCTTTGCAGCGGGTATTATCATTGAGGAGAAAAATTGGCCACCCTTTTTCCCAATCATTCACCATGATGTTGCGAATGAAATACCAGCCCACTTGCAACGAATGCAATATTTTGCATTTGCATCATTGTTAGGTACTGTTTTTGCTGTCACTTATTGTTCCTTCATTTTCATGAATCACATATTACAATTCCAGGTTTTTTTTAGGATTGTTGTAGTTAATATTCACATGTCATATAATTTCCTTTGGCTGAATGCTTGTATTTTAAGGTTAACTGGCTCAGTACTGTGATGCATTTGCAGCAGTTATGAGAATCGAATATGTGGTCACCGATTTCATGCATGAGTCACTGTAATATTACCTTGTTATGGATGGCTTATGAATGCATATTTGGACAACATAGAGGTGATGGTAGAGCAATAGTATGAGGATTGACTTTTCCTGTGGTTGAATGTACATTTCTTGATTCTTTGTTCTGATGATTCTATAAAGAAAGTTGTAAAATTCACTAACTAGTAATGCATCTGTGTTATAGTTCATTGGAGTATGGGGAAAAGCATCTCCGACATTTATGTTTAGGTCTTCAACCTTCTTCTCTTAATCCTTGATTCGTATCTTGATCAATTTCTAACTGCAGGTTTAGCTGGTTGTCTTTGTTGGAATATCATAGCAGTAACAGCAGCATGGATAGAGGGAGAAGGTATCTAGATAAGAGTTAGAGTTTGTTATCCATTGTCTTTTCTTGTTTCATATTTAACATAGTATTTAGTGTATTTTGTCTTGACAAAGAAGATCAGTCATTTTGCCTTCAGTTCTGATACTCATCATGTGAATAGTTGTTTTTGCTATATTAAAGATTTCCGTGAGCATTAGTTATATCTCAGTAAAGATTTCTCTATGTTCTTCAGGTGTCAAGATCTGGCTCCTTTCCATCATTTACTTCATCTCTGGGGTTCCAGGTGCATATGTCCTGTGGTATCGACCCCTTTATCGTGCCATGAGGTATTAAAGTTTGTACACCATTTTTGAAGTCATGCATTGTGACTAGGACTCTATGCAGTCATATCTTGCATTCTGATTTTGCAGGACTGATAGTGCTTTGAACTATGGATGGTTTTTCCTGTTTTACTTGGTACGTCACAGGTTTCAGATTTCATGGTGATTTTTCCAATACAGAAACATTAGAAGCCTCACTGATTCTTAATGTCTACAGCTTCACCTTGGCTTTGTTATATATTCAGCCGTAGCTCCTCCACTTATTTTCCATGGGAAATCATTGGCGTAAGATTCTATGTTTATTATCTTTTGAAAGATTCTTAACGTGGATTGAAGTTCCGAACCATATTTCTGATTGATCCGAGATTACATCAAATCTAACAGTTGCCTATTGGCAAATTGCTTTTAGGATATTCACCTTACCATAAAATCTAATGTGGTTGTGCACCTTAACCTAAATTCTTATTACAAAATCAGAACATCTGAAGGATACTACTGCATCATTTTTTGTTCTTGTTTTGTCACCACAGTCAGACTCCAAATATCTGTTTTCAAGTTTAATTTGGATGATTCACTAACATCAGTTTCCTGTAACAGGGGCATTCTTCCAGCTATAGATATTATTAGCGAACATGCTGTTGCTGGGGTAAGTTCCGGATTAGCATTAAATGCACACATTTAACTCTTAGTTTGAACCCAAAGATTTAGTTAGAATTCATATTATTTACCTTAAAGTGACCTTGTTGTTCATATCATTCTCAAGTTTCCAGCAAATGTCTCTCTTTCCCCTTTGCTCAGTTGCTTTCCTAACTGTATATTTTTTTTCTTGTAGATCTTCTATTTTATTGGCTTTGGATTGTTCACTGTTGAATCACTGCTCAGTGTCTGGGTTATACAGGTCACTTTCATACCTGTAAAATTTCCATTTTCGTCGATGTACTCTCCAATTTAATGTTCTAAATTTCAGAGTTAAACTGATTCAGCAAGCCTTCTTCTCTACAAAATACAAACATTATGTTTTTGCCCAGTATTTGGAATATACTCTTTGTTTTCTGTGTTTTTACTTGGAGTATAGAAAGTAGGAGGGGAATGAAGTAGAAAAGGAATGGAAAATGTTATCTTTCTTGCTTGGGACATTCAATAGATGCCTAAACTTGATCCCTTTCCAATTTAGGAGAAATTAGGTGGAATTGAATTCCTTTCTCCTTCCACTTCTTTCTTTCCGAGTATAGAAGTTTCCTTCTGTACCTGTTTCCCCAAGCTGGGCAAACAAGGCATGATTCCTGTTGCAGTGTAACTAATTCAAATGGTGTTTTCGGGCATTTCTTGCAGGAAGTGTACACCTACTTCCGGGGCAGCGGGAAAGCTGCAGAAATGAAGCGTGAGGCGACACACGGTGCTATGAGAGCTGCAATTTCGTCAAGCATATGAAATCCCGGTCAACGGGCATTAATTGTTGAAAGATGATCTGAGATTACAGCAATGATCGTGTGTCGATCGATCTATAGCTTTTGTTCTTATCTTCTTTGTTCATTGTATTGTGAGGTGTTCTTGTAGTTCCCATAGCCGTGGATGTATTTTGAGTCATCTTTATGAACTCTATCCCTTATCCCATTTGCATCGTCACTCCCTTTTTAGCTTTGACATTTTATTCATCAAGGAAAAATTATATCATAATTGTTTGTGAAAGAATGAAATGTACTTTTGATATGTTTTCTTTAATAATATTCTCACATATTGTTAAGAGAAGTTCAATCTTCTTGCTTGCTTGTGTTCTAAATAGAAAATATATATATATATATATTCTTTTATTCGATGTAATGTGAGAATATCTAGCTAGATGTGCCGTAATGTTTTACATGTGAGCGCTAGATGGAAAAGGAAACTATATATTTAGATGAGATAGATCGCGAAAAGCAATTGTTAAAATTGATGATTCAATAGATGATATAATAGCCTTAGAAAGATTCAATTGAATATGGGTTTGAGCAGCTTAAGCATCTAGAGTAGTGTGAGATTTAAAATTCTCATTCGGATTTTTCATTGTTTTTAGTTAACGGGTCAAGGGATATAACTCTCCACGTGATTTATCTTTTTTCATCATCATCGAGGAACCGACGGTGAAGGATGCTGGGGCGAACATAATCGCCTTTTGCTACTACAAATAGTGTGGTTCTCAATCTTAAAGAGAAAATGATTCGAGCAAGCATCCTTACTTGCGAAATCTTGTGTGTTAATCAGAGTCGGCTCTGGAGGAGGACTATCAGGGCCCTCGCCCAAGGTCCAAAGTTTTTTAACACGAAATATCTATATTTTGAGGCTCAATATTTAAATTGTACCTTAAAAATAGGACCTAATTTTTATATTTCACCCAAACCTCAAGACAAAATTTAAAAAATAGAGCCAACTCTAATGTTAACATTTACACTAGACGTGAGATGGTCTTAAACCTCTCTAATTCTTCCGTTCTACTTAATCTAGTTTCTCTAAGTGTCACTCTCAAATTGCATCGCTTTTTTTATAAGTGAATTTATTTTATTATTATTGCAATCGGAGTCTACCATTATAATTAAATTTCTTAATCTCCGTTAGGGTGTGTTTGAGGTTGGATATTTTAAATATTGAAAATGAAAGAAAAAAATCATAATTTTTTATAAGGAAAAAGTTACCATCTTTTGATAAAGAAAAATCATAACTTTTGATCCAAAAGATACAACTTCCAACAAGAATAAAAAAATCAAGATGGATACAAATACAAGGACAATTTTGCTCTCATTTTCTTTGTTTTTGAATTGTCATTTGTCAGTGCAAACATTTAGACAATTGTTTCATCTAATCCTAAAGGATATTTGATCATGAGTAGTTGCACAAAATAGATACCAAATAAAACCTTAAGGAGAGTGTTTGTAACACGATTTGAATTTCTCATTCTAATACAATATTTCCTATTCTAAAATTTCCATTTGATTTGGTTGTTTGCGTTTCTAATACCAACAATCTTAAGACTTTATCTCCACCAACCAAATGACCAGTGCAGTAAAAGACCTCACCTCTAATATAATTAAACTTGACAGGTTTGATGGCGGCAACTTCACCCGCTGGAAGAAGAGAGTTCACTTCCTCTTAGCTCTCAAGGTGATATACATGCTCACCACACCCAAGCCGATGCATGAAGGGGAGGAGGAGATGCTAGATGAACACTGGGCCAAGCAAAAGTGGGAGACATATGACGAGATATGTCGGGAACACATATTAAATGCGATGTGTGACAATCTCTTCGACATCTACCACACGGTACCAACCACCAAAGAGTTATAGGAGAAATTAGAGGCACGATATATGAGAGAAGATTCTACAAGTAAGAAATTTCTAGTCTCTACTTTTTTTAACTACAAAATAATAGACAATAGGCCCATCATGTAATAATTTTCTGATCTAGACAGAATGTTTAATCACTTTTTTGAACATAACATGTTTATGGATGAAACTATAATTGTTAATATTCTCATTGATAAACTCTCTCCATCTTGGAAAGACTTCAAGAGAGATCTCAAACATAAAAATGAAGAGATCTCACTTGAAAGTCTAGCTAACTCTTTCCATGTTAAAGAAGTGTTAAGAATATAGGAAAGCAAATCTTCAATCAAAAGAGGATGAAAAAGGCAAAGAGTCAACCACCAAAGTGAATGTCATTGAGACAGGCCAAGGAAACAAGTCCAAGAAAAAGACTTTTCATGGCAAAGACAATGACAAGAACAAAAAGAAGAAAGTTAAGTGTTATCATTGCAAGGAGGGACACTACAAATATGAGTATCGACTTCTTATGAAAAATAAAAATGCTCCAAACAGCAAATGCAATGATGAGAAGTCGATTGTGGCCATGATTTCTGAAATTAATATGGTTGATGAAGAATTTACCTAGTAAGTTGACTTAGGAGCCACCTGGCACATATGCAAGAATAAGTGCTTCTTCAAGTCTTTAAGGAAAATTGAAGATCCAAATTCTGTTATCTACATGGAAAACTCCTCAACGGTTCCTATCAAAGGCATAGGGGAGATAAATCTAAAATTCACTTCTAAGAAGATTGTAACTTTAACCAATGTATTATTTATTCCCGAAGTTAGAAAGAATCTTGTGTCGGATAGTCTTTTGAAACAATTTGGATTTAAATTAGTTTTTGAGGTTGATAAGTTTGTATTTTCCAAGGGAGGGATATTTGTTGGGAAGGGCTATCTTTGTAATGATATATTTAAGCGTAATGTTATGTCTATCAATAAAAATGCATTTTTTGTTTACTTGAGTGAGTCTTTAACTATTTTGTGTCATTCTAGACTAGATCATGTTCATTATAAAAGAATTTATGACATGATAAAATTATACCTTTTGCCAAAACGTACACAAAATAATGATGGAAAATGCAACACTTGCATGTTAAATAAAATAACAAGAATGTTTTTTCCACAAATTAAAAGAAAAACTAATAAGTTAGAATTATGCATAGTAACTTATGTGATTTGCATGCAACTCCAACTTTGAGAGGAAACAAATATTTTGTAACTTTTATAGATAATTGCACAAGATTTTGTAAAGTGTTTTCATTGCATTTTAAGAATCAAACATTGTAAATGTTCAAGTCTTATAAATAAAAAGTTGAACTTGCAAATGACATCTCTATAAAATGTCTAAGGACTGATAGAGGCAAATGGTATCAAACACGAGTTGACTATACCTTATGCACTACAACAAAATGATGTGGCCGAAAGGAAAAATAGGGTGCTAATGGAAATGGTTAATTCCATGATGACTAATGCAAGTCTTAATCAAGAATTTTAGGGAGAAGTTGTACTTACAATTTGTTATATACTCAATAAAATATCAAATAAAAGAAGTTCAATAACCCCTTATAAACTTTGGTATAAAAGGAAGTTAAATCTCAAACACTTAAAAGTATAGGGTTATAGAGCCATTGTAAGACTTCATGAACCCAAAAAGAGAAATTTGAGATAAAGAGGCATTGAATGCATCTTTATAGGCTATGCACAAAATAACAAAGCTTATAGATTCATGGTAATTTGACACAATGATTCTATAGGAATCAATACAATTATAGAATCAAGAGATGCAATCTTTAAAGAACAAAGATTTAGTTTCATTTCCAAGAACATAAATAATGACTTGAGAAA
The DNA here is from genome assembly GCA_025175895.1 of Wurfbainia villosa. Taxonomy (NCBI): domain Eukaryota; kingdom Viridiplantae; phylum Streptophyta; class Magnoliopsida; order Zingiberales; family Zingiberaceae; genus Wurfbainia; species Wurfbainia villosa. The sequence continues at coordinate 659,005 of JAKLTH010000104.1, read as the reverse complement.
TGATGATGTTGCTAACTCAAATGACAGAAATGAGGTCATTGAGTTAAGAAGAAGCAAAAGAACAAGAAAAACCAAATTATTTGGTCCGGATTTTATTACTTACCTTGTTGAAGGAACAAGAAGTGTATTAAGTAATAAAATAGCATTCTGTTTTAATACAGAAGATGATCCTAAAATATATGATGAAGTTGTGAAATCGCAAGATGTATTATTTTGAAAAGAGGCAATCAACGATGAAATAGACTCAATATTGTCAAATAATATTTGGGTTCTAGTGAATTTGCCTCCTTATTCAAAGTCAATGGCTTGTAAATGGATTTTCAAAAAAGAAATTGAAAGTCCATGGAACCGTAGATAAATTTAAGGTCAAATTAATAGCCAAAGGTTATAACCAAAAATAAGACCTTGATTATTTTGATGCATACTCACCGGTTGCAAGGATAGCCACCATAAGAGTACTACTTGCAATTGCATCAATCCAAAAGTAAGTGATTCATCAAATGGATGTTATGACTGCATTCTTAAATGATGAGTTAGATGAAGAGGTGTACATGAAACAATCCGAAGGATTTATAGCACTCAGACAAGTGCACTAAGTGTGCAAGCTTATAAGGTCTTTATATGGACTTAAACAAGCTTCAAAACAATGACATCAAAAATTTGATCAAACAATACTTGCTAGTGAATTCAAGATCAATGAATCAGATAAATGCATATATAGAAAGTGTTAAAATGGAAAATGTGTCATAATATATACGTGGATGACATGTTGATCTTTGGTTCAGACTTAGAACAAGTCTTAGAAATCAAAAAGTTCTATCGAGCAAGTTTGATATGAAAAATATGGGAGATGCTGATGTCATCCTAAGCATAAAAATTATAAGAGAATCAAGATTAATCATACTCTCACAGTCTCATTACATTGAGAAGGTTCTCAAAAGGTTCAATCATTGTGATTATAAATCAACCCCAACTCTCTTGGACCCTAAAATTGACCATGTCAAAAATAAAGGTTCAGCATTATCACAATTGGAATATTCACAAGTGATAGGTAGTTTAGTGTATGTCATGACTTGTACACGCTCGGATATTACTTGTGCAGTAGGGGTGTTGAGTAGGTATACAAGTAACCCTACAAATAATATTGGCTAGATGTTACAAGAATTTTGAGATATCTCAAAAGCACCATAAATTATAGTATAAGCTATAAGGGAGAGATCCTTCGGTGCTTAAAGGTTCCTCAGATGCGAGTTGGATAACAAATAAAGATGATCACTCTTCAATAAGTGGTTGGATATTTATTTTATATGGTGGAGTTGTTTCTTGGGCATCCAAGAAACAAACCTGTATAATAGACTCGTAAGAAACTTGTTGTATGAGATACCTTTGTAGCCAAAGCCTACCTCTCATATTTCTATCAATTGTGATAGTACAAGTATGATTGTTAAAGTTTATAGTGAAGTTTATAATAACAAATCAAGATATATTGGAGTGAGATATAGTATAGTTAGAGACTTAATAAAAAATAGAGTCATAACCATAGACTATGTTAAATCCAAAGATAATTTAGCTGATCCTTTAACAAAAAAATTAACTAGAGATGCAGTTGAAAGAACTTCTATTGAGATGGGGTTGAAGTCCTTAAAATAGACCTTCAACAATGAAGACCTCAATCCAACGCTAGCATATTGCGTAGTCTTGGATTCAATATAGTGAAAAGTATATTTTTTTACAGGTTGGAACTGTAACGATCGGGCCCCTGTTGGCGGAATTCGATGACTCCTATTGGTCGACGACCGTCGCCCCTGTTGGCGGAATTCGACGACCCCTATTGGTCGACGACCGTCGCCCCTGTTGGCGGACGACGACGTCGACGATCGTCGCCAGCGCCTGTTGGCCGTTACTCACTGGACTTCCCACTCAGTGGATTTTTTCCCGAGTTGAACTCTAGACCTCCAGGCTAAGTACTAAAGTTTATGAATCGCAACCGTGTGATCCTCGGATCACCGGTTACCGAGATTCATAAACTTTAGTACTGCTCGAGGTCAGAGAGTTCAATCCCGGGAAGGCAAAAATCCACTTCGAAGGTGAAGTCGAGTAACGACGGGCCACGGCGGCCGCTTCGACCAATGTCGTCGATTTCACCAGGCGACGATCATCGACCACAGGTCGTTAATCGCGATCTCGGCCGTTACAATAAAAAGGTGCCTTTTATTGTAACGACCGGGCCCCTATTGGCGGAATTCGACGACCCCTATTGGTCGACGACCGTCGCCCCTGTTGGCGGATACCATTACATACCAAATAAATTGTCACGCCCCGAAGGAGACCCCGCCAGACGAAAATCCGGCAGCATCTCCCCTGTACGGGTGACAATCCCAATTTACATACAAGGCCTACACGGCCACTATACATCGGTCAACACGACCGGAATCCAAACTCACACGCAGTTATATAATTTGGCCTCAGGCCATCAACCGAAATAAATGATAAACAGTCTACCATAAATCGACTTACCCCTTCTGCCATCTGGGCAGGAATACTCACCAAAAATCCAATCAAACCAAAATCCGAATAAGGTCCATACGGACACCAAAAATCCAAATACAAATCAATCTCCAAACCTATACATGTCCTCTAACCAAAATATCCAAACCATAAAGCAAATATCCAAAATAAAACATTTACGACGAGTGGGGTTCCGGCAGCTGCACTCTCCTGACAGCTTCATCCTGAAATAGATATAAATCAACGGCGTGAGTTCAAAGAATTCTGCGGGTATAGTAGATCCCGCCAGACGAAAATCCGGCAGCATCTCCCCTGTACGGGTGACAATCCCAATTTACATACAAGGCCTACACGGCCACTATACATCGGTCAACACGACCGGAATCCAAACTCACACGCAGTTATATAATTTGGCCTCAGGCCATCAACCGAAATAAATGATAAATAGTCTACCATAAATCGACTTACCCCTTCTGCCATCTGGGCAGGAATACTCACCAAAAATCCAATCAAACCAAAATCCGAATAAGGTCCATACGGACACCAAAAATCCAAATACAAATCAATCTCCAAACCTATACATGTCCTCTAACCAAAATATCCAAACCATAAAGCAAATATCCAAAATAAAACATTTACGACGAGTGGGGGTCCGGCAGCTGCACTCTCCTGACAGCTTCATCCTGAAATAGATATAAATCAACGGGGTGAGTTCAAAGAACTCTGCGGGTATAGTAGATATGCATAGTAAGGTATAGCTAACAATAATAATATCATGCCAGTACAGTCTCACATAAATAGGGTATGCAAGCAAGAAATACAAAATGATTGTACTTACCTGAATCTCCTACCCTGATATAGGAGCATGTGCCTGACTAGAAGTAATAGAGTCCTGACCATATATAAACATGTATCCTGTATGCATGACAATCATATGCACATCCAAGGCATCAATACAATAATGCAGCAAACACAATACAAAATGCAATCCGGTAAAATGCATGCCGGCTAATGATATGGTCACCCCGACGCTAGCCACCGCCACGCAATGGTGAAGCCGAGTGGGTAGGGCTATGACAACTGTGCACTCTGCCATCACTGCTCCTGAGTGACCGAGTGGACAGGATGTTATCGAAGTACACCAATCCTCCTGCCCCAAACATAGTGGGGGAGCTAAGCTCTCATCTCCCGGTGTCATAGGCCAGAGGAGGGATCCCTGCCCGCTACCACGCTGCCTCGTCGCTACCCATGAGCGGACCAGCGGAGCCTGAAAGAGCAACTGCACACACCCTCCTGATGTACCACTAACCCATGAGTGGCAGTGTGTGCAGGCCATGTAACTAGCTGCGGGCTCAACAATAATGGAACCCCGTCCAGCTAGCATGCAATCATGCGAAAATGGTGCATGATACTAAAGCATGTAAATCCTACTCAAAATACCTATCCGAATGATATGTACAACCAATAGGTACATATCCCTAATCCACATACTATGATCCAAATCAAACAGGGAAATATAATCATATTCTATCACATGCATGTATCTAGTAGGCACCAAAAGTATACCAGGCATATAAACATGAAAAAGTTATTGTAAGCTATCCTACTAGCATATCAATTTGACTTAATCTAAAAGTTAAGTCAAAATACCCGCCTGAATATATATATCCGCAAGAATGAACCAAATCATCACGAGGACTCGCCTCGTGGCCAGAAACTCGATAAAGCATGACTATAGTCAAGCACAAAATACAATTCAACGACAAATCGAATAATTAATCGATTTCCTTTATATCTCAATTAACCCAAACTATTTTCAATTTTTCTTGTCCACAAATATCCATACAATTAATTTAGCCCAATTAATTCCAAATCAATTTACCTAATTCATCACCTATAAAAATATCCTCAAGATCAAACAATATCACCCAAATCCCATATCCTCCGAATACTGTACCGATCAACCGAATAACTCCGACTCAACCCTTTCACAGTCGTTCTTTCACGACTACCTCCAATCGTAACCGCACAACACCCTCCAAAGAAAACCCTCACAGCCCCTCTCAGCCGACAACACCAAAATCAGCCCATCCTAAATATATCCTAGCGGCTCTGTCAAGGAACTTAACTATCATTTACAAGACGGTTCGAACAAGCCCATTACCTAGCTACCGGTAGAACCTCGCCGAGAAGGAGAAGACGGTGAGCCAAGGCGGCGACATGCGGCCTGAGTCTTGTTTGGGGAAGAAGAACGGCGGAGCGTGTCGCGTTCTGCGGCGCTTGTAGAGGACTAGACCACAGCTCTCGGGCGGCAAGTCGGACGCGAGGACGGCTCGAGAGACAAAGACGTATCGTTCAGAGAAATTGGCGACCGCAAGGCTCGAGAAGAAGAGCGTCGCCGGCGATGGGGAGCACAGCGCGGCGTCGGGAAGAAGGGATGGCTTCCGGCGCTGGTTGCGGTGGTTTCGGGCACAGGGAAAAGAAAAGGGATTCGGCGTCGGTGAGTCGCGTGTGAGAAGAAAAGGAATCGGGGAAGGAGAGATTGCGCGAGAAACTGCCGAAGGAAAAAGTCGCGGCGCGGCGGGGAAAAAAAATAAGGGAAATATATAATTAGGTTTTCATCGTGTATTAAACCCCTTAAATAGACCCCACCAAAAGCCTATTTATTTTATCCCCGTAAAAATCTCGTACAGAGTCCGTTTAAATCCAGAAAAATTCTTAAAATTCCCTAAAAATCTCGAAAATAATCCCTAGGATTATTTCCTCGAAATTTTGGCCATTAAATTTCATATTTTAATTTCAGTATTTTACATTCTCCCCCACTAATAAAAATTTGGTCCCCAAATTTCCTACTCGTATATTAGTACGAGATGTCCCAACAACCATCTCAAGCATCTGGAGACAAGTCACACCTCAAGTGACTAAGTGGGGTTACTGATATCCCTTAACATCAAATCACACTTGCTTCTAGCAGCCCTTCCAAAATATGAATAGTATCTTCATTTCGTCCACCTATAACAAGTACCTAAGCCTGCACTGAGTGGATCTCTATATCCGTGACCTGTTAAAGACTATCCATAATCCGAAGGTAAATCCTGAACCGCTATCACATACGATACTCACAGATCCTCCATGAACTAGAAATCGCCATAGTATAACCTATCCAGCGATCCAACAAACTCATCATATGGATCGAACGAAAATGAGCGGAATTAGCTAATCATACTAAGTCCTTTCCGAATTCCAAATAATCTCCCAACACCGTCCATCATACTAGGCTCCCACTTTCCTCTTGGTACAGAACCTTACTGATTATTTATATACCACCTTTACCAGACTTCCAAATCAACTATATTCCGCATGTCGTTCCTCCACGGAGAACGTTTCAATACTTACTATTTTCCGGATACAATCTTAAACATCTGCAACATATAGAACCTATTGCAATCTTCAGCAATACCTATCAAAATATCATGATAAAGCCTCATGACTCTCGAGGTAATACCAAAGGCACTACTTACCGACAACAACATGCTACCACGACCGGTACTCATAGCCAGTCAGGATGCCATGTAGCTATCTAGCCACCTACTACATACAAATTCCAATATCACTAATTCCGAACCGGTAGAGCAAAAGTACAACTCTATGGTAGATGCTCTCTATCATCACAACAGGAATCTATCTGTTGTTCCTGAATCAATAGTAACTCTTCCGAAATTCGAATGCAACTTCACAGTAGCTAGCTAAAACCTCATAAGTATTTCTGCTCCTCACCTCTACAAAACAACATAACAACTCCTACTAGGTCCACGTCATATATATATATGACAACCCATCTCGTAGTTCCTCTTTTGACGTAACCATGGGATACGTCTCAATCCACTAAAACAGAAACGCTCCATTCTCTGAAACATCGCATCCGCATATAAATTAACTTTCCTTTCACCCGAGAATGATCACACAACACTGGTGTAAAAGTCAACCATCGTCTGAGTCTTGAAACTAGGTTCACAAGCTTCAGACTAAATAAATTCCATCACCTTCCTGATCCAACCAGTCAGCGATGTAATACCGCTAGAGCATCCTATCCATATCTATGGTAATAATCAAATCCATACGAGAAAACCATCATCATAGGTGGCCGAGTGCTCAACTCCAACTGCCACCATCATAAATGATCCAATCGTGTCCAGAATACACGATTTCCTAAATCCCTGGACGACTAAATCGTCATAAGTCAAACAAGATAAACAAACCTCATACAATTCATACCAAGTATGAAATTGTCACCACTATACACCTGCATCATCTTTACTCTAGGCTGATGATATATCAATCATCCCTACGACTTTGATAATTGTATGACTCTCTGTCACTACAATATCAACACATCAATCATAAATCAATCCTAGAGTATACACAGGTGTCCTATAGTTGATCTAAATAGATCCTCGATCCTCCATGAAGGATATTCTTTTCCTTCTACCACTACCGCATTCCATCATCAATAATTGATGTATAACCTCAAAGGTTCATCTCTCATTGAACAATGAGTTCCAGAGCTTCTCAAGAAATAAATTCTGGGACAAATAAATATCCCATCCAACAACTCCTATAATTGGAATTTAGATTCTTCCAATTCCCATAGTGTTAAGCAACACTGATACCAACTAAATTATCCCCTGAAAAATCGTCATTCTAACAAATACCTCTTGGCATCTTCAACCTTGCCAATTCTGAAAGACCGATCGATAACGGTATCCAAGCAACTCGATTTGGCTTACAACCAATTTAATGACATTGCCTTGAGTACATCACGAGCTTTAACAACCTTGTGCGCTTTACACTAGCCCTCAGCCAACGCACCATAAGTAAAAATATTAGCTCGTAAAAATAACATTACCTCGATCAAATAAATTATCTCACAGTAGGGGATCTTCGATATCGAAACTATTTTCGAAATCCCTCCGATCGCCTACTCTACTTGCCTATACGGCGGCAAGCCTAGAAGTTCCTCCAACACTACATCTGATTACTCTCGAATTATACATGCATCCGAGAGACCTTCTTATACCATCATGTCACAAGCATAACCTCCAAGTTAATATCCAGATATTCACATCATATCAACCAAGTCAACTATAAAACAATTAAGTCAACTCTCTCACCATAATATAACATTTCCATCAATCAACCTCTAAACATCCAAAATCATTTTCATACCCCTGTGATAATCATCACAGTAATCATCTCAACATCTCACCTATCAGTGGAAACACTATTAATCCACATAATCCAAATATGAAAATCCTTTTAATCCTATCAGTGCATGTTTTAACCACAGATATCTGTAAACACCTGTATCTCTCAATATATCATCAAGTAAGGTAAACTATAGTAATACCTCAATGATCAATCCTTCAATCATCTACAACTCCTTTCGAGTAAAGATGTAAACTCATCCAACTTTTGCTCTTAATGGATTCCCTATTTCACAGTGATCGAGAAAAAGAATTCGATAACTGTATGAATCTAGGTGTATACACCTCTTCCTATCATTTTCTTCAAGAACCATACAACCAACCTCATATCTCCACAAGTGCACAAACCACTTCTGATAGACACATAAATCTGAGGAGAAAGCTTTAATCTCTATTGCTTTTTGAATTGAAGTGTTTCATAAATCCTTCATTCTCAAGACAGAGCCTTGATCACCTACCAAAATAAACTAAAATTCCAACTAATCCCTCAATCACTCAAGAGATTGTAAACTTTAATCATCAATATCAAATTACCACCTCTAGCAACAGACCTGATCAATATCGAGCAACAACCTGAGAACAAAATAATGCCACGTGAATTTAGCTAGAAGAGCACGTTCACGGCTTCTACCTTTGCCTTATCCGAAGTGTAGGTTATTATCACATAGATTGACTACACTATTCTCTTGAGACACTTACATTTTTATAAATATGACTCACCCTAATGCCTCCCGATAGGATCTGATGGAAGATCCAACTATCCTAATCCAAATGTAAACCAATAAATCGTGAGTGATTGAAAACAACTCAATCACTAATTTAAACCATTAAGTGGAGGGGGTAAACTTTGTAGTGAACTCCATTAATAATTGATCACTCAACTAAAGGCTCAAGAATTCCTCAACAATGAGTCATATAAAAATAGCATAAGGAAATATTGTCTTCCGAAAACATCCTGAACCCGTGATCCCGTAATGGGTTATTTTCCCCAAAATTCTCCTACATATTCCACCAAGTAACAACTTGATCATTGCAATAGTAAGAAACTATCTCTACTTCAATGTTATTACTCTAAGGCTCAAGCTGCTCAAGGATCAAAATCCCTATGGAACTTCGTAACTGAAACCTCCAATGTCTGCATCAACAATAATATACAGTCCTTGTCCAATATCCCACAGGGTAATTATCTGCCTAGCATAATCAGTGAAAATCCCTAACACTGTAGTCCTTGATTTCCACAACCAATATGACGACTTGACTCGCTCGACTAGACACGATCCTCTCAAAAGGCAATACATCTTTTCACAGGTCCAAGACTCACAAACCGAAGTCATTTGTGGTCAACTCCATCTACGATTACAAATAGTGACCAACACTGAAATGTTATTTCTGTTATCCACTAAACACATAGTCAATCTAACCAGGAGTATAAACACTACGGAACTCCGGTTGGTCACCGTGTGTGGCGACCCTACTACGAGTGCGCGAGTCAAAACTCAATAGACCCTTTCGAACTCCAACCGAGAGATCTCACTTTGTCCTCTTGCGTGGTTACCTCGCACCACGTCTGCGGTCAGTGCACGCCCACCTCGTCTCATATCTGTAAATTATTACAGATGCCACTAGAAAGAGATGTTACTAGAAGTAAAAATATATAAAATTTTCATCATACCTATTTTGCGCAGAAGAGGTCTACACGCCAAATCCCCATATTGACCTAAATTATAAATCCTCAATTTCGAAATATAAAAATGCTTAAATCTAAACAAATCCAAAAATTTTCCAAATTACCTTGTAAAACCCGCCAAACGCGCGAACTCCGAAAAATCCAAAAACCCTAGGAACTCGAAAACCTAGGCGCTGATACCAAATAAATTGTCACGCCGAAGGAGACCACTGCATTTAAAATCCGATCTCCTCAGACGGGTGACAATCCCAATTTATAACGGCCACTATACATTAGTCAACACGACCAGGAATCCAAACTCACACGCGATTATATAATTTGGCCTCGTGCCATCAACAAAATAAATGATAAGTCTACCATAAATCGACTTACCCTTCCGCCATCCGGCGTGAATACTCACCAAAATCCAATCAAACCAAAATCAATAAGGTCCATACGGACACCAAAATCCAAATACAAATCAATCTCCAAACCTATACATGTCCTCTAACCAAAATATCCAAACCATAAAGCAAATATCCAAAATAAAACATTTACTGACGAGTGGTTAAGCGTGCACTCTCCGGCAACTTCATCCCGAAATAGATATAAATCAGCGGGGTGAGTTCAAAGAACTCGTGGGTATAGTAGATATGCATAGTAAGGTATAGCTAATAATAATAATATCATGCCAAGATCTCACATAAATAGGGTATGCAAGCAAGAAATACAAAATGATCAGATTTTACCAATCTCCTACTCGATATAGGAGCATGTGCTCGACTAGAAGTAATAGAGTCGACCATATATAAACATGTATCCCAGATGCATGACAATCATATGCACATCCAAGGTATCAATACAATAATGCAAAGAAACACAATACAAAATGCAATCCGTGCAAAATGCATGCCGTGCCTAATGATGGTCACCGACGCTATACCGCCTCACACGCAATGGTGAAGCCGAGTGGGTAGGGCTATGACAATCGCACTCTACCATCATCGCTTCCCGAGTGACCGAGTGGACAGGATGTTGTCGAGTACACCTATCCTCCCGCCCCTAAACATAGTGGGAGCTAAGCTCTCATCTCCTGTCATAGGCCGGAGGAGGGATCCTCGCCGCTACCACGCCTCGTCCGCTACCCATGAGCGGACCAATGGAGCTCGAAGAGCAATCGCACACACCTCCCGATGTACCACTAACCCATGAGTGGCGGTGTGTGCAAAGCCATGTAACTACCATGGGCTCAACAATAATGGAACCGTCATAGCATGCAATCATGCGAAAATGGTGCATGATACTAAAGCATGTAAATCCTACTCAAAATACCTATCCGAATGATATGTACAACCAATAGGTACATATCCCTAATCCACATACTATGATCCAAATCAAACAGGGAAATATAATCATATTCTATCACATGCATGTATCTAGTAGGCACCAAAAGTATACCAGGCATATAAACATGAAAAAGTTATTGTAAGCTATCCTACTAGCATATCAATTTGACTTAATCTAAAAGTTAAGTCAAAATACTCGCCTGAATATATATATCCGCAAGAATGAACCAAATCATCACGACTGGGGACCTGCCTCGTGACCGAAACCTGCATAAAGCATGACTATAGTCAAGCACAAAATACAATTCAACGACAAATCGAATAATTAATCGATTTCCTTTATATCCCAATTAACCCAAACTATTTTCAATTTTCCTTGTCCACAAATATCCATACAATTAATTTAGCCCAATTAATTCCAAATCAATTTACCTAATTCATCACCTATAAAAATATCCTCAAGATCAAACAATATCACCCAAATCCCATATCCTCCGAATACTGTACCGATCAACCGAATAACTCCGACTCAACCCTTTCACAGTCGTTCTTTCACGACTACCTCCAATCAGAATCTGACACCCTCCAAAGAAAACCCTCACAGCCCCTCTCAGCCGACAACACCAAAATCAGCCCATCCTAAATATATCCTAGCGGCTCTGTCAAGGAACTTAACTATCATTTACAAGACGGTTCGAACAAGCCCATTACCTAGCTACCGGTAGAACCTCGCCGAGAAGGAGAAGACGGTGAGCAAGCGCTGCTGCTCTACGAAGAAGAAACAATATGAAGGAAAGCGTGTCGCGTTGCCGACGCCAGAGGGACTAGACCACACAGGCTCTCGGGCGGCAAGTCGGACGCGAGGACGGCGGCTCAGAGACAAAGACGGCAGCGCCGACCGTTGCAGAGAAATTGGCGACCGCAAGGCTCGAGAAGAAGAGCGTCGCCGGCGATGGGGAGCACAGCGCGGGCCGGGAAGAAGGGATGGCTTCTGCCAGTTGCGTGGTTTCGGGCACAGGGAAAAGAAAAGGGATTCGGCGTCGGTGAGTCGCGTGTGAGAAGAAAAGGAATCGGGGAAGGAGAGATTGCGCGAGAAACTGCCGAAGGAAAAAGTCGCGGCGCGGCGGAGAAAAAAAATAAGGGAAATAGATAATTAGGTTTTCATCGTGTATTAAACCCCTTAAATAGACCCCACCAAAAGCCTATTTATTTTATCCCCGTAAAAATCTCGTACAGAGTCCGTTTAAATCCAGAAAAATTCCTAAAATTCTCTAAAAATCTCGAAAATAATCCCTAGGATTATTTCCTCGAAATTTTGGCCATTAAATTTCGTATTTTAATTTCAGTATTTTACAGGAACACTATAAATGATGAGTGTTCATTTTTTCACTAGTAAAATGAGGATGAACATAATGTTCTTAATAAATCACAAAAAGTGCCACAAATGACGAGGGCATTTGAGAGCTTGCCTATATGAATGTAGGATTTAATTATCCATAAAATTTTGGACTTAAATTTTGACACATTCATGAAAAGATTGTGACATAACTAAAAGTGTATACTAGTTATAACAAATGGGAAAAATTGAATTTGTGTATGATAATTCATGTGTCTTATTACATAAACTTTTGGTTTAAAGCTTAGCTACCAAAATAGTTTTACAAGTTATAATAAATTATTACTAAGATGATGGTCCAATTGAAAGATATCATTGTTAATGCACAAATTATCAAAATGTGTTTTGTAATCCATGAACAAAATATTTTTAATTATTGAAAATAGCGGGGGATTGTTGGATATTTTAAATATTGAAAATGAAAGGAAAAAGTCATAACTTTTGATAAAGGAAAAGTTGCAACCTTTTATCAAGAAAAAATCACAACTTTTTATCTAAGAGACACAACCTTCAACAAGGATAAAAAACCAAGGTGGTTGAAACACAAGAACAATCTTGCTCTCCTTTCCTTTGTTGTAGAATTGTCATTTGTTAGTGCAAACATTTAGACAATTGTTTCGTCTAATCCTAAAAGATATTTGGTCATAAGTAGTTGTACAAAATAGAAACCAAATAAAGTCTCAAGAAGAGTATTTGTAACACGATTTGAAATCCTCATTCTAATACAATATTTTCTTTCCTAAAGTTTCCTTTTGATTCGGTTGTTTGTGTAGACTCTGACCAACATTTGATTCGGAGTTTTATTCGTAATCTTGGTTATCTGCATGCAATTATATTATTTCATTTTATTTGGTCCAGACGATTCTCAAGTAAGGAAGATGTCTACCACGTCAGCAAAGAGGGGTATATAATCAAAAATCTGATTACTTTGGAGGCGTAAGATTTTTATTGATTCCGAAATTAACAAAGAGTAATACACTCAATTATCTGAAATTTTCAAAAGTTCCTTATATGAATTAACACTCAATTAATATCATTCAAAGATAATACAATAAAATATTAAATTATATTATAAATTAAAATCTACAAATAAATAAATTTTTATGATATTATTTGAGATTGAAAATTATTTAGTAATCACACACTCAAAATTATACATAATAATTTGAACTAAATTCACCCTTAAAATTATGCGGGAAAAACAGACAAAAATAAGAAATATGGTTGGAAAAAAATAAAATAAATTAAATAAAGTCTTTAGTCATTTAAATTCTAGATGTTGACTCTAAACCTCAAATTTCAGTAAAAATTAAATTTTAGTCCTTGTCAAATGTCAGAATGCAGGCTGTCGCCAACATTTGACTCAAAAGTTGGTTTCCATTTAAACAAGTACATTATGGCTTAGAAGAAGTAATTCTTCTTTAAATTTATCATATTTTTTAAAGTTAAAATTGATTTAATTTAATTTAATTTATTATTATTATTATTTTTCTATGTGCAGTCGAAGCGATTCCACCCATTTGTAAGCTGCAGCATGCATAAAAAAAAGAAGAGGAGAAGAAGAAACAGCCAAGGCAAAGGGGCCATATCCTCACATGCACCCATCAAATCAATTATGCACGACCCAATCGACTGTTAAATTCATTAAATCATGAAAACGTCAAATCACAACGACGGTGGTACGTGACTAATTTATTAAGTTTCGAAGAAAATAAAAATAAAAATAAAAAGTTGTCCTTTTTTTATTAGAATAGTTTTTTAAAAAGGCCTTTTTTTTAAAAAAAAATTATCCTCCTAACAATAATACTTTTATTTTTTTATAATATTATTATAATTTATAATTACTAAACTCGAGCCTTTTAATTTAGTCAACACTAGTAATATTATATTGTTACGGTCAGAATCATAGCCACTATAATTGTATTTAAATCATTTTTTTTTAATTTTGGAATCGATAAAAGTGTATTTTTTTTTTAATTTATCATCAAATAACATCTCATTTTGTCTCATAGATTAATAGTTATTGTAATGTACTACTATAACGAATGAAGTCGAACTTTTAGTTAGCTAAAATAGTATAAAAATTATTTTAAAAGAGAGATCGAATTTCGATATGGAATATAAAATCTTCATTCGGCTTCAAAAATTTTTTACTGTTCTGATTTATTTTATTTGTATTAATTATAAAATCGATTGACGAAAATATTAAAGACGGACGAATTATTTTCTTCTACTGTAAAATTGGACTTTTCTTTACTTCACTAAGATAAATTATAGAAATAACTTCTTTTTCTTTATCAATTTTCTTTTTTTTTATTCTATTTTTTTTCTCTCCCTAGCTATCCTTTCCTTTCTTTTCTTTTCCTTTTCTCTGCTCCTCTGTCTTTCCTTCTATTTTCCCTCCTTTTCTTAGGCAAACTGCAAACATAGACAGATAAGATAATAAAGCAAGATGGTGATGGATTACTACTTAATTACGAAGCAATCTCCCCATAAATTTCGCCTCTCGCGGTGGGAAAAGCAAAGACAACAGAGCAGAGAGGAAACCACATGCTCTGTTGAGATGGACAACAACAGCAGGGATTTCATTAAGATTGCCCCCAGATTTTGCCCAATAATGGTGCCGTGGTGGGGCTGACAGGTGGTTTGAATGTATAGTTTAGGGTTTAAGTTTTTTTTTTTTTTTTTTTGAGCTCCATCGGAAGTAAAATTGAGCCGAGAAGGTTACAAGGTAGACGCCACCCTAGGTCGGATTCAAATTCAATCTAGTCTGGATCTATAATCGGATCAACGAATCAATTATCTATTAATCTAATTACAATTACAGTTCAAAATCCAAATTAATCATGAAACGACTGTTCATAATTTTTTTTTTTTTTTGAAATGAGCTCAAAGTCATTATCAATTTTAGAACACTTATTACTGTAAAATTGATTTTTTTTTATTTTGGACATAACTAATAAGAAGGGAGATTCCCTGTTTTAAAAAATATAAATTCGTCATATTAATAAATTTGAGCGTTGCAAAGGGATCAATTTCATTTTAAAAAAAGATTCATAAATACATAATAATTAGGAATTGATCGCACCCTTTTATGACCAACCAACTAAATCATCATCTTATAGCTTAGTTCCTTGCTTTCACACACGACACAATGAAGTTATCAAGAACAAAACCACTCGATGTGCTTCCATCCTCATTTTGACTTATAATTCAACCTATAAAATGGTACCCATAGTCTATTGAGATCGACGATGAACTTCCATACTGATCGGATAACACACTCAACCGATGACCCCGCTCCAAGATGCTAACCAATCTAATCGAGCCAACTCGGAACATAACACCCCTAAAACAAAATGACGGAAAGGATCATAGTCGATCTCAGGGGAGGATTCAAAATTTTTTTAATATTAAATATTTAAATTATACAGTAAAAATAAAATTTAATTTTCAAATCACCGACTCTGGGGAGGTGGAAACCAAGGTCGCAAGTAGCAGGGTAAAGACTTGATGGTGTTTACCAGTGTTTACTAGTTACTGCCACTGCCATCGCTATCGTTGCCGAATGGCTCATTCATTCATCTGCTGCTTCCTTCGATGTCTTTGCGCCGTGCTGTGTCTGTCGCTTCGCCCGCTGCAAAATTTCCTTTTTTTTTTATTCACCTCAAAATCAAGAGGAGAACGGAGAGAGAGAGAGAGAGAGAGAGGGAGAGAGTTTGATGACCGAGATCGAAGTGGGTCCTCCGAGTAGGTGGCGACAGCCTCATCTGATTCCTTCCCCAGCCTGGAAAGGCGCTGTTTTTGGGTCGCTCAAAAGGCCTCCCCGCTGATCTGATCCCGAAAACTAAAAGGCGCAGCAGCGGACAGCGAGAGAAAACCCTCGCTCCATCCTTTTTCTCTCCCCCTTGGAGTGCCGTTCTTCGCCCCATTTTCGCTCCAGAACAGTTCCTGGATCAGTCCGCAGCTACAAAGTTCCGATCTCGGAGAGGGAGGAGAAGATTCACCGGCATTGAGCTCCAGGTCAGTTCTTCGTCTCCCCGGGAGCGGTCTGCGACCATAAAGTTTGGATCTTGGAAGTTCTAAAGATCATTTTTACTCACTAGGCGCTCGTTTTTCTTGCTGGATATTAGTTTTCTGGAATAGAGTAGAGATCTGCGGAGTGAGCTACTGTTGATTAACTTTTCTGGCGGGGTCGTGTAGCGTGCGCAATCGCATTGTGTTCTAGGAACGGGGAAATTAGGGTTCTTACAAGCATGAGGTTGACCTGTTTGCTCTTTTCGTACCTTGCGATCCCTGCCTTTTTTATTCTCGATGTTTCCTTTGCTGCGTTTGCTCCGATCGATAGCTATTTCCTTGCTTGTGGAGCTTCTCAGAATGTGTCATTCCAAGGCCAAGTTTTCCTTCCCGATTCACAAGAATCATCCTTTTCCTTAGGAACCTCTGCTGATGGCGTTTTCTCCTCCTCCTCTTCCTCCAATTCTGCTCTCCCTTCCCTGATTTACCAATCTCTTCGCCTCTTCACCCAGCCGGCGCACTACAATTTCGACATCCGGCAGGAGGGCCGCCACTGGATCCGCCTCTACTTCTATCCGATTCCGAATTCTGGCCATGACTTGGTCTCTGCTCCTTTGACAGTGGTGACCGATGAGTTTGTCCTCATGAACAATTTCACCTTTAAGAACTCCAACCGCACCTACTTGTTCAAGGAGTACTTGGTCAATGTGACCTCCGATTCTTTGGCCCTCACTTTCATCCCCGCCAACGGCTCCGTCTCATTTGTGAACGGGATCGAAGTCGTCTCGGCTCCTGATGGCCTGATCTATGACCAGGCCCTAGCAGTGCCTAATGCTCCTTTCAGTGGCCTCTCTGCTCTTGGCCTTGAAACCGTATATCGGCTGAACATGGGTGGCCCTCTGCTCACTCCATTGAATGACTCCCTTGGGAGGACTTGGGAAAATGATGCCAAATACCTCCATGTGAACAGCTCTGCAGTGAAGGCGTCTGCCACCGATCTTGACAGTATAAATTACCCTGATGGAGTCACAATTGAGACAGCTCCAAGGTGGGTTTATGCGACCGCAGAAGCAATGGGCGATCCGAATGTCACAGATTTGAATTTCAACATCACCTGGGTCTTCTCAGTCGATCCGAGCTTCCAATACTTGATCCGTCTCCACTTCTGCGATATTATTAGCAAGGTTCTGAACACACTAGTTTTCAATGTGTATGTCAATTCTGACATTGCAATCGCCAGCCTTGATTTATCATCATTGAAAGGCGACTTATCTGTGCCATACTACAAGGATTTTGTCTCAAACTCAAATGGTTCGAACACGATGACAGTCAGTGTTGGTCCCGACACAATGGCTGATTTCAGTAATGCTATTCTGAATGGTTTGGAGTTCATGAAGATTAGCAACGATGCTAAAAGCTTGGATGGAACCAGTGCCGTTAAAGATCTGCTACCTGATTCATTGACATCGAAGAATAAGTTGGGTTTGGTAATTGGAGTCGTGTTGGGCTCATTGATTGGCATCTCAGCTGCAATTTTGTGCTACTGCTGTCTTGTCGTTCGAAGGAGAAAAGCTAGCTCCAATAACCAACCATGGTTACCACTTCCCTTCTATGGGAATTCCCACACCATCAGTAAAGTCTCTACAACTTCTCATAGGAGTGGAACCGCAAGTTGTATATCTTTGGCTTCTACAAACCTCGGGCGGGTTTTCATGTTCCAGGAAATCTTCGATGCCACCAACAAGTTTGATGAGAGCTTGCTTCTCGGAGTGGGTGGATTCGGAAAAGTCTACAAGGGGACGTTGGACGATGGTACTAGGGTAGCTGTCAAGCGAGGAAATCCTAGGTCTGAGCAAGGTATAGCTGAATTCCAGACTGAGATTGAGATGTTGTCCAAGCTCCGCCACCGCCACCTTGTCTCTCTCATTGGCTACTGTGATGAACGCTCCGAGATGATATTGGTATACGAGTACATGGCAAATGGGCCTTTAAGGAGTCATCTTTACGGCACCAACCTTCCATCCCTCTCATGGAGACAGCGCCTTGAGATCTGCATTGGTGCTGCACGAGGGTTGCATTACCTTCACACTGGTGCAGCTCAGAGCATCATCCACCGCGATGTGAAGACAACAAACATCCTTTTGGATGAGAATTTTGTCGCAAAGGTGGCAGACTTTGGCCTCTCAAAGGCTGGTCCTGCACTCGATCAGACCCATGTTAGCACCGCAGTGAAAGGGAGCTTTGGTTACCTCGACCCTGAATACTTTCGGAGGCAGCAGCTCACTGAGAAGTCGGATGTGTACTCCTTCGGGGTCGTGCTGATGGAAGTTCTCTGCGCGAGGCCAGCACTCAACCCTGTTCTGCCAAGGGAACAAGTGAACATCGCGGAGTGGGCAATGACATGGCAGAAGAAAGGCATGCTCGAAAAGATTCTAGATCCAGCATTGGCAGGGAAAATCAATCCAGCCTCACTCAAGAAATTCGGCGACGCAGCTGAAAAATGCTTGGCGGATCAGGGAGTCGACAGGCCATCAATGGGCGATGTCTTATGGAACCTTGAATATGCTCTTCAGCTCGAGGAGACTTCCTCACTCGCCGATCCTGATGATAACAGCATAAGGAGCATTTCTGGTATCCTCCTACCACACATGGAACCTCTTGATCCCAGTAGCTTGAGCATGGCTGAGGGAGTAAATGCCAGCACCGTCCACCTCTCCGAAGATGCTGGCACAAGTGCAGTATTTTCTCAGCTTGTAAACCCTAGAGGAAGATGAAAAGTTTGTCTCTTTTTTGTTTTTTTTTGTTTTTGCTTGCTGCTGCAGAATTTTCAAATTAAGCTCGAGGGATCTTTATCGTTTGTTTCCCATTCGATCTTTTCCTTTGTTTCAATTTGTAATATATTTTCAATATGATGAGATTATTTAGCTTATGGAACATCAATGACAGATATCCAATTGCATCCATTTGCTTTCTTTTTGATTGGATTGGCAAATTGGCATCGAAAGTTAGATTTCATTCGTGTTTGTCCTGACTATTTGAAGTCTATTGCTGCTATTACATGCTATAAGATAGGTCTATGCATTAGGTACAAAACCACTCAACTTATCAGCAAAAACCCTTCCTTTTTCTGCTGGTTTTCGCTCTAGTTATTTTCCTACTCGAAGGAGTTAACAAAGAATGATCATTGATGATCACAATTAAAATGGAATTATCTTCGTATAAAATTTTATAGAGGTTGCTTCACAAAGCTTCCATTTTCAAGTGATTGTATTATATATACTGACCAACCTGTAAAACCTAATTATAGGCTCACATCTGCCAAGGCAAACAAGCTGCCTTCACCTCTTGCACTCGTTGACCATTTTGTTTCCCATTGAACTACGTTACAATTGACTTTAGCCTTCTCATAGCGAAAGAAACAAAGCTCTTCCATGTTACAGAAACTGAGACCAGAGTTGTACTGATCTGATCAGGTTCTCTTCCTCACGTTTCTTTATAATTAACCTAATAACGTTGACTTTGGAGAATCCAAAGCCATAAAACAAAATTCGTTTGTATTAAAATCATTCTTGTTTGCTCGAATGGATACAGAGACTTGGGACTCCAACAAAGTGATCAGTGATGCATATTTATATGTACAAGAACACGAGTGAGAAGACGAAGACGAAGACGAAGATGATGATGAGCAGCAATACTGCATGGAAAGATTTGTCGTTGTTGCTTCTGCTGCTACTGTGTTCGATTTTGAGTAATGTTTATGGCGCTGGAGTTTCGGGAGGGATCAGTCGATTGACCTGCACGAACAGGGCGAGTCCTTGCTTCCGCCGGCTGATCTCTTGTCCGAGGGAGTGCCCGGATGTGAGGGCCCAGGACCCCCGAGCTAGAGTTTGCTTTTTGGACTGCAACTCTCCCACATGCGAAAGTACCTGCCGAGGTCGGTTTGTTCTTTAGAAGATGAATCGAAGGGCAATCTTTTTTTTTGTTTGTTTGTTTAAACAAATAGATCGAATTAATGGTTAAATAATAATTTTCAGGACGCAGGCCGAATTGCGATGGAGTTGGCTCCGGTTGCTACGATCCTCGCTTCGTCGGCCGTGACTGCGGCGTCTTCTTCTTCCACGGCGAGAAAGATCACAACTTCGCGCTCGTCTCCGACATCCACCTCCATATCAATGCTCGCTTTATCGGTCTCCGCCCCGCCGGCCGCCCACGCGACTTCACCTGGATCCACGCCCTCGGCCTCCTGCACGGCCGCCACCACGCCCTTACTATCTCAGCCACCCCAACCGCTCATTGGACTGACGCCGCCGACCACCTCGCCTTCGCATTCGACGGCGAGCCCTTCCACCTCCCCGAAGGCCACCTCTCCACGTGGAAGTCCCCCGACGGGACGCTAACGGTGGAGAGGACTGGGAGCCGGAACAGCGTCGCGGTGGCGGTCGATGAGGTGGCGGAGGTGATGGTGCATGTTGTTCCGGCTACCGCGGAGGACGATAAGGTGCATGGGTACGGGATACCCGCCGGCGATTGCTTCGCGCACCTGGAGGTGCAGTTTAGTTTCTACGGGCTGTCGCTGGAGATCGAAGGGGTGCTGGGGCGGACGTACCAGCCGGACTTCAGGAGCACAGCGAAGGTGGGAGTGCCGATGCCGGTGGTGGGCGGCGAGGATGAGTACCGGACTTCTTCGCTGGTGGCCACCGATTGCAGTCACTGCATCTTTGCTCCGGTGGGAGAGAATTGATTGATTCGTGCTCTGTTCTCTGTGGGAATTGAAGAGCCAATCACGAACTGGTTTAATTTGAGATCAAAAAAGTTGCGATCGATTCATGGTTTCGTCGCCTAGTTAATGGCGATCAAAAAGAGTTTAATTTTCGAGATTTTTGTCATAATTTTCTTCATAAACAAAAATTATTCACTGGAATTTGAAAACCGTTTCTATCTCCTCAGCTTTATGTTCGAAGAGGTCGCTTTTCAACCGTCCGATTTATTTATCATCCAGTTCCCTGGTGAGCCTCGTCGACAGAGACCGAACTCTGCTTACTCCGATCCTATCCTTTTACCTTCGAGCCTTCTTCCTCGCCACTTGCTCCCGAATGATCCGTCAACCATGGCCTTTCCTCTAGGTTCCCCCTTCCCTCCTCTACTTTCCAGTAGCTCCGCTCACGGTCTTCACTTCCAAAGATGCCGGTTTTCGCCAAGGTTTCTCCGGCACCCCGTCGTTTGCTCACTGCGGAAGAAGAAGAGTGTTTATCTGCGTAGGAATGCGCGCTTCGTGGAGCATAAGCGCAAGGTGTTTCCATTTTCTGGAGGGTGCTTGAAAGATTTGAGCTTGGTGAGTAAAGGGCGCTTCTTTAGAGCTAACCAGGGTTTTGGTTTCAACGACGGCGGCGGTGGCGGTGGATGGGACAGGAGCTCCACCACAAGGGTGTTGGGCAATCTGGTTTTGGCTATTGGGCTGACATACCTTACCGTGACTGGGCGGCTTGGTTGGATCTTGGATGCTATCGTTTCCATCTGGGTAAGTGCCTTCTCCTTTTTTTGTGTGACTAGGGTTTCATCTGGTTCTTGTTCTATTAGTTTCCCCCATCATGTAGTTGTATTGATATTTCATCCAATTTGGCAGTCTGCGCTCTACTGCTTCCTGTAGTCGACTGGTTATTCTGGACTAATTAACATCCAGAACAAGAACTATTCATCTTGACTATGGAATGAGTTAATTCATTATCATCGTCGAGGGTGTTTGTCTTGACTATTTGACTATTTGGTGTCGAATACATAAATTTTATTCTTCCATTGAACTCTATTCAAGCAATATAGATTGAGATAGGAAAATTTTGTATTAGGAGATAGGAAATAAGTAAGACACTGGCAATCTGTTTACTCTAGCATTAAATACTCCTCGTTTATTTTCGCAATAAGTTGACCTCTAATTAAGTACAACAACTATCATCTTATCTACTTTTAGTGTGGAAAATATTTAGTTCTGATTTTTGGGTTTCTTTTGGTGAATATGGTTTGATAGGTAATGTGATTGTCAAGTTAAGAAGTTTCCATGATAAAAATGAGTAAGAATAGATTAACTTTATTCCAACCAGTGTTGTAACTAATGACTCAGAGATTTTTGGATAACTGATAATAAAATGTGATCTAGAGATCCCTGGATTTTAAAAAGTGGTACCTTAATCTAAGTTTGTAATTATGTTCTGAGATGATGTGTTTCTAGTTACATGCTTGTAAAAACTGGGGAACATTGAGGCTTCACGGACCAGATTTATTGAAAATTTTGGATAACTGATAACGAGACATGATTTTTTATCAAATGAACTGCTGGGAAATTATACCTAAATGAAGTTGCTTGTTATTCGATACTCTAGCAAACCTCTTCTACCTGGAGATGTTTGGCAAGACATTATTCCATTTTTTTCCCTTTTATTTGTATCCTAGACTGGTTAAAAACCTGCTTTATAAAGCTTACCGGGAAGACTAATTTCAACGAAGACCTATGACATTTTACTTGTCTCTTATTTGATCTCGTGAATCTTTTAAATCTGATTGCAAGTTTCTGAATGTATGACTGAATTGGTTCATGTCGACAGCTTCTTGCAGTTTTGTTACCTATCATAGGTTTGGCGGCTTTCCTCTGGTTTGCTGGACGCAACATAGTTCAGAGCAATGTGAGTATATTCAGTTAACTAAAATAAGTCTTTGTAATACTATTGACTCTGTTACCTTGCTGATATATTAAATAAATAAATAAATGTCATTCAGTCACTATATTGTCATACTTTCATAATATGTGTATCCATTCAAGTACTTGTAAAGTTGTTTTGAATAGCTTGAACACTGAAACTATTAGCGATCTATTCAGGTGTGGACATCTAGGACTTCTATCTTTTTCGCTTAGTACAGTTTAAGCTTTAACTTTTTTCAAACACTCCATAGTCCAATTTTTTGAAGTCTGTCCAGAAGTTGATTTACATCTTTCCATTTCCACGCGCAGTGTCCCAACTGTGGAAATGAATTTCAGATTCTGAAGTAAGCATGTCCATGGATCCATGGTTCTCTACATTGTCATTTATCTGACATAGTGACTAAAGTACAATGTATTTTTTTCTAGGTCAGCTACTAAAGATGGCCCACAACTGTGCCCATTTTGTAGTCAACCATTCTCTGGTACTTGACTATCTTGATTTTAAAGCCATATTCATGTGATTTATTTTTCTATAAGTTATGATAGTAGATTCTGTTTTCTTTTTTCTGCCTTCAGCTAGTTATTCAACAAATCTAGTTTTTGTATGTAACTAGAAAAGACATCCCTTTAAAATGCCTATTAAATTGCAAGTCTTAAATATTTTCCTATTCCTTTTCTTCCTATCTACTACTGTGATCTTTATTTTTCAATGTTGTGACATGTTTAATCAGCTCTACTGGTTATGATTTCTGCCAGCTGGGTTAATATGTTGCTCATGACCAAGGAGAGTCACTTATGGATTATGTAACTTAAGATACAATATGAACTTCTAGTTTCAGATATGGCATAGCCGTGTTGGTCATATCCTAACCATCCGTCAGTCACCCACATTTGTATACCCAATTGCATCAGTTATTACAGAAACAATTGCAGCCAATTATCTTGCAACATTAATAATTGGTGACAATGGCAGGATTTAAAAATATCCTCATAATTCAGTAGAATTGCAAGATTTAGAAATTATGGCTTTTAAAATTAATAATTGGAGGCACTTGTATGGGAGTATAGTCAGAATCCTTCTGAAAGTTTTTCCTAAATGAAAATATGACTTGGCCATTGATTGGTAATTTTATGGTTGCTTAGACGAATAAACTGAGTTTGTCTGCTGGTCGTTCATTGAAGTGTTTTTTGTGCATGACTTAGCAAGCTAAAATATGCTTTGATATCTATGATTGCAGTTCAGGGCGACATATTTGTAAGAGAGCCTCCAGGATTCTCATCTGACACAGGTTATAGACAAACCTTCAATGGATTCTCTCCTCAAAAGGAGAAAGGTAGTGCAGTTTATTTTTTACTAACTGTTTATTATGTGGGATTACTTTCTGCTGTTTATTTCACTTTGTCTAGCAAGTTGTCTTGTACAGTTCCTTTGTTCATAGAACATTTGCTAAAATTGTGATATTACCATTACAATTTTTAACATCAGCAGGTAAGACCTCTTCTTCTGTTGTTGTTGACATCGAAGCAGATGTTAAAGACATTGACTGATTTGTTTCTCAAACAAGATTAAAATGGTAAGAAGTCTACTAGTTTTTAGTGGCTGAAATCTCTCTGACATTCCTAAGGTTTTGAGAACATGGTCACTATGCGGAAGCACTAACTTGGAAATTGATTTTTTTTTTTCAAGTTTGGATATGTTTTAACTTTTCGTTTAACAAAAAACCTGCTTCAAACTGATATTTTGCACTTCTGTCGTCCATATAATACTATCACTTTGATTGCAACAAACTTGAGTACCCAATATCATATAATTTGAATGAAATGTTTCATTTTTTTTTTATAGTTCTCAAGCTCGCTTGGCTTGATATATCTGTAAGGATTTTAGACATTTTGAAAGCCTTATTTCCAAAGAGATTTACGATGTTAAAGGTATCTCCTATGGAGAGAAGAAACCACGGGCATGGTCAGGACTACGGGCAAGCCGTGGAGCTCTCTGAGGAAATGGGTCAGCAGAAACTAAGTTTGTAGCCAGCTCTACAGCCCGACCGTGGTACGCTCTGGAGGCTACACCATGGTTGTGGTAAGCTCCATGGCCAAGCCATGGTGCATCATGGAGGCGATGGCACATTGACACCACGGTCGTGCTCAGCTCTACGACCAGGTCATGGTAAGCTTCACAGCTAGGCCGTGGTATATCATGGAGTCGACGACATGCCAACACCACGATCGTGGTCACGCCCATGGCTAGGCCATGGTTCGTCCAGGAGTCGACACAAAGTTCGGAATTTTTTGTGAAGTTATGGTATTTTAATACCATATATGGCTAGGATGATAGTAACCTTAAAGATAATAATCCTAATTGTTTTTCTCTTAGTGGAGTAGATGTCAAACCACGTTAAAATCTCCTAGGTCTTTTTTCTTGATTTCTCTTTTCTTCCATCATCGTTTTCTTCGCTATTGTTGCATCGTGATTTCATCAACAAGTGGTATCAGAGACAAGTTCTCTATGGTGGGAATCTCTTCTGCGAAATTCGATCTAGTGATGGAACTGAAAAATTTGGATTGTGATAGAGGAGGTTTAAGGATTTGCTGGTGTATCAAGGTATGGTGAAGGCGTTGGAGAAAAGAAATCGGATAGTATGGAGAAGGCGGACTGGGAGGAATTACAGGCAAGGGCGGTGACAACGATCAAGTTGTGTCTAACGGATGACGTGATGTATCACATTATGGACGAGGAATCATCGATGACAATTTGTCAGAAATTGAAAAGTCGATATCCAAGTTATTGACGAACAAGCTCTATCTTAAGTAGAAATTGTTTGAGCTTAAGATGGCAAAGGGCACCGATTTGACACGACATATCAACATATTCAATCAGATTGTTAGTGATTTGAAGTGGATTAATGTGAAGATCAATGATTAAGACCAGGTGTTGATGTTGTTGAACTCTCTACCTTCATCTCCTACGTACGAGAATCTGATTACAACTCTGATGTGGAGAAAGAAATCTCTAAACCTGAAGGAGGTCATAAGTGCTTTGTTGGGTTTTCATCAACGGAACAATGTCAACGATGAGACTTCATAAGGTGAAGGACTTGTGGTGAAAGGTAACCAGGAGCGTAGAAGGAGCAATACTCGACATGGGTCGAGAAATAATAAAGTCCGATCTAAATCGAGAAAGGAGGAGATCACATGCTACAATGTAAAGGGTCACATTAAAAGAGATTGTTCAGAGAGAAGGATGGTTCATCGAAGTCTACAAATATAGCAGAAGAATACAATTCAGAGAGTGGCGATGACGATATGCTTTTCATCTTATCGAGTTAAGAATAATTGACAGATTCTTAAATCCTAGATTCAACGTGTTCATATCATATGACACCGAATGAAGATTGGTTCGATATCTATAGACAAGTTAATTCTGATTCTGTTCTAATAAATAATGATGCATCTTGCAGAGTCATTGGAATAGGAAAAGTCAGAATCAAAATGTTTGATGGTGTGGTCAGAACATTAAGTAATGTTAGACATGTACCGGATCTGAGGAAGAATCTGATCTCCTTGGGGTAATGGTTGCAGTTATAAATCTGTGGATGAAACCATAAAAGTTAGTAAGGGTGCTTTAATGGTGATGAAGGGACAAAAACTAGTTGGGAGCATTTATAAGTTACTAGGGATGACAGTTGTAGGTGAAGCTACTACTGTAGAATCCGAATTAGATAATACAGTCTTATGGCATATGCAACTGGGTCATATAGGTGAACGTGAGATGTTAGAATTTCATAAAAGAAATTTATTGAAGGGTATCAAGACATGCAAGCTCGACTTCTACAAGTATTGTGTTTTTGGAAAACAAAACTGCAGAGTGCAGTTCAAGACGACCACACACAAGACAGAAGAGATTTTAGATTATGTTCATACAAATCTCTAGGGACAACTAGTGTAGCATCACGTGGTAGACATATGTATTTTGTGAGTTTCATCAATGATTACTCATGAACGGTCTGGGTGTATTTCATGCGGCACAAGTCAAAAACTTTTTCGAAGTTTAAATTGTGGAAAGCTAAAGTAGAGAATCAGACCGGGAGCAAACCGAAGTGTCTTAAGTCAGACAATGGTATTGAGTACACGAATTCATAATTTCAAGAATTTTATGAGCAACATGGTATTAGGAGACATTTCACAGTACGCAGAATACCACATCAAAATGATGTGGTGGAAAGGATGGTTAGGCCTCTAGTTGAGAAACTTGATATCTCATATTGAATATTGGGCTTGCAAAGAATTTCTAAGCAGAAGCAGTAAACATGGTATGTTTTATGATCAATCGATCATCAAGAGCAATACTAAATGGGAAAGTGCCAGAGGAGGTGTGATCAGACAACCCAATTGATTACTCTAGCTTGAGAGTATTTGGATGTCCATCCTATGTACACATTTCTAGTGAAGACAAATCAAAGCTGGATACAAAGTCTATTCAGTGTATCTTTTTGGGATATCAGAAAGGGGTGAAAGGTTTTAAGCTTTGGGATCATAAGGTAAACAAGGTGGTGATCAGTCGAGATGTGGTATTTGATGAAAATACTATGTTATAGTAGTAGCAAAGGTGTTATGCGGGTGGAGCTAGAGACTCATGGTGTTGATGATGCTAGCCCGGAGCATACGGAACATCGGACTATAATCATAGACAGGCCTAAACATACCTTAAAACCACCTGTCATATGTGGTTTTAACGATTTGATTTCTTATGCATTTATCACTACTAACGAAGATCCTATTACTTTTCAGGAGGCGGTTCATAATTATGAAAAGGACAAATGGATGGGGGCTATAGCGAAAGAGATAGAGTCGTTGCATAAGAATTAAACATGGGACCTAGTGAAGCTTCTTGAAAGAAAAAAGGTTATAGGATGCAAATGGGTATATAAGAAGAAAGAAACAAGTTTAGAAAGTGAAGAAGGAAAATTCAAGGCTCGTATAGTAGCGAAGGGTTACTCAGAGAAAGGGGATTGACTATGATGAGATATTTTCTCCGATGGTCAGACATACCTCATCAGAGTGGTGTTAGCTTTGGTGGCTCATCATGATCTGCAGTTGGAGCAAATGGATGTGAAGACTACGTTTCTTCATAGTAATTTAGAAGAGTAAATTTACATGTCACAACTAGAAGGATTTAGTCAATTCGGACAGAATCATTTAGTTTGTAAGCCGAAAAAGTCACTTTATGGGCTAAAGTAGTCTCCAAGGTAATGGTACAAACATTTTGATTCATACATGATTTAGAATGGGTACATAAGATGTGAGTATAGTTGTTGCATATATGTGAAAAGCCTTGATGATGATTTTCTTATCTTCTTATTATTTTATGTGGATGATATGTTGATTGCTACGAAGAATATGGCTGAGGTCAACAAGTTGAAGAAGTTAAACAAGGAATTTGACATAAAAAATTTAAGTGCGGCCAAAAAGATTCTTGGGATGAAAATACATAGAGATAGTCTCTAAGAGATTATGACTATCTCAACATAGTTACATTGAGAATGTGTTGGATAGATTCAACATAGGCAATGCGAAATCTGTGAATACATCTTTAACACAACACTTCAAATTATCTATTGCACAGTGCCCAAAAACAGATGATGAGATTTATGATATGTCAAATATTCTATATGTCAGTACAGTGAGTTGTTTGATGTATGTCTTGGTTTGCACAAGGCCTAGTTCGGCGCATGCTGTTAGTATGATGAGCAAGTTTCTTTCAAATCCAAGTTAACAATATTGGGATGCAATCAAGTGGGTTTTTCGATACTTGAGAGGGTACTACAAGGTATGACATCATGTTCAGTAGACAACAGGATGATCTTCAGTGGTAAGATATGTAAATGTTGACCATGCAGAAGATTTGGATGACAAAAGGTTTATTACGTGGGAGGACTTATTTGTTTAAAGTTCATGATACAATCTATAGTTGGATTATCCACTATTGAGTCGGAGTATATAGCAGTTGCTGAGATAGCAAAAGAAGCATTGTTGGTTACAGGATTGGTCAGGGAACTGGATGTTCAATAAGGTGAAGTCAAGTTGTATTGCAATACTCAGAGTGTTATCTATTTGGCGAAGAATTAGATTTATCATGCAAGAACCAAGCATATAGATGTGAGGTTTTATAAGATCAAAAAGTTGATTTTTTATGGTGGCATTCAACTTGAAAAGTTCATACTTCTAAAAATATTGCAGATATGTTGACAAACCGCAGAGAAGTTCAAGATTGCTTGAACTTAATCAATTTCTCTAATTGCTAGAGAGGTTGTAGTCCAAACTTAGCTTTCCAGGAAGTGTTATCTTCATATGTTCATATTTTTTAAGGGTGGATATTTGTCAAGGTGGAGATTGTTAAGGGTGGCTCATATTAAGAGCATCCACAATGGGGGTGTTAATGGGGTGTTATAATATCTCACGAGGTTAACACCCCATTGTGAAGAAGCCCTTGGACGCGTTCAAGTGAATGTGGGGTGGGCCAGCTAAGGGTTGTCCCACCCCACGTGTATTTTTTTTATATTTTAATTATATTTATTAAAATATTATAAATTTTAATATTTTAAAATGTATTTATTTAATATGATATAATTTTAAGATGATTGAGTGGACTGTGGGACCCATAAATAATGAGTATTAATGTTAAAAGGAATGTGGGTGAAAGAGATATATTATTATAATAAATATGTGGCAGTGGACCCCATACTTTTTAATGAGGTGGAGGGTGTTATAATGAGAATGGGTTGTGGATGCTCTAAGAGAAGAAACCACGGGCGTGGTCAAAACCATGGGCAAGCCATGGAGTTCTCTAAGGAAATGGGTCAGTCGATACCACGGTCGTAGCCAGCTCTACGGTCAAGTCGTGGTATGCTTTGGAGGCCACACCACGACTGTGGTAAACTCCATGGCCTAGTCGTGGTGCGTCATAAAGGCGAAGGCACATTGACATCATGGTCGTGGCTAGAGCCGACCCTGGGCAGGGGCAACTGGGCTCCCGCCCAAGGTCCAAATAAAATTTTTCAAAAGTTATAAGGAAAGGGGCCTAATTTTTATTGAAAAATAATTTTTTTTATCAATAAAATGGTCCATTTTTATTATTTCACCCTAGGCCTTAAAATATCGATGACCGGCTCTAGTCGTGGCTAGCTCTATAGCTAGGTTGTGGTATGCTCTGGAGGCCATACCACGACCGTGGCAAGCTTAACGGCTAGGGTGTGGTGCTTCATGAAGGCGACGACATGCCAACACCATGGTCGTGGTCGCATCCATGGCTAGGTCGTGGTTCGTCCAAGAGGCAGTGCGGAATTCAAAATTTTTTCGTGAAGTTATGATATTTGAAATCTAAAATATCATATATAACTAGGATGTATATATATAGGTTGATCGTAACCCTAAAGATAATAATCCTAATGCTCTATTTGGATGGGGGTGAGGAGAGGTTCATTAATGGAAGGGGAAAGGAGGGAAAAAACTTACACCCCAAATCGAGGTGTAAGAAAACCTTCTAAAAAAGGATAAAAAATTACCCTTTTCTCCCATTCCCTTTCTTTCCTCATCCCTTCCCAAACAAGATTTAAAATTTCCTCTCCTCTTATTTATCCTTCCCTCACCTCCTCCCAAATAGACTGTACGAGTACATTTGGTTTAAGTAATGGAGCATATCCGCCATGTCAGCAAATGAGTTATATAATTCGAAATCACATACCCTCGGAAAAGTAAGGTTTTTCTTGATTCCGAAGTTATGCATGATAATTTGGTAATCACGTAACTAGGGCTATCCATGAAAATTTGAACCAAACATGCCTTTTTATCTGGGTCGTTTTGTGAAGTAGGTCGTTTTATCAAACCACATTAAAATCTCCTATGTTTTTGTTCTCGGTTTCTCTTTTTTTTCATCATCATTTTCTTTGCTATTGTTGTATCACGATTCCTTCGACATATGAGATACATTTTAGAAGATAAAGATAGATGCTTAAACTTGAGACGTGCCTTTCGTGTTTTGTTTATCTCTTATGTTCAAAGAAATTGTCACAATCCATATGCTTTAGTTCATGAATTGTTTTCCTAGACATTTGAATTACCAGCAAGTTTTTTTTTTGTCATTGTTACAGGAACTTATCAACATGTTATTAATATTAGTTTTATCTGTTGGGAGTGTTGGGAGAACTATCAATGTCTCATATTGAAAAGACATTGAAAAGATCATGAGCATATAAGATGAAAAGATATCTCCATTGGTATAAAATTTTTTAGGTATAATTCAAAAATAAAATCATGAGAGTTTTCATTCAAAGTGGACAATATCATACAATTGTAGAGATATATGAATCTTATTTACACTAATAATTGCATATAAGATCACATATCACATGATACACATCAAGCCATAAGCTCATGGTTTTGTGGGAGCTCCTACGCCCGATCATGAGATATCTTTTTCTTATAAGCACAGAAGTCCAGGTTAGATTGAGATTCATACCAACAATAAGTCCTCAAACGGGCTACAGAGGTCTTTCGTTTGAGTGGAAATTGTTAAAAGAACAATCAAAGTTTCACACTGAAAATATATGGAAAAGATTACGAACTTATAAGATAAAAAGATATTTCCATTAGTACAAAGTCTTTTAGATATAGTTCAAAAAAAAAATCAGGAGAGCTTAGGTTCAAAATACAAAGATAGACGAATCTAATTTGCACCGACATTTCCTACAAGTTTGGTGTAGTCGTTACAGGAACTTTGTTGGCATGTAACAAAACATCTTGTTGATAATATTAAGGGTTTCATGGCAATCCAACAAACTCTAGCTTGGCAGGATGTTTAAATTCAGAAAAAAAAAAAAATTTAAAACTGTATGCTAAACCTTGCATCCTTCGGACTAGATCTTTTGACCATTCAGTTGTGGCTATCGAATTAACGAATCTGCTTCCTCTAGTTCGACAAAGTTTTATTTTTCTTTACGAATAGTAATCTTCTTATCTATGACATTCAACCATTTTTTCTGTTTTTTTGATGCAGTGTTCTCATGATTCCCATCCAAACTCGATGAATCTAATTCAGATTGTATCGAAAACTTGTAGATCAGTCGATTACAAAGATCACAGACGAAGATCAATGTCATGTAAATAGAAGTTACTATTGTGGTTTGTAAAAAAATTGTTCTTTTAGCATGACCTTAATTCACATGTAGATGGAGGAATAATGGTGCCTTTGGTTTGCAGGTATAGTTATTTTTATTCCTTATGAACTATTATTATTGGAGGAGATTTAATGGTTTTTTTTTTAATATATATATTAGGGTAGATGATTTTTTTTATCTTGTTTGTCTATCCAATAAATTTGAAGTATAATTTATACACAAAATATTCATTTCTAGTTTCGCTTTGTGACTCCCCATATTTAATTTGTTTTGTTGTCTACTACGGATGAACAAATAAAGAAATGCAAAATTAAACGATGGTCGGTGGCTAACTCTATATCAGTTCGTGTATGAAATCTAGGTGGCGTTCGATGGGTTTGGAACGAGGAAATAGAAATGAAAATTATATAGAATGTTTGATTAATAGATTTGGAAATGAAGTTTGGAAATTATTTTTAATTAATTGGGAATTAATCAAGGGGTGAGTTTGGATTTCATTCTCATCCATTTGTCGTTATTTGTTATCGTCGTCGGTCGATTATTGTCCGTCGATCGTTTTTCATCGATCGATGTCCAACGATCGTCGGTTGTCCGTTGCCCGTTATTTGTTAGGCGATCGATGGTGGTTGTCGGGCGACTGCAGTCATCGTCCGTCGTCAATCGATCGGTGATTGACAACGGTCGTTAGCAGTGTCGACGATGGTCGGCACCTGATGGTGTCGACGACGGTCGGCACCTGATGGTGTTGCCGTTCATCGATGATGATGCTCATATCGCCTCGGATTTCATTTCTAACTTATAAATCAAATAATATTTTTAGAATGATTAAATCTATTTTTATTTTAATCTACTATGAAACATTCCAATATATTTTCATTCTTATTCCCACAAATCAAACGTCAGCCTAATTTCCGTCTAATTGACGAACGCCAAGCCATGCAGATCCGTAACGTATTCAACGCGTTTAATGCATTGACTTCTTTTATTTATTTATTTATTTATTTATTTTTGACCCTTTTGGTCTTCGCACATCAGACGTTCATGGTTTAGTTGATGAATACCGCGTTGAAAAAGGGCAGGAGGCCACGTGGTTTTGAATATTTTTGAAAATTCTAGATTTTTTTATTAAAAATATTTTATGAAATTAAAAAAGGACTTTAGTATATTTTTCAACCTGAAATTATTTTTATTTTGACAAGTATCTATTACAACACATCTTAATTTGGTCAAAAACATTATGTATTCAATTGTTTCAAGCAATCGAAATTATTTTAATATGGTCAAACTCTCTTTGAATAATTGTAATGATAATTTAAAATGATTTTAATTAAATTGAAGTATTTATATGTTGGTAAAATATTTTTTTTATTAAGTTACTATTTTGACTTTTTATATAAAAGGAGCGATAATTCTAATTCATTTTAGTTTTTTCTTAAAAATATTTATCTATTGGTAAGAAAAATATAAATACAGCGTGTGAGAAAAAAAAACATAATAAATTTGAATAAGTTAAATTATTATTCGTACCTTAAAATCTATTGGAGCATATATATATATATATATGAATTATAAATCAATAAAATATAATTAATTTGTTGTATAATTTATTCATAAATAGATTTAATTTTATTTATGTGATTTTTTTATTTAGTTGGGATCAATTACTTCAATTAATTGTGGAAGGCAAGCAAAAACAAAGAGTGTTAGTCGGCAAGTAAGAAGATATATTAATATCCATCAGATAACGACGGCGGCGACGAAAGGTGGCCAACGGTGACCATGGCGGGACCTTCGCTTCATGGCCAAGTTTCCAACTATAAATCAAACGGAGTAGAGTAAGAGTAGTAGCAGTTGAAAATAAAATAATCGAGATATTGATCAGAGGCCGGAGATGCTGCGTCTCAAGGCGGCGCTGGTTGCCTCAGCCGCTGTGGTGGTGGTGGTGGTGGTGGTCGCGGCGACGACAGCGGTGCAACTCGGAGGTCATGGAAGACGACGCCTGCTGACAGCGACGCAGATGGGTGAACGGCTCGCCGGCTGGTTCACTCCGCCCTACCTCCACGTCCTTCTCAACGCCATCATCCTCTCCATCGTGGCCACGGGCTTGTTCCGGCGACCGCCACCGGATCCTGCGGCGGAATTTGGAACAGAGAATGCGCGGCGGGCTGCGGTGGAGTGGAGCGGGGTGGACTCGGACTCGGTGGAGGCAGAGAGGTTGGCCGGGTCGACGGAGCTGCAGGCGGGTTCGCCGGAGGAGCTGCAGGTTGCGATCCCGTTCGGCCACCGGAGGAACGACGAATCCAATTCCAACATTTGTAATTCATTATTTATTAATTTTTTTCATTTCCAACGCCGATGAGTGGCACAATCGTAATTATCCGGTGTACAGATAAGGCGGCGCGGAGGAAGATACGGAAGCCGAGGCGGCCGCCGGCGGACTCTCTGGAGTCGACGTGGCTAACGATCACGGAGGGCCGCCAAGGATCGCGGCGCCACGGCCTCAGGATGTCGGACGCGTGGAGCGAACCCGCCGCCCGCGACGACGACAGCGTGGAGGCGGCGACGACCGAGGAGGCGTCGTCGGATATAATATCTCTGCCGGCGGCGACCCGGCTGCGGAGGGATCCGTGGCCGGAGCAGGAGGAGCTCAACCAGCGGGTGGAAGCGTTCATCGACAAGTTCAACGACGAGATGCGGCTTCAGCGGCAGCGATCGCTGCAGCAGTTCATGGACATGATAAATCGCGGCAGCCGTTAATTAAAATAGAAATTAGAAGCTTAATTAATATTTTGTAGGGCTGTGCTTGTTTATTTTATTTGTGAATATTACAACTAATCGAATATTGTGAATATATAAAATTATATAGACAAGCTTTTGATGTTTCTAAAGAATTTAATACGAACTTTTATTTTCGATAAATTCATAAGAACTTTTATTTTGTTAAATGAGCTCGGCATATTTCCTTCTGCAGTATAGAAAACACAAACGAATAATCAGAAAAAGGCTGGAAAAAACTAAAATGAAAGGACCTTCACACAGTCGGTAACGATCACACAGGAGGCTGAAATAGTACGAAGCGCCTTCGCATTAGTTTTGTTAGAAAAAAAAAAAGAAAAGACTAAATAAAGGACGAGATAAATCAGCATCCTGATTTAACTAAACCTTTTAACGGCCGACACGTATACCTCGATGCAACTTGCCTGAGCACAGCGCATCAGTTTGCAAACTGTGAGAGGTTGACGTCGGCCATGAATTTGTCTGCTTGGCCATCGCAATCTCTCTCCGCTTTGGTTTGGCATTGTGTCACCGACCTTGTCACTTCCATCTCCTCCAAAAGTATCAGTAGGGTACCAGTGTCACAGTTTGGTGTAGGGTTGATGGTTCTTCCTCTCGCTCCGGCTGGATGTTCAAGTCGATCTGGGCGATCTTGAGAGGCAGCGATGCGGAAGTTTCTGTATCGACATTTGTGGTTCCTTTCTGAGAGTGAATCTCATGGCTCGGGCTTGGACGAGTTGATGGTGGATCATGAGTCCCTGCTTCAGGTAAAACCTCCGATGGTGGGATGGTCGACGACGACGATTGTTTCTCTGAATTCTCAAGTTCCTTTTCAGACTGACGCTTCTCGCGCAGCGTTTTGAACCTGCGTCTCACGGTGAGGCAGACGTTGCAATTGCACTCTGGCTTGTGCTTGGGGCCCTTACCGCTAGGAGGTTGTATACAGACGATGCATGAACAGCCAGGCTTGTGCCGAGGATGCTTAGTCGTTGGTTGGGATGCCGGGAGGTTTTCGCCGATAGCAAGACTCGCAAGTGCATCGAGACGATCAGACACTTCGACATTGTCCTTTTGTGCCTTTGCCTTGCCCCTCTTGGAACCACCTGCAGCTGCACATTGAACTACCTTATAGAAATGTTAAACAGAATAGCCTACATACCTCAGCGCTAAAACACACCTTATCGATAATTAGCAGAATATATATTCTTTAATGTGCATGAAAATCTAACGATGACAAAGTGGAAGGTGAAACCTTCCTGTTGAAAAACGATATTATTATGTTGACGCACCTGATTCTTGAGTAGAAGTGCAAGCTGACCTGCACACATTGGAAGAAAAAGGTTATGAACGGTAAATTAAACAGGATCGGGCAACAGTTGAGGTGCATAACATTCTAGTGAATCGACAAAAGTACGTTGCTAATTAATTATATTTAGACAAATTTTAGAACATGAATTCTAATGACAAATTTCAAACCGATTCATATAGTATCTACTATTTTGATTTGACTTCCGAGTTTGCATTAGAATGGGTCAAAAGACAACGGTTTCTGGCAATAGCAGATTAGGTTTGAACAAAGTGCTAGTATCAGCCACTGTTGAACAAGGTTGTTTGTAGATCTTTTGTCAATTCATATACTCAATCGGAGAACTAAACTACTAGGTAGCTTCGAATACCATGAATCGATAATATCTTAAAAGCTTGGAACATGTTTGCACGTCTTTTGTTAATCCAAATAATCAATTAGCAATGCATCAAGTGGATTTGACCATTATGTATAAAATGTTAATAATCTATTATTCAGATAAAAAGGGGAATCGGACCTAAGCCTAAAAGGAAAATGAGTTAAACATGAGGGAATATCAGGAAGATGTGCCAGAAAGAATACCCAGCTTGATTTGAGGTGAAGTATGGCATCTTCCCAAGTATAGGTGCTTCCTGTCCAAGACAAGAAAAAAAATGGTTCATTGAAAATAGTAAACAAGGCCAAAAAGTTTAAAGAAGGTCTAAGTTCAGCAAGACGGAAGCGGAGGGCAGTCTTAAAAAGAGGGCAAAAAACAAAATGTTTTAGATTTGTAAGAACTATCTTGGAAAAGAAATGCAAAGGTTGAGCATATAAATTAGTTAACCTACTGTACTGAGATTAAATCGGTGTAAAAGTAATCGAGCCATAGCCGTAATTACAAAATGAGTTGAAAGCAAAAAATCATTACTTTAATTGCCAAATAATTGGGTTTTTATTTCGCTCCACACAGGAATTGGTAAATCTGCAAAGCATGGAGATGGAATTGCATACCTAATAGGACAACAGTATATGGACATGATGATATACCAAGACTCAAAACAAGGAAAGGATACAACATATAAAAAGGAACAAAACGCTTCTGAAAATAATGAAATAGGTCATGAATAAAAGCATCAGAACTAATATTGAAAGAGAGATATTAAAGTACCCCTTTGAAATAGCAAATTAAAAGCCAAATTCAGTCTCATAGATAGTACAATGGAGGAGTGAATAATGAAACTGAAAGAGGGAAGACTAGATTAGTTTAATTGTATTTTGCTAAATGCTCTATCATTTTATTGCTTATTGACCATTTATCTATCTAACAGCACTGTTTCACGGAGTGTTAGATAGTCTGACATAAGTGACAGTCCGGCACTTAATGATTGGACTAGGTTAGCTATGTTTCACTGGATAGAAGGTGAATTAATTAGGAAAAGAGAAATATACACATGATCTAACCAACAGTATCTGTATTCTGTAGCACTTGAGCCACATCAAAAACAGTGCTAAAGAACACAAACTTCACTGATTGGATAATGGCTCATTTAAGCAGATAGACCCAATGGACACTCACTGCATAACAACTATAAATGTGGAGCTATATACAGAAAAACTGTTACAAATGACTAAAATTGCAAAATGAACAAGGAAG
The DNA here is from genome assembly GCA_025175895.1 of Wurfbainia villosa. Lineage (NCBI taxonomy): Eukaryota > Viridiplantae > Streptophyta > Magnoliopsida > Zingiberales > Zingiberaceae > Wurfbainia > Wurfbainia villosa. Next base: position 621,230 of record JAKLTH010000104.1, on the reverse strand, counting down.
CCAAAGAATGAGACAGGGAATAAAAGCCTCAAAATCTAATATGGTGAACCTCCTGACAGGATTTAAAAGTTAAATATCAGCATAGTAATTATAACATAGTGGATAAGTTGTTCACCTCATATTCCTCGAACTCATGACCTTCAATAACAACAATGCTAGGAGAAGAATTTGGAGGTGGATGAAGCAATTTTTGAGCCTCTTCCCATGTTAGTTTCAAATCCATTGATTCCTCATTTTCTATTCTTAGGCGTTTATTCTTTGAGCTAAGTGTTTTGGCTTTCCTTTTGCTAGGAACAGGAAGTGACCTGGCAATAGACCCATCCTTTTGTATAGGCCAGCTAGATTGATCTGTTGCATTGACAAAATCCAACAATCATATGATACTTAATATTTGAAAAACATCTAAAGGAGGAGCAGCATTTTTCCCATTACCTTCTGGCGGTGATGACAAATCATTGCCAGAATTGTGTGTTTTAGGATCCTGCAGGTTCAAAGTCTGACTTAAGACTTCAAGATGTAAATCATACAAATTGAGCCAATGACTAAATATTTAAATGAAAGGTTCTAGGAGCATAGAAGGCATTGGCAATTTCTTTATATATTTATACATAAAGAACACAGGATTTCTCCATTTTCATTACCTAGATAATCCTTGCCAAGCAAATATGTTTAAGAAATGGAAATATTTGATTAACCAACCTGTTCGTTAGAGTTGCTAGAAGCCTTTCTAAATCCCATGACCAGCTTTCCTTCTGGATCTATCCTACTAAATGTAACTGCAGAAACACATTTAGCTTCAAACACACAGAAAAGATGTCCCTCAAGTAATTGTAAAATTACACTTGTATGTATAGTCTGCACAGCCTTCATATTTGAAGTGCAAAATAACAATATAACTAAAAACTAAGACCATTTATAGAAACAACTTCAAAATGTGGAACTTGATATCTCTGTCAGGATTTTTTTATGACTAATGGTAAAAGCTGTTAATTAAACTAATAAGTTGAGTTCCTGTGGCAAATGGTAGAAATTTAAGGTCAAATATGATAAAAGAAATATGTATATCCATTGACTTTTAAGGATTGTCAAGAAGAATGTCTGGAAGCATCTAATAGCAATCTTTACAAAGAAAAGAGTAGTCAACACGTAAATCAGCTTGAACAATACCTGTGTCACCTGCTTGCAATTGCATTGCCTGAATACAAGGAGTAACCCCTTCCAATACATACATCCTGCTGTTATTGTTAGGCCAAAATCGAAATTGGAATGTCCAATTCCTTCCACTTGTATCCTGAACTTTTAATGGAAGTCCTTCAGGCTGAGAGATTGTAGGGAAGTACACCTGTGCAAAGACATCGTCCATAAGAAAACTCCCTCAAAATGCTAGAAATATAAATAGTCCTCTAAATGACAATCTTCGTGTGAATGAAATAGGTGACATACAAGAAACATTTTTTAGAAATGCATTTAAGTTACAAGTACCAAGGTACAAAATCTCAACAAGCTGACTAGAGATGTAGTACAATCCATGCAAAGCTGAAACCAACACAGAATTACTATCATCCAAAAGTTCATCAAAATGTATAACCACTTAAATTCAAAAGAGCTACGGAGCACAATTTGTAAACCATTACCAAACTATTTGATGGATCAGGAACCCAGATATCCATAGTCCAATCCCAAAACAATTAATAAGTAGATAGCATGTAAACTGTATGGATAAGCAATTTAATCACTTGGTGAGAATCACATTCCTCTATCCTAATCAGATTTAATCAATCTCACCCTTTATTTGGAGATCAACAGTTCTTGCCAACATTAACTTTAGAAATACAAGGAGGAATAGGTAATTCGTAAAATCAGGGACAGTGCTGCAGAAGTTTCTAAACTAAATATTTAAAAGCTGAAGGAGTCACCTCTGCGCATTTCTTGGGTAACACAAGCCGTCCAATCCGGGCAACATCACTAGCAGTTAGCATCTTCTCAAACAAGGGAGTGATGGTGGTTTGTGAACTTGCAATAGTTAAGTAATACTTCCAGTAAAAGTTATGGGAAGGGAGTAACATCATAAATGGGGAAATCGAGGTAAAAAAAACAAAGTGACCAAAACTTTCGACAAAGAATAAAAGAAATGGAAGGATACTTTGCAGATATTTGCTGTAGCTCTTGATCTGTTATTGTAGGCCAATATCGAGGAAGTAATTGTGTTCGTGGAAAGGCATCACCTTTATTTCTTCCATTGCGCACTTGAACTTGCATCCCAGCTTCAGTGATATGTGGAGGGCACAACTGGCTTGATAATGGAGCAGTTACTTGAGCCAGTGGCTGATTTGCTGAAAGAGTAATTGGACCCTTTGCTCCATGTGATGATGAAAAAGGAACAGGTAGTCCAACAACAAGAGATGAGTCTTCTTTTGCAACAGGTGATGTTTGCAAATTGATAGGTAGTGGATGCAAATTGGTAGGTGGATTTGATTTTGCTTCAATTTTAAATCCAGAACTGGTTGAAGGGTCCGCGGTTACCAGTTTCCTTGTAGAATTTGGATCATTTTCTACTACAAAAAGACATGAGTTTGACAAAGATAAGGATAACTCACTCTAGTATTTGTTGTAAGAAGGAAATGAGTCCAAACCTGTGTTCCCATGAGCATATCTATCTGCAATGTTGTTAATGCTGCCAGAAATTACTCTCTCAGGATCAAAGTTTTTTTCATGTGCTGATATATAGTGCCGCCTCCCCGGTGCCAACCTTTCAATGCTACAAGGCCTGTCAAATTCATATGATAGTCTTTGTTGCAAATCAGACTGCATATTTGTCATATTCCACATATGTGGAGCTTGACGCCATTGGCCAGAAAATGGAGTGGAAACTGATTTCCATGTTTTAGCAGATGAATCTCTCCTTTCAGAGGCATGTTGCATAAGCATAGAAGGAGAAGACATTTGAGTTGGTGCCTAGAAACATATTAGTAGCAAGAAAATCAAGGAGTCAAATAGGTGGAAAAAAGTGTGATGTACCTAAAACAATTGTTAATGGATACCTATATTTGCAGCTATCATGGTAGGGAATTAGAACAACATCAGCATAATAAAAAGCAATAAATAAAAATACTGTGTTAATAGCTCAAATTGGGTTCACCTAAATATAACCGAATGAACTCCTAACCTGCACATAGACAATTATAGAATCACATGACACCAATTTAACCAAATTAACAAATATATCTCAAGTGCTTTCACGTTCGAAGAGAAAACAGACAGAAGCAATTACACCATTACAGAGTATTTCAGTTAATCGCACTAATTATCAATTTCGTCACATGTTCCTATACCATTATAAATTATTAATGTCAATACAAAAATTATACCAACAAAAATTCCAATATAATTTGTAGATAAAGGCTAAGAAGGTTTAAATTCACGACATGCTATCATGCACTCAACTAAGTTAATGCCACTGTTAGCAGAAGAATAGGATTGTCAAACTGTCAAAGTATTGCATGACAGTGACAGAGTGAGGGTGAGTTCTGCAGCTCACCTTTGGAAGAGATTTACTGGCGCATGCAATGCACTCTACTCCTCCAGCATCAAGATAAATATAAGTTTGAGCTGACACTATACACCCGCAATGCAGCCTCTGCAAATAGTACAGTTATTAAGGCATACAACACAGCCACAAACGGCGATTTTACATTCATGTGAACAGATGAGTAGCGTGCTAGTAAAACTAGTTAGAACCAAAACAGAGTTCCTCTCTAACCTTGCGGCATGTCTCACAGTTTCTCCAACCAGTGACACCAGAATGAAACGTCTCGCAGAAAGACCCTTGCTCAAATGCACTTCTACAGTAGCAAATAGATATGATCCAATATACGGGAGGCGAATTAATTGGAGAGAAAAATTAGAAGCACGGTACTATTTTCTACATGTATACATCATGCATGACTCATCCCAAGCAGCAAAAGCCATCCGTTTGAATATTTATCCACAATAATTCAAGCGGTATTAAACATTTAAAAAAAATAAAGTCAAGCATGTAATTCACACGATCGCAGTAGTAGAACTCACATTCAGCGAGTGTGAATCACATAGAACGAACGGAAGGATAGAAAACTTGATAGAGAGAACAACAGAAGCTGCCTCAATCGCTCGCTGTAAAACCAAATCCGATCACCTCAACGCCCAAATCCGAATGAAAAACCGACTCATTTATAGTAACACGGAGACGACACTTTTTTGAATAAACAAGGGGTAAAAACTAGTGCAAGGGAGCTTTAGGAATGGGGAACCAAGCAAGACTGGAGAGGAGGGCAGTACGAGCAGCGGCCGCAAAGCTCCGCGATCTCTCCGGACCGGAGGCGCCACCCCTTCTTCCTCGGCGGCTGGTGATCCGCTACGATTTCCTTGCACTGGGAGTTGAAGCAGATCTTGGTCGCTGGCGGCGCCGCCGCGGACGCCGAATTAGGAACAGGCGCAGACATGGAGACGAGGAATTGGGCATGTAGATTGAAAATCCCAAACCCTACGCTTGAGCTTGCAATCCGGAGCCACGAAGCCTCGAATCGGAAGCCAGTGAAGCGGCGAAGGAGGGAGTGGGCGACTTCGATCGAAGGGTAGACGCGGGAGCGATCGAGGAGGCGAAGGAAGAGGGAGATGTAGATTGAGACATGTAACGTAAAATACTACGTGAATTCGGTGAGCGGAGGAGGCTCTAAATAAACCTAGTTTTAGTTTTGTTTGGAACAAAATTGCCTCTCTCGCCCGCTGTATTTTACAACCTTTCAAATTATTCTTATAATTTTGTAAAATCTCCAAGATGTTCAATAATAAGAAGTTTATGATTTTTAAATATGGTATGCTTTACCAATGGCTCCACTTATTCTTCTATTTTAAGTAGATCAAAAATTAATTAAAAAAAATTACCTCTGGATTATATTTGTAATGCAATGGAAAAATGTTAACGTTGTGAAGATCAATTTCTCTCTCTCTTTATTTATTTATTTATTTATATATATATATATATATATACACCGTCGTCCACTTTTGTTTTTTTTTTAAGAGCCGATTGAAATCGGTTATCCTATCCAATATCAACATAGATTAGGGATGTCTCTTCGATGTCTAAATCGGATAGAAGAAGATAATAGTAAAATGAAAGATAGAAAAATGTGCCGATGAGAAAGTCATAGAGAATTTTCTTGACTTCAATCGACTCTTATTATAAGAGTTCTCATTCATCTCGTCGACCGGAGCTATCCATTAGCTGCGTCATTTGACAAGTTGTTAAGGGACAATTGTTATAGGAAATCTTCATTTGGTTTTATTAGTGTCTATAAAAATTATATATCTCCACAATGATATGATATTATCCACTTTGAACCTAAGCTCTCATGATTTTATTTTTAAGTTTTACTCAAAATGTCTCATACCAATGGAGATATCTTTTTATCTTATAAGCACATGATCTTTTTCATGTTTTACAAATGTGAAACTTTAATTGTATTCCCTATACTTCCAACAACCTCCCTCAAACGAAGAACCATATTGAGCCTCCCCTCAAGCGTATCCGTCCTCGAAAGACTTTCTCTGTTTGATGTATGATTTTCAATCCACCAGGACTTCCTGTCAACTATCTGATCCTCTTGACTCAGCTGGACTCCCTACAAGTTGTCTAACCCTTCTGATCCAACTAGACTTCCTGTTAGTTGTTTGTTCCTCCCGATCCAATTGGACTTCCTACCTAGTGTCTAATTCTCTTGATCCGGACATGAGAGCTTTATTTCCTTCATTCGAAGTTCATGCTTGACATTGACCATGACTCTGATAACAATTGTTAGTGTATATAAGAATCATATATCTCCACAATGACATGATATTGTTCACTTTAGACTTAAACCTTCATGGTTTTATTTTTGGACTTTACCCAAAAGATCTCATATCAATAGAGATATATTTTTATCTTATAAGTATATGATCTTTTCCATGTATTATAAATGTGGATTTTGATTGTATTCTCTATACTTCCAACAGATTTGCCACATATTCCAGAGTTATTATTGGGTGACATTGTTAAGAGATCATATGTGATAATTATCGAGAAGCATCTCATATGCGATTCTCAGATTTCTGACTCTCTAGCTACTCTCAACTTCTTCTGCTATAGATTCCTCTTGCTATCGACTCCTTCGGCTCCCGACTCTTGCATACTCTTGACTTTCTTGAGTTGTCGAGAGCTTCCAATTCTTCTGACTCACAAATTGTTGAGCTCTCGACTTGTTTAAATTATCAAGCTCTTTCAACTTTTGAGTTGTTGAATATTCTCGACTCTTGAGTTTCATACTCCTTGACTCTTGACTTTTTATGTATTTGAGCTCCCACGTCTATGTTGGTACAATCGACCCAAGTCACGATTGACCGAACTCGAGTTTGACTTGAGCGATATTTTGATGTTTGACATGAAGGTTGTTGGATCGAAGCGGATCGCTAGAGGGGGGGTGAATAGCGATAAAAACTTTTCTTTTAAATCGTTCGATAGACAATTAAACGCAGCGGAAATGTAAATAAAAACTAAATGAGACAAATAGTTTTTTTACTTGGTTCGTAGCCTTCGGCTACTACTCCAAGGCCCTAACGGTCCTAGACCGTGTACGGAGGGCAATTCACTAAAACACTCCTCCTCGTTGGAGGTAGGAGTTTTACGATTACAAAAGCCTTCGAAGCAAAAAGATAGAGAGACAAACCCTCTCTTCTATTAAAGTAAAATGCAACGAAAAGCCTCGATTAAAAAGAATTGCAATATTGAAAGCAATAAAAAATTAAGATTATACCAACAACTAAACAAAAGAAACTTTAAGCTAGGGTTGTTGGCAGCACTTCGTTGTTGTAGAGTCGTCGGAGAGTCAGTAGCGAAGGCTTTTGAGCACTTAGAATTGAGGATGAAACCCTAGGTTTGACCCTCCTTTTATAGCCTTTAAGCCCCCTCAACGAATGGGTCTTCAACCAATCACAAATGGGCACAAAACTCCTTGAAAAATGGTGATAAAGCTTGACTCCTCGAGGCTGATTTTTTACCACCGGCTGAATCTGCCTGAATGGCGCCGCTGAATCGCTGAATCGATGGCCAGGATTTTTGACTACAATAAAGAGTTAGCTCAAAATATAAGTGGATTCGACGGTCACTTGCCGTCCGATTTCAACATAGACCTTCCATGGGAAGTCTTGGGTCGGATTGTCGCCTAAGATCATCCCCGTAAAGAGGATACGACCTCACTTACGCTCGCACACACGAGCTTACCTCGATACTTACGTGTCGCTTTTGCTTCCGGCCTTCCACTCGATTCCTTTGGCTCCCTCCGAAGTAACTCGAGTGTCGCTCGACCACCGCGGCTTCCTCCGGGTGTCGCTAGCCTTCAGCTCCAGCATTGAGACTTTTCTGCACACTTGATTTAGCTCGTGAGATAACAATATAAGCTTAACTTTATATCGTTTGCTATAATCAAAACTTAGGTTCGACTTAGGTGCTCACTGCACCAACAATCTCCCCCTTTTTGATTTATGGCAAACTCACATACAAAGTTAAGACAAAAATAAGTATGAGATTATGCATGAATGAGTAGGAGTATATAAAAATTCTTTTTCAAGTGCTCCCCCTTGAGGAATCCTCCCCCTTGACCGAGGGTGAGTACTTGAGAAAGGGTTTTAACTCTCCCTTGATATGTGCTACTAAGAAAAGAATTAAGTATCAAATTACTTAATATTGGTCATAGTGTTTAAAATAAGTTTTAAGTTAAGAAACCAAATTATTTCTTAACCTTGGCCTTTTGTTAAAAGTTAAATAAGTTTTCAAAACTTAAAGTTAACTTTTGGTTTAATTATGAAGTAAGAGTTAAGTTATCAAAAAAAAATTTTGACCCCTTAACTTTTGTCCTTTTCTCCTTTTCTCCCCTTTTGGCGTATATCAAAAGAGTAAGGGGTGTGTGGAAAACAAAATAAATGTTAAATTTAAAGTCCAAGCATGTTCCACATTTTTATTTTTAAAAATAATATAAAAATAAGTTCATCTATAAAATGTTGACTCATATTTGGCTTGATTGATATGAAGGATCAACCAGTCCGGTCGAGTTGGTATGATTATACTCGTGGTTCATAGCGATGCACTAGCTCTACATCCGGAACTGTGAGTAAGGTCCTAACATCTCACGCCATCTACGTGGCTAAGTACACAAACACATTAGTCCTATGTGTTGTGAGATGTATTGGCTCCTTAAATCTATAGGTGCATGATATCTAAGGTATGTCCTATGCTAGTTCCATGAAAAAAAAAAGTAAGAAATATTAGTAAGAAAATATAATTTGCAAGTTCCTATTCTACTACGCACATGCCCAATTTTCGTCTTAATAGACTAAATTCGGCTTCGGGTAGGGGTTTAGTAAATAGGTCTGCTAAGTTAGACTTGAGTCAACATATTCGAAGTTGTATGGAGCCGTTGGCTACATGTTCTCGAATGAAATGGTGTTTTACCTCTATATGCTTTGTCCTTGAATGGCATATAGGGTTCTTAGTTAGATTTATCGAACTTATGTTGTCTACAAAAATTTTAGTTTTGGTGAAGTCCAACCTAAAGTCTCAGAGAGTGTGCTTCATCCAAAGAAGCTGAGTTACACACTCACCCATCGCAACGTATTCGGCTTCGGTGGTAGATAAAGCAACACAATGTTGCTTCCTACTGCACCAACTCACTAAACTTGAGCCGAGTAGTTGACAACAACCACTCGTGCTCTTTCTATCGAGTTTACTATCGACATAATCCGAATCGGAGTAGCCGATTAGTTCGAACTCCGTAGATCTAGGGTACCAAATACCAACGTTAAGTGTACCCTTAAGATATCTAAGGATACGCTTAACTAGGGTTAGGTGAGACTCCTTAGCACAGGTTTGAAACCTGGCACACATACTTACTGCGAATAGGATGTGTCCGATCATAGATTAAGTATAGGAGACTTCCTATCGCGCTCCTATAGTACTTTAAGTCAATGGACTTACTTTCTAGGTCTTCTCCTATGTTAACATTAATCGCCATTGGGGTGTTTATTATCTTAGCGTCTTGCATTCCAAATCTTTTAATTAACTCCTTAGTGTATTTTTGTTGATATAGGTATATACCATCCTTAGTTTGTTTAATTTGTAGACCTAAAAAGAAACTTAACTCGCCTACCAAGTTCATTTCAAACTCACTTTCCATGAGTGAAACGAACTCGTTTAGTAAGGCTGAGTTAGAGGTTCTAAAAATTATATCGTCTGCATAAATTTGAGCTATGAATATTTCTTTACCTAAGGTTTTTACGAAGAGAAATGGGTCAACTAAGCCTTGGTTAAACCCTTTTGACTTAAGATGGATTGAAAGTCTCTCGTACCAAGCTCGAGGAGCTTGTTTAAGTCCATAGAGAGCTTTCTTAAGTTTTAGAACATGGTCGGGTTTATCTAGATTTTCGAACCCGGGGGGTTGGCTAACATAAACTTCTTCTTTAATGTATCCATTTAAGAATGTCGACTTAACATCCATTTGAAACAGCTTAAATCCTCGATGTGCGGCATAAGCTAGCAACATTCGAATGGATTCGAGTCTAGCTACTGGGGCATAGGTTTCATCGTAATCTAAGCCTTCGACTTGACTAAACCATTTGGCGACTAACCTAGCCTTGTTTCTAACTACTTCACCTTTATCATCAAGCTTATTTCGAAACACCCACCTTGTTCCAATTATCGTTTTGTCTTTAGGTGGTGGTACTAATTCCCACACTTCATTCCTAGTAAATTGAGCTAGCTCTTCTTGCATTGCAATAATCCAATCGGGATCAAGAAGAGCTTGTTCAATTGATTTGAGTTCTATCTTTGAAATTAAGGAAATTTGACTAAGGTTCCTATAGGATGCTCTAGTTCGAACTCCTAGATTAGGATCTCCTATCACTTGATCGATAGGGTGGTTAGTCTGAATCCTAGATTGGGTTTGTGTCACCTAATGCTTGATCAATGGGGTGACTTGGTTGAACATTAGTTTGGTTGGAGTCATCTATCACTTGATCAATAGAGTGACTTGGTTGACTTAGGTTAGGATTGACACTAGACCTGATCTCGGGATCAGAGTTAGGTCTAGTATGAATCGGCTCGCTAATTGGGGTTGTCGGGGGTTTTGTAGGTTCATGTCCTTCATCAAATACTACATTGATAGTCTCCTCGACTCTAAGGGTGTCGTGGTTATATACTCTATAAGCTCGACTTGTAGTCGAGTATCCTAGAAAGATTCCTCCGTGGTCTTGGATGTAAATTTCCCTAGGTAATCCTTAGTGTTTAGGATATGTACCTTACACCCAAATACCCTAAAGTACTTGATGTTAGGTATTTTATCATGATAAATCTCGTATGAGGTCTTAAGGTGCCTCTTTACCATAAGGATTCTATTTTGGACATAGCATGCCGTACTCACGGCTTCTGCCCAAAACCTATCGGGTAGGTCATATTCGTTCAACATGGTCCTAGCGGCTTCTTGTAGAGTTTGGTTTTTCCGCTCCACTAGGCCATTTTGTTGAGGGGTCCTAGGGAAAGAGAATTCATGGTGGTATCCGTTTAGGTTACAGAAGTCGGTGAACCTTTGATTTTCGAATTCACCACCATGATCGCTTCTAATTCTTTTAACCTTAAGGTTTTTTTGATTCTCGATTAATTTGAATAAATTGATTAATTGATCTAGGGTATCATTTTTATGTTTGATGAACCTAACCCAGGTAAACCTGGAGTAGTCGTCAATTATGACTAAGCAATATTGACTTTTATTGAGTGACTTAGCTCCATGTGAATCGAATAGATCCATATGCAGGAGCTCAAGTACACTTGAGGTTCGTTCTTGGTTAGTTAACTTGTGTTGTGTCCTAGGTTGTTTTCCTTGTTGACAAGCATTACAGATTTTATTAACCAAATTGTTAAGGTTGGGTAAGCTTCTGACTAGGCCACTCTGACTCATCTTGTGGACGAGTCTTGGGTGCGAGTGACCGAGTCGTCGGTGTCACAACCATGATTCCTCTTCCTGTGTCATAAGACATTTGGCTGAGGATTTGATTAAGTTAATTGTATAAATGTTATTTGTCCTAGTTCCTTTGAGTATTGTTTTAGCTGTTTCATTTGTTTTAATTACACATTCATTTTCTAAAAATATGACCTTATAATTACATAATTACTTACGCTTACGCTAAGCAGGTTATATTCAAAATTCTCTACAAGTAATATATTTTTAATAACAAAATTCGAGTTAAGCTCGATATCACCTGATCCGATGATTTTAAGCTTGCCGTTATTCCCAAAGGCTACCGATCCTTGTCGTTTGAATCGAAGCTTCGCGAATTTGAGTTGATCCCCGGTCATGTGTCGGGAGCAACCGCTGTCTAACATCCATTGATCCTACACACAAGGTGGTTGGATTGGATGTTAGATTATTATATTTTTTAAAAAAAATTGGTTGTAAGTTATTAAACCTAGGTCATCTCACCGGAGTCTATATGATCAAGCATGTTATACTTATGTGTTCTTTGTGAGATGACTTCCAATTAAGTTGATTAAGTGCATTTATGTTTAAGTAATGTTAGATTTGGATTTGAACCTAGGCTTGTCAAGTTTACCTTTTCAAGATCATGGCTTCCAGGTCGTGGCGAGGCACAGGGGCCTTCTTTTATCGGATCATCGACCACTTCCTTAGACAAAGCCATTTTCAAGAAAATGATGACTTGACTCACCTAAAATTATTTCCTCGTCTAACTAGTTATTTTTGAAAAGAGGCTCCCCGAGGCTCAATCTTTTCGAAGGATTTTAGTTGATTATTTGAAAAGAGGCTCCCCAAGGCTCAATCTTTTCGAAGGATTTTAGTTGGTTATTTGAAAAGAGGCTCCCCGAGGCTCAATCTTTTCGAAGGATTTTAGTTGGTTATTTACGTGTTCTAAGTGAGTTCACGAAAGAAAAAAAAAATCTAAGCATGCAATTTCTAAGTTAAAACACAAACATGTTTTGTACTGGCTCCCCCTAGACCGTTGAATCAGTTTGGTCTATCCACATAGTGGATTTGGTCCTTGGGAACCCAGTACGAGTTGGATCCTAGAGTTGAAATCAAAGTGGTCTTAGGGACCCATGCTTGGACACATTTTTTATGTCTACTTACGATTGACATATACGACTTATTGGTCGTGTTTGAGCTAAACTTTAGTCCGGCCTTGTTGTACACGGCCCTTTGCGATCCAAGTAGGAGGTCAAGTCCTTTGGATCCCAAAGTAAACTTTTCCAACATATTCCTAAGATCTTCGACTTGACTTTTCAAGAGTGAGTTCTCAACTTCAAGTTTTTCAACCCGAGTTGAGTCCTTCTCTTGAACTCGACTAGTCGAAGAGGTTAGGGAGACCTCGTGTTTGAGGAGTTTAACTTCCTCAACCAGGGTCTCGACCTTGGACTCGGACTTAGCTAACTTCCTAGACAAAAACCTAACCGTATTATGTAAAGTATTAAATAAGGTTCGACTCACCTTAAGGGTATCTTTTGAACCGGATGTGTATCCGTGGCTTGACTTGAAGGTAGCTTCGTAGTCCGAGTCATCCTCAGGTTCTGACTCAAGTTCAGGTTCGGTCTCCGTGTCGGACTCAATCGATTTCGCCATGAAGACGTGGTCTTCGTCTTCTTCGGATGACGCTTCTTCCCATGTCGCATTGAGGGCCTTCTTGTGCTTAGGTGCTTGGTGGTTGAGCTTGGGGCACTCGGACTTTATATGTCCAAACTTGTTACACTCATAACACCAAATATTAGAACTTTTAGGCTTACCTTGGTTGGGTCGAGTTGTGGTTCGCTTTCGTCCCTTGGCTATCCTTTGAGCTAGGTTCATTAGTTCGGCAGTCAATTCCGGGTCAACTTCTTCTTCGGACTCATCTTCCTCCTCGGTTGGTGGTGGCTTGCTTGCGATTTTCTTCTTCTTTGAACCTGCAAACAAGGCTATACCCCTCTCGGGTTCCGAGTTGGACTGCTCATGTAATTCAAAATCCGAAAAGAGTTCATCTAATCTAAGTTTAGAAAGGTCCTTGGAGACCTTGTAGGCATCGACTATGGATGCCCACAAGGTAGTCCTCGGAAAAGAGTTTAGAACATACCTTATAAGGTCGCGGTTTTCGACCTTTTGCCCGATTGCGTGTAGGTTGTTGACTATGTCTTGGACACGGGCGTGGAGTTGCGCGACTCGTGTTCCTGCATTTTTAGTGTGTACAATTTATTGAACAACAAATCACGCTTGCAAACCTTAGCTTGATCCGATCCTTCGTAACTCGATCGGCCTTTGTCCAAAGGTCCTTTGCGCTAATGAAGGGGTCGACGCGATTTAACTCCTCCTTGGACAAGCCGCATTGGAGGATTTGTGTTGCCTTGGCGTCGGCTTCGACTTGTCATTTTGTCGCAATGGTCCATTGATCATAATCCAAGGAGTCACCCACTTCATTACTCGGAAGTGTGAAACCCGTTTGGATTATGATCCACATCTCGATTTGGGTTTTGAGAAAGCATTCCATCCGACCCTTCCAATAACGGAAGTCATCTCCGTTGTAAAACGGAGGTCGGACGGTGCTAAAACCCTCGAGATGGGCCATTAGAACAAAATACAAAAAGGGACGAAGACGAAGAAACTAGCAACGACAAAAACACAAAACAAGGTACCAAGACTCGCGTCTTGGATTAGTAGTGCGGGAGTAAATTTAACAAAGCGAAATAAATCAGAAATAAACAGAAATAAAAGAAAAATAAATCTGTGAAAAATGGCTAGATTGGTGGTTTCACCAAATCTTAGCAACCCCCGGCTCTGATATCAATTGTTGGATCGAAGCGGATCGCTAGAGGGGGGTGAATAGCGATAAAAACTTTTCTTTTAAATCGTTCGATAGACAATTAAACGCAGCGGAAATGTAAATAAAAATTAAATGAGACAAATAGTTTTTTTACTTGGTTTGTAGCCTTCGGCTACTACTCCAAGGCCCTAACGGTCCTAGACCGTGTACGGAGGGCAATTCACTAAAACACTCCTCCTCGTTGGAGGTAGGAGTTTTACGATTACAAAAGCCTTCAAAGCAAAAAGATAGAGAGACAAACCTCTCTTCTATTAAAGTAAAATGCAAACGAAAAAGCCTCGATTAAAAAGAATTGCAATATTGAAAGCAATAACAAATTAAGATTATACCAACAACTAAACAAAAGAAACTTTAAGCTAGGGTTGAAGACTTGTTGTAGAGTCGCTGAGAGTTGCAAAGATAACGAGACTTTTGAGCACTTAGAATTGAGGATAAAACCCTAGGTTTGGCCCTCCTTTTATAGCCTTTAAGCCCCTCAACTAATGAGTCTTCAACCAATCACAAATGGGCACAAAACTCCTTGAAAAATGGTGATAAAGAAGATCATCAACTTTATATAATCAAAATTTAAAATATAAATTTAATGGCCAAAATTTGGAAAAAAGTAATCCCATTTTTAGGGAATTTTAGGAATTATTTATGGAGATAAGGAAAATCGACTTTTAAAGAGCCTGTTTAGATGATATTTAAGGATTAATTGAACCAAACCTAGGCTAAGCTTTTGGTTTTATTTTCAATCTCACCATCGCTAGGGTTTTGTGTCCGCGCCACTTGATCGGTAGGATTTGCAACCATTTTCTCTTCCCGTGGTTGGAACACGGCGATGGTGCTAAAAGTAGGAGTTTTTGTTATCATTCCCAAGTACACATCTATCTGATAGAGTCTTAGTTAAGATCAAGTCTTCCGAGGAGCAAACCGGAGGAATACTTTGGAGAAGAAAGATGGGAAAATAGAAATAAAAGAATTCAATGGATCTAATCACCTATTGATGAAAGAAGATACTTGGTATTCTCAAACGGATGATATTATGATCTCAAGCCACCAATGATCGAGTTCTAATCAAGGTGGCAAGAGGCGAAGAGAAATGTGGAGTTTCAGGTATATCTTAGTTGTTTATTTTCTTCAATTGTTGTGTTTGATTTTTGGCTATGGTCGCTGTGAATTGGGTTGTAAACGAGCGTGAAGATTGCATTATTCGAGTAATTGGACGAAAAGATGGTTATATTAGGTGGGAGGTGATCGGGATGTCATTAAGCATTTGGGTTAATTGGGTTATGAATGAAATCGATTAAGTATTCGATTTGTCGGTGGATTACATTTTTGTTCTTAACAATAGTTATGTTGTATGCAAGTTTCGGTCACGAGGTAGGTCCCCGATCGTGACGATTTCATTCTTACGGACATTTTTATTCAGGCGGATATTTTGACTTATCTTTTAGATATAGTCAAGTTGATATGCTAGTTAGGATAGCTTGCAATAATTTTCATGTTTATATGTCTAGCATGTTTTTGGTGCCTACTTGATACATGCATGTGATAGGATATAATTATATCTTCCCTGTTTTATTTGGATCATAGTTACTTGGTTTATGGATATGCACATTGGTGCATATTATTCGATAGATATTTTAGTTGGATTTACATGCTTTAGTATCATGCACCATCTTGCATGATTGCATTGGACGAGGTTCCTTTATAGCTGAGCCCGCAACTGGGATATGGCTTGCACACCCGCCACTCATGGGTTAGTAGTACATCGAGGGTGTGCTCTGTTGCAGTCACCGGTCCGCCATGGTAGCGATGAGGCAGCGTAGGGCGTGATCCTCCTCCGGTCTATGATACCGGAGATGAGAGCTTAGCTCCCACTGCTTGGGGCAGAGGATAGTGTATCGACAAAGATCCCGTCCACTCTGGCCACTCAGAGCAGTGATGGCAGAGTGCACAATTGTCATAGCCCTACCCACTCGGCCACCATCATCACAGAGGCTACCTCAAGGCCAGGGGTGACTATCATTCAGACGACATGCACTTCAGACGGATCGCATTTGTATGTTTGCCGTGATTAGATCGATGCCTTGGATGTTGCATATGATCGCATACATGGATTCATTCGATATGGTGATGATTTTATCTCTTATAGTAGGGCACATGCTCCTATATCATGTAGGAGATCGGTGACCCTTTGCATTTATTTCTTGCTTACCCGATATGTGAGATCAGATTGCATGATTTTTATTGTTAGCTATATCTTACTGCATCGACTATACTCTGAGTTATTTGAACTTACCCCGGATTTATATCTATTTCGATGAAGTCAGAGAGTCCAATTACAAACCCCACTCGTGGGAAGTTTATTTGGGTTATTTGTTCTATGGTTTGGATATTTTGATTAGAATACATGTTTAGGATTGAGTTGAATATTTGTATTCGTGGATTTTCGTGTCCTTATGGACCTTTATTTGGTTTTGTTTCGATTGATTTGGTTTGATTCTCGCGCACGATAGGTAAGTCTAGTTATTGTGGACTGGTTACCATTTATTGTGATAGTTGTCCAGAGGCCTATTTTATTACCTGTGTGTGTGTTTGGATTCCGGTCGTGTTGACCGATGTATAGTGGCCGTGTAGGCCTTGTATGAAAATTGGTATTGTCACCCGTACAGGGGAGATGCTGCCGGATTTTTATCCAAGGGACTCACTGAAGATAATTTTTTGGTATCGAGCGTAGGTTTGAGTTCCTTAGGGTCTTGGGTTTGAGTTTGTCACGGCAAAGTTAATGGGTATTTTCGATTGGTACGGATTTCCACGATTTCTATATTCGGAAATTCGAGGTATTGTGCGATTTATTCAATTGGGGATTGGCTCGACAGACATCTCCGTGACGGCTAACAAGTAAAAAAATTCTAGATTTAGTACATATTTGTATTGGTTATATTGGTTATGCGATTTACTTAGGTAGTATCATGTTTTTTCTAGTATTGTTTTAACCTGATATCTGTTAAACTGTTAGATTTTTTAGGTTGCTAGTTTATCGTTAGCATGTGGTTATTAATTGTTATTACTGCTATACGTAACCAGTTACCATTGTGATATAAATGATTAGATATTATTGGTAGATGTTTACCTATTACTATTTGGACTAGTATTAGGATTGGACTAGTTGAATAATATGAATAAGATGGATAAATTTGTAGAAGGTATACATATAGGTTCTTGAACTCTCTAGATCCTAGTGTATGATAACATGATTACATTTCTTACGTAGTTTAGGGTATATATAGGCATCTGATGCTTTATTTAGTATTGTCTTGACTTTGTTCTGGCATGACCCTTTAGTTATACCCTAATTAAAAATTTCAGCCATTGATTGCCATTAGTATGACTATGCTGTCGTTTATTAGACAATGTGTTATATGTTCATATGGCTATGTGTTTTTGCGGTGGATATCATGATTAAGACTAATAGAGGTAGAATAACTTAGATGAGGTTATTCTGTAGGAGCGGATCTCAGGAATGAAACAACATTAGTGGAACCCTAGGTGTTGGAATCCTAGGCGTAATAACCCGGATGTGCATATTGGTATATGTTTATCCATTTACTATTTCAGTGATATGGTGATCGGACTAGTAGAGTTTGTATGGTTTGGATGTGATTAATCCTTACTATATCTCTCATTTTGGTTGAGAGAGAGTCTACAGTAGAGTCTCTCTATAGGTAGATGCTTTATATATTTGTGGTCAATCATGCCTCCCAATAATGGTTAAGATGATCTACTGTAAGGTTATACTCTTGCGTTATTCGTTCGGAGTTGGTAATAATCGGATTCGTATGACGCTGGTAGCTAGATAGCTACTTTACATCTTAAGTACCCACGAGATACGTTCATGGTAGCAGGTTGGGGCATGCATGATTGAACTGGTAGGATGATATAATTTAGGCTTAACCCTCTTGTCGTGCTTGTTAGTAGAGGGGTTGCCCTTATTGGCCTTGATAGGCGTTTCCTATTAGTTGGGACGAAATCCTATGATTAATCGTCTCAACGGGATTATTAGTGGACTTATGATTTTGATTGACCTTGATAACTGATCATGTTAGAAGGGTTGGAACGCTAGACTTAACCATCTCGACTTATTTATTTATAAATCGATGATCTTTACCGGCTTTGGTAAACATTTCATATTAGAGGTGTTAAAACCCTCGCTTGACCGCCTCAATGGGTTTAATTGTAGATCGATGATCTTTGTCGACATTGAAAGTCGATTTATGCTGGATGTATTGGATAACCCTAGGCTTAACAACCTAGGATAATCGACTGCCCACGCGACCTATTAGTGGTAGTATGCTAATGCCTGCAGTCGATAACTAGATATCTATATACTGCCTGTCTATCCACGAGTCTCATTCGTGGTAGCATATAGTTACACGTAGACAGTGCTATTGATTGTCGGCCCACGAGTTACGTTCGCGGTAGCTCATAGATAATTCCCTTTGTATTACCTAGAGAGCCACGAGGCTTTGTCGTGATATCCGGATGTGCACTGCTTGTTGCAGTGGTTGTGTATGTTGCAGGTATATTTATTATACTGCTGATTAGGTTAGTTGCAGACTGATATTGGTACTCTGAGGGTTGGGTTACTCTAGCTTGTTCCCTGTTGTTGGTGCAGTGGGCACCAAAGTCGAACCGGTATTTTGATTATGGCAAAAGGCTCAATAGTTAAGGGTATATTTGTTATCTTACGAGCTCAATTAAGTGTGCAGAAATGCTAAAGTTGAGCGGAAGGTCATGCGACACCGGGGAACCGAGGTGGTGGGCAACGCCAGAGGGACTTCTGAGGAAGCCGAGGTACTCGGTGAAGACCGGAAGCGAGGCTACAAGGTAAGCTCGTGAAAGCGGCAAGGTCGCAGCGAGATCCACCCAATACCTCCAATGGAAGGTCTAGGTCGAGATCGATGGTTAGAACCATCAGTACTTTTTATATTTTAAGCTAACTTGTACTAGCCCAAAACCCTTTGACTACCAACTGCTAGTCAAGTTCCAAATTTCGAGAAGAGCTCGAATTTCAAGGGGGTGAATTTGGACTTGACTCGTGTTTTGGTACAAAGGGTGATGTGGCATCAAGGTGGACATCCAAACCATCACCAAGCTTCCTTGTGGTGGACGCCCAAGATAAGGTGAGTTGGCACAAGATGGTTGGCTCCCATGATGTGGCACAAGTTGAATGGCTCCAACAAGTTGGCGCCCAAGGAGGTTGGAGGTGGCACAAGGTGGTTGGATGAAACACCTCATCCTCAAGTTGGCGCCCAAGGAGGTTGGAGGTGGCACAAGGTGGTTGGATGAAACACCTCATCCTTGAGTTGGCGCACAAGGAGGTTGGAGGTGGCACAAGGTGGTTGGATGAAACACCTCATCCTTGAGTTGGCGCAAAGGATGTGGATGAACAAGTCTTGGGGGATAAGAACCTCACCTTGGACACTACCTATGTCTAAATTCATAGATCAATATCCATAAATAGACATGTTCAAGCCAAGCAAATAACAAGAATTAAAGAGCTCTCAACACGCCGTCGTAACGCCGCTACTACTACTCACATTTGCTACGACGAAGTGCCGCCGACAACGAAAGCTACATCTTCTACTTATAAGAGTTGTCGGTATATTTATTTAAGTTCTACTTTAAATTGTCTTTGCTTTAATCGTAATAAGGAAAGGGGAGTGTCCCTTTGCCTTGATTTCTTTTGTAATCGTTGTCTTACCTCCAACGAGGAGGAGTGGTTTTAGTGAATTGCCTCCGCACGTGATCAAGGATCACTAGGGCCGTGGATTAGCAATCGAAAGATTGTGAACCACGAAAATATCTTGTCTACTTTATATTTCACCGCACTCTCTACTTGCTTTTTACTTATTGCAAAAGTTTTTAACGACATCGATCGCTATTCACCCCCTCTAGCTTACACTTTCGATCCAACAATTGGTATCGAGTCGGGCGCTAAGATTCGTGAAACCACCAATCTAGCTTTGTTTTTCTTTTTTTACAGATTTTATTTATTTATTTCTGTTTGTATAATTATTTCACTTGCTTATCTTCTCCTACATATAGAATTGCATTAGAGGCTTTAGGATCCGGATAAGGTTGTCCTTCTGTTAGATCCCGAGTAAGGTTGTCCTCCGAACTTCAACGACATATTTGATTGTTTATTTCTTTTTGCAAGTTACATTTTATATATCTTTTTACTTCTCAAGATTACTAATCCAAGACGAAAGTCTTGGAATATTCTTTCCGGTGTGTTTTGCAAGATTCTTTTTTCGCGCTCTTCTTCTTGTTTTTAAATGGCCCATCTCGAAGGGTTTAGCATCCGAATTCCCGCTTTACAACGGTAATGACTTTCCTTATTGGAAGGGTCGGATGGAATGCTTTCTTAAAACCCAAATCGAGATGTGGATCGTAATCCAAACCGGTTTCACACTTCCTAATGAAGATGGTGAATCTTTGGGTTACGATCAATGGTCAAATTCCATGAAAAAACAAGTAGAAGCCGATGCCAAGGCAACTCAAATCTTGCAATGTGGGTTGTCCAAGGAAGAGCTCAACCGCGTCGGCCCCTTCATTAGTGCAAAGGACTTATGGACCAAGCTAGTGGAACTACACAAAGGCACCGACGACACGAAGGTATGTAAAAGAGATTTACTTTTAAATAAATTGTATAACTTGAAAATGCAGGAAAACGAGACCGCAACTCAACTACATGCTCGTATCCAAGACATCGTCAACCAACTCCATGCCATCGGATAAAAGGTCGAGAATCGCGACCTTATCAGGTATTCTCTTAACTCGTTTCCTAGGACCACCTTGTGGGCATCCATGGTCGATGCCTACAAGGTCTCCAAGGACCTTTCTAAGATTAGGTTAGACGAATTGTTTTCGGAACTTGAATTACATGAGCAAACTAACGTGGTCCGTGCCGAGAAGAGTATTGCGTTAGTTGCAGTGTTCCAAGAAGAAGAAGCCCCAAGCAAGCCACCCCGGAGGAAGAAGACGATATCCAAGCTCTAATGGCCGGACCCGAGCACGACTCAAACCAAGAAGAGTCCGAGTCCGAATCCGGCGATGAGCTTCCATTCAAGACAAGCCACGGATCCGTATCCGGTTCAAAAGAATCATTAAGGGTAAGTCGTTACTTAATACTTTGTATGGTGCAATTAAATTTTTAAATAAGAAACTAGCTAAGTCCGAGTCCAAGGTCGAGACCCTAATCGAGGAGGTTAACCTTCTCAAACATGAGGTCTCCTAACCTCTTCGACTACTGATTCAAG
>JAKLTH010000103.1:0-218420 GCA_025175895.1 Wurfbainia villosa | reverse complement strand
AATCAAAAAAAAAAGAATTTAGCATTTGAATGCCATATACTTGGTTACAAATATCGTTATATTCGTGGATTAGAATTGAAACCCAAATTACTACCATAGGTATACAACATTTCGACATCTACTTTCTCTACATTGAAGCAGCTAATGTACAAGTAAAGATGGATGTTATGCAAGAGATAATTGTTGCATAAAAGGCAGAGATATCTCAATTGAAATAGAAAATAAAAATGATGCAAGAGATGCAAGCCCAATAAAAAATCAAAACACAAGAAATGTTTCAACAACTCATCATGTGATACCAACCTAGTGGATTACTACAACAATCTGAGTTGGCTCTCACGCAAGAAAGAGAAGATGGTCCAAATATTTCTTGATACTCTTCTTAGATCTTTCAACCTCTTTATTAGTTATTTGACATTTACTTTTGTATGACATGATGTCTCTTGTGTCATTTTCGATAATTTATTACTATGTTTAAAATTTACCTTTTTAATATTTGTTAAACTAGTATTTTGAAATTTATCGACTATTGTTTTGTAGAAATGCATGCTAAATTGATTAAAAAAATAGCAACCAAACATATTTTGGGTTGGCAAATTTTTTAAACAAATACCAACAAAATTGATTTTGCCCTGTAATTTTAAAAAAATATGTCGGCTATTTATTTTAAAAAATTACTAGCCAAATAAATAATTGGTCGTTATTTTTAGAAAAGTTTATCGACCATTTATTTGGCTAGTAATTTAAAAGAAAATATCTGTCACCATTTCGGTAAATAATATTTATCGACCATGGATTACCGACCAAGTTTCGACCAAATTTGTTTAGTCGGCAATCCATATTACCGACCAAAAGAATAAGATTACCAACCCTTTTTTCCTGGTAATTCTTTCTTTTCTTGTTGTGGCAGGACCTAACTTTGATATCAGAAATGTAGACTCTTTGAAGGTGTCAACTGATGTTGAGTTATGAAGTTAGGGTTAGGCCCGCTAACCACCCGAGTATTAGTCTCTACCACTATCGATTAGGTCATGAATAAGTTGTGTATACCTACACTGACCAAGATGATAAAAGATCGTTTTACCTTATTTTAGGAGGATACTGATCCATGGATTGCTCGTGCATGGATGAACAATCTAGAAGACTCATTTGGATACATAACTTGCATGGATGAAGAGAAGGTGGATCTTGTTGTGTATCACTTACGAGGTCAGACCATCACATGGTGGAAAATGACGCAAACGATTTTCGGGGAGCAGAGTATCACTTGGAGATTATTCCGAGAGACTTTCGAGAGACAATATTTTTCAACCTCTTTTTGTATAGGTCGTCATTAGGAGTTTCTGAACCTTAAGCAAGATGATCGAAGCATCATGGAGTACAATGCAAAGTTTAGTCAACTTGTAGAATTTTGCCTCTATTTGGTGGCTTAGGACTATGATTGTATGCTCCAGTTCGTCCAAAGTCTTGCAACCTACATTCAGATTAGGATGTTTGAATCCTCTATTAGTACCTATTGAGAGGCACTAAATCGAATCATACTGATCGAGATGACCCAGCGAGCCGATGGATCTGGTATATGAGATATCATTTCGATTTATCCTATTTTAGATGATATACTAATAGTTCACATTCCTTTATATCT
The DNA here is from genome assembly GCA_025175895.1 of Wurfbainia villosa. Lineage (NCBI taxonomy): Eukaryota > Viridiplantae > Streptophyta > Magnoliopsida > Zingiberales > Zingiberaceae > Wurfbainia > Wurfbainia villosa. The sequence continues at coordinate 216,775 of JAKLTH010000103.1, read as the reverse complement.
CGACAATTCTTAGGAAGAATTAGTATAATTCTGATACCTCGACTTTATAGATTAGTTATAATGACACTATCAAGGAAGACTCTAGTGTCCCGTTATGAAGTAAAGGAGTAGCCCTTGGATTTTGATAGTCATATCTTGACTTGAGATTAGACTACCATGTTGGAGATTGGTTGTCGTCGCTAGAGGGGGGTGAATAGCAATTTTCTCGTCGTCGCTTGATGGATTCGTTTGTGTTCGTCTACAAAGCTTGTTTGCACAGCAGAAGTAATAAAGCATAAACTAAGAACAAACACAAACACTCACATGCAATACACAAACATATAACGTGGTTCAGAACCTAGGGTTCCTACTCCACGGGTCGAGCTCAAGTGAGCTCTAGTGATGCACACCGCAACTAATGAAACTCTCCTTGTCGAAAAATACTCTGGAGGTGGAGAAACCTCTTACAAATGATTACAAAAGTAATACAATAATAAGATACAATTAAATACAATAATACAAATGAAATGCAAAAGAAAAACTTTACAAGAGAGTGCTTTGATTGCCTTGTTTATTGCTTGCTTTGGATTACTCTTGAAGGTCTGGAATGCAGCAGCAATTCCCCTTTAAAATCTCTCTAAAAACTGATACAAAATTCTCCATCTTGAGCTCCTTTATAACTTGCATCGAGCTAATTTTGTATCTAGTAGTTGACTGTCAAAAGGTCCCAGTTGACTGTCCACAGTGTCATTGTCTCACAATGTCTTAATCCACGCTGGAAAAACTCCAACGGATACACTAGCAGTTGACTACCCTTACCAACAATCGACTACTGGCCTGATAGCCGACTACCAAAGCTTCTGTGCTTGTATCCACTTAAATCAATCGATTGCCCTTCATGACAGTCGACTTCTTATGGACCAGTCGACTATCAAACCCTAGTAGTCGATTGCCAAAGCCACAGAATAGCAGTCGAGCATCAGTTGATTGGTCGTAATCCTAGTCGACTGATCCAAGTTGACTAGGTTGTCAAGTGTCAAACACTCAACTAGTCAACTAATTCATAACCCTAGTTGACTGATAAATCTCAAATATGAGATTTAACTCAAGTATGATCCCTTCATACTCAATAGACAACCCTTAGCCTAGACCTAAGTCTTCTAGTCACCTCCATCAGCCTAATGTTTATCGGATCCCTCCAAGTCATCCATGACTTATTCATCCATATGCTAGCCTTCAGGTGCTTCCATCGACTATTGTCATACTAACCCGGTCTGCTTTGCAAAGGTATATTTGGACTTATGCTGCCAAAACAAACGCTTGGACTTTACACCGCCAAATATTGGACTTATGCCGCTAAGACTACAACTTAGATTTTATGCTTCCAATATCACACTCTTGGACTTCTCAAATGACAAGTATCCATACTTGGACTTTCATCGCCAAAGTTCACTTGGACTTTACGCCGCTAAGACTACAACTTGGACTTATGCTGCCAAGACTATACCTTTGGACTTTCCTTGTCAAGTACTCATGACTTGGATTTACCATTGCTAAGACTCATACTTGGACTTTCTATGCCAAGTACTCAAGACTTGGACTTTCTATGTCAAATATACAAGACTTGGACTTCTCAAATGACAAGACAATTCTTGGACTTCCCATGACAATCACATTGTCAATCGTTTTGTCGAACATCAAAATACTATTCGAGTCAAACTCGAGTCAGATCAATCATGACCTAGGTCGATTGTACCAACATACCATAACTAAGAGTAAGAGACTTGACATACAAACATAACACAAATGCATTGGATCTCACACTTGCTAAAGATGAGAAGACTAGTAATCGATTGAGAATATGGATTAAAGTAGTGCAGTGGAATTATTGTGGATCCATAACCCACCAAGAAGTTGTAAGAGAATGTTACATTCTGACAATTTTGGAATGTTAAGGTATTAGAATGAGTTAGAAAAGTAACATAACACTTAGGGTTGCCTAATTATTGTTGGTGCAAAAAGCACTACTCCTTAGTTTTGATGTATGAACTATAGTTAAAGTTAGGAATTACTTGTGCATGGTTTGATATATGTGTTAAGTGTGCAGGCTTAACAGGAAGTCCTAATAGGTTAGGAAGATCGAATACTAGGCAAAGTATGGAAAGTCCTAGTAGGTCGTGTTGATCAATACTAGGCGTAAGACTTGACAGATCGGGAGGACCGGATACTGTGCAGAAGTCCAAGTGGGTCAAGAGACTAGACATCCGCATGAAGACCGACAAGAAATACTGCATAATCGCATGAAGTCCATTGGGTCGTGAGATCGGACACCGGTGAAGCCCCGTGGGTCGGATCGGATGTCAAGTATAGTAAGTCCGGCAGGACAGTCGGCAAGTAAGTCTCGAGTGAAGAGGTGAGGTCGAGTCCTATGTAGAGGGACAAAGCTAGGAGTCAATCCAATGGATAGTCCGCGTGAGACTAAGAAGTCAAAATCGAGCAATATTACTACTGCTTTTGTAATTTATACTATTTGTATTTACTAATCTCATTTTGCAGGGAACAATCGACTGAATGGATTCTAGTCGATTGAAGTCCAGTTGACTGAATATGGTCCAGTCGACTGGATATCTAGTTGGCAAGATTAGCTAGTGATCGATCGAAGATCTGACAGCCCAGATGGAAAGAGTTTCAGTTGACTGGAAAGGCAAATTTCTCGATGCAGAGTCAGGTAACCTAGAGTCGATAGGAACAGGTCTAGTTGATTGGGAAGGCCGAAGTACCATATCGACGAGCTGATGTGGAGTCGACTGGAGGGCATTCCAGTCAATTGGAAATGGCTTATAAAAGAAATGCACGACCAGCTTCGAATACAACTCATCTACCACATCCAAGTTCTGTCTCGTGTGTTTCTCATCTGCAAGAGTTTCATCACACTACAACGCCATAACTCCGACACTCTGAGTTCCATTTTAAAAGCTACAAGTGTCGGTATACTTTGTATTGTGCTTTACTTTCGCTTTTGTACTTTAATTTAAGAGAAGGTAGCTTGTTATCTATCTCGTTATCTTTTGTAAAAAGCGAACTCCTCCGAAGTCGAGAGTTCTCGAGTCAGAGGACCTTATAGTGAATTGCCCATTGAGGTAGCTCTCGGAGAGCTACGGGCCTTGGAGTAGCAACCCGACTAGGGTTGTGAACCAAGTAAATAATTTGTCTTCTTATCTTATTTAATTCCGCTACGTAATTTTTGTTTCTAAAGATTTCTAAAAATAAATTTTAATTTCTAAAAAAAATTATAACTTCAGAGATTCACCCCCCCCCCCCTCTCAGAACCTTACGATCCTACAATTGTTGAGGTATATAATGACTTTCATATTTTGTTAATATAAGAGTATGTACTCTTTTTATTTACATTGTGAAGGTTATAGTTGGAGTCTCATATCATATTCCAGATGCAAAGAATGTTGATTATGAAGTAAAGTCATCCGTTGGATAGAAATTGGATGGTAACGTGATTCTAATGAAGAAACTATTGGAGCAGAAGAACAACGTGCAAATATAATATCTACATTAGTATATCTCAAGTAGGAAATTTGGGGATCAAATTTTATTAGTGAGGGAGAATGTAATATACCCAATAAATAAATAAATAAATAAAATTTAAAATGAAATAAATAAATAAAATAAATTTATTAAAACGAAATTTAGTTATTAGGTATTTGTTAGAAATGTAGGGATAAAATTTTATTATATTTGGTTAAATATAATTATTTTATCCAAAATAATGTTAATTAATTCAATTAAGGTTATATAAATCCAACCCTAGATTAAAATTTAATTAGAAAGACCTAAGTTTAGGGATTTAATCTTGTTTTTTCCAGCTACCTATGTGTTCGCTGTGTCACCCACCCACAGTGTCGACTCCCTGTCGCGCCCCACTACGCTTGCGAGCCCCTGTCGCGCCCCACTACGCTTGCGAGCCCCATGGGACACCTATTGGCCAACTTCCCGCCATGACCTGCCCCTAACATAGCGGTCGCGCCTTCGCCGTGTCATCGCCTCCCGTTTGGTGCTATTAACCCATTGCCATTAGCATCTGCCACTATTAGTCTCACCTCCAACTATCGCATCGCGTTCGCCGCCACGTGTCGCGCCGCGCGTCACTGTACACGCTAACCACCTCGCCATCGCGCTTCCCGACTATCGCCGTCGCCACCGCCGCATCACCCCTGGCTCATCGAAGCCACTTGGGTATCCCATCGTTGGCTTCTCGACTAATTGCGAATGAAACCTGACCATCATCGTTGTCGAGAGAGAGTTAGACTCCATCGTCGACTATAATAGGTAATAGTTGATTGAGGTTTAATTGGGTTAAATTAAGTTAATTAGTTGGGATTAATCAGTATATTAATTAATTAGATTATAATAGTTTATTAGTTAAGTTAATTAAATTTGGATGGAAGCCAATCAATAATTAATTAAAGTAATTTGTTAATTCTATTAATTAATAAATTTGATTAATATAATTAATCTGATTAATTAAATAGGTTTGGAGTAATTCGCCAATTGGGTTAATTACTCTTAATTAGATAGTTGATCTAATTAATTAATTAAGTTATGATGATTTACCTGTAAAATGGATTAAAAAATTGATCTTATTTAGTTGGAATTTTTAATTGAAATATGTGAATAATTATATTGAGTGTCAATTGAAATAATAAGAAGACGGATAGATTGATTAGATAATCAATTTAGAGATTTATTGAGTTATTAGGTAGTTAAATTTATAGTAGATTAATTATAACAGAATTGGGACCTAAAGCAAATCCTCAAACAGTTAGGACGATCTACAATTAGAGGTGGATGATTCCTTCCTTTGACCTCTCTAATTCTTTTGATTTTAGTGCATGATTAGTTTAGTTACATTTGTTTATTTAATTAGGTTATATTACTTTTCTACTCTATATTTTTATAGATTTATTTGACCTTATATTTTACTTGACATTTTTATACTCTACTTGGATTCTGAGTTGCTTGCTCATCATTGACATGCAGTTATTTATTCTATTGTTTGATTGATATTACTGTTATATATTGCTTATTTATTGTTTCGGTATTAATTGGTGGATGTTACTGGTATATGTCTATCTATTATTTCGGTTGATATTTTGATTGGACTAATAAAGATAGTATGATTAAGAGGAGATTATTTCTTAGAAGCAAATCTAAAGAATGAAATAATATTAATGGAACACATGTTTATTAGAAGATTTGTTATCCTTATTAGCCTTAATAGGCATTTCATGCTATATATATTGAAACCCTAGGCTTAACAACTTAAAATAATCGATTGTCCACGAGACCTGTTTGTGGTAGTATATGATTGTGTGCAGTCAATAACTAGATAGTTATATACTCTGACTGTCCACAAGACCCGTTCATGGTAGCATGTTGCATGTAGTCAATAGCTATATTATGTCTGTCCACAAGACTCATTCGTAGTAGCATGTCATTGCTGCAAACATTGAGTCTTTATATTGCTTATTTGCTTGTCTGCCCATGATACCCATTCGTGGTAGCATGTTGTTGCTCGTAGACAATGCTCTTTATATTATATATCTGTCGTGAGATCCATTCGTAGTAGTATGTTGTAGCTCGCAGATAGTGCCCCTTGATATTACCTTAAGAGTCATGAGGCTTTGTTGTGGTATCTTGATATTTATTGCTTACAGGTTTGCAGCTAGTTGTGTATGTCACAAGTGTGTTTGTTATTGCTGACCAGGTTAGATGCAAACTGATATTGATACTCTGAGGTTTGGGTTACTCAAGTTTACTTTCTTTGACCTCCATTATATTTTATATTATCATGCACTATCTTTCTATGCATTCACTGAGTGATTTGTATTCGCTCTTTTTTTTCTTTGGCCTTTAGGTTAACTAATCGAGGACGTGTCTTGTTGACTACCTATGCATTGCTTAGAGAGTCCCTTGCCTTGTTGGTCCCACTACATCATCTAGATAATGATTTATTTTCTTTATTATTATCACATTTTATTTACGCACTTTGGATTGTATCGTAATTTGATTTGGTATCATAAATCTATTTTACTTTTGTTGACTTATATTTTTAGTCATGTATGCATGCAGTTAATAATTAAATTCTATATTTTGTTATTTCAAAAAAAATTCCATTTCTATTCTAGTAATGTTTTTTCGGAATATTATCACTAAAGGGTTCTTCTGTCATTTGGATGGCAAATATATCCCGAGGCGTGACATCCCAAGAGTCAGGCAATGACTGAATCACTTCTAATACCTAAAGCTCATTCGACATCAACTCCCCCATATTCTTTAGAGAAGCAATCATACTCGACATATGTATTAAATGTTACTTCATGGTATGATCATATCTCTTCTTATAAGTTATGAATTTATAAATCAGCATCCTCAACTTAAGAGTTATGCGGCGCCATATTACTCTTTAAGAGCATTCCAGACTGACATTGTTGTAGAATACTGCTCATAGATCGAGATTAGCTCATCGTGTATACTGCTAAGATGAACTATCCTAGCTTGGCCATTATTCTTTTTCCAAGCACAATATATCTCTTGATCCCGTCTTGCTTGACCTGTGGTACCCTTCTCGGGATCTACTATCTCATGCTTAAGAACCTCCTCGAGTTTTTGTTCCTCGAAGATAAATTGAATCTTCCCGTGCCAAATGTCGTAGTTGTCACTGTTTAGCTTTGTCTCCCTTCACGAGATTCAGTATGACACTCTTTGTCGTAGCCATTTCTTTGTCACATAGAATAGAGGGAAATAAGTGACAATTGATATTTAATGTCTCAACTTTGTGTACCCTACTTATCATCAAAACTCAAAATGACTCGAATATAAATTCCAAGATGAGTGTATGAATCAATAGACATCATACATCACAAACTAGAATTACATCTTACCATTCGAATTAAGATGCGGTACATAAATAATCACTTGTACTATAATATATTCAATAAGCCTACGTGCCACTTGGAGGGTCTACAAGCCGCCCAACACCGACAACTATTTTTGTCACACATCTTAGAGGTAAACCTCTTCGTCTTCTCCAAGACACTCGAGTTAGGCCTAGACCGAGTGTACCACTCCCACTCTCTAGGCCAAGTCCGAATTAATTCGAATATTTTTTTAGCATAACAACTTGTGCCAAGCATCTCAACGCGACTTGAGTAACTCTACTTGACCTATCGAAATCCTCAGCATCTCGAACAAGCTCTTGAGCTCCTCGACTCTTCTCGAGTACTCAAGAATCTCTTCACGTGCTCGACATCTCGAGCTTTCGAGTACCTCAGCTCTTCCCGAGTACCCGTAGCTCCTTGGTACTTCCCAAGAAACGTCGAACCGAGCACTACCAAATGTGCCCAAGCCCTGCCGACCATTGTTGAGCACTCATGGGAATTGTCGAGTACATTACTGAGTACTCCGAGTGCTGCTGAGCACTCATTGAGCACTTCCTAGCACGACCAAGTACTTCTCGATTGAGAATCAGGGCTTTTTTAGCACCACACTTGAGAAACTCGGTTCTCCCGAGCACCTCTAATGCCGAGCACCATAGGTCGCTCGATCACTAATCACCCAAGCACCTCTTCACACGCCCGAGTAAGAAATGCAATCTCTATACACACATGAGTACTTCTGGCACCTGAGCATCCCATTCCCAGGATCGCCCGAGCACAACCATTAGGCCAGAGGACCGGTAGAGCACCACGGTGCACCCGAGCACCGCGTGCCCGTGAACCGCACATGTGGCTCCGGATTTCTCATTGGGCCTGGGCACCTCAAGCGCGTGACTCGAGCACCTCCTTACACCTGAGCTCTGTGTCGCTCGAGCATTGCGTCACTCGAGTAGCACACACTGCCTGAGAAATGCGCATGTGGCCAAGCAACGCTTTCTCGGTCTCGAGCACCTCATCACGCTCAAAATGCACTTGACACCTCTGCGCCCAAGCACCTCCGTGTTCACCCGAACAGTGCATGCGGTGAGCTCATCCCGAGAATCCTGAGCACCTATGTGTGCTCGAGAACTTCTACGTGCAACTCAAAATCACATCCCAGACATCCTGAGTACCTCTACATGCTCAGGAACTTTCTTGTATGACCAAGAACTTCACTTCTTGGACGTCCTAAATACTATGTGGGCCCGAACACCCTTTTGTTGTGGTCTTTTCACTATGTCGAGCACCTAAAGTGCTTGACTGACACAGATAAATCCGTAACAAAGATTTCTCACTCAGAATTCCTATGAGAAAAGAAAGCATTGCGCGCTTTTCTATCCCGAGCACCCAAAGTGCTTGGGCAACTTTTCTTAGTCGGGTATCCACTCGAAAAAAATTCACCATTCATCTTCTCCACGATGAACTTGTGAGCTCGACAAATTCGTTGATAGCTTGATCAACGAAATGCATCAAACCAACATGACTCTTATACCAATGATGGATGATGATGAAGAAGCAATATATAATTTACGTCTACTTTGTGAAAATAAAATATACCTCGGTTGGTTGTGATACATAAATCTCTAGTATGTAGAATTCTTTTGATCACGAATTGCTCACAATCAGGATGATAATCACAAATAGACGATCATTACAACTCCACAATGTCACAATCCAAAGTCCGATGATGATACCTTATTCTTCTCAATAAGAACAGAGACGGAAAGCTTCTCTCGAGTGTTTTGCTTCTAAACAAGCGATTTTCACTCCTTAGTCTTCTTTCTCTTCTCTTCCACTTGCACACACTTCCTCCTCTCATACTTACTCTTCTCTTTCACTTGCACACACTTGCCCTCCTCCCATACTTGCACATATGTTTATATAGAAAAAGATGAGAATTTGGATGATCAAGCTAAAGGGGAGTTACTAATATCTACTTATGTTTGTGGAGTCATGAGTTAACGTGGAGAAAAAAAAGATTCGTTCATCTCAAACATTCCTATGAATTGGCTTTATAATCATTGTAAATGAGATAAATTATAATGACAGAGCAATTTCCTTAGCGGATGTATTATACTTCCGGAAGAGATCTTCAGGGATCGACTTATGTTTCAATGTGATAATTATTCATTCAAATATTAACTCAGCTATGACCGTGAAGGCACACTGGCAGTAGTCAAAGCTTGAGAAACTAAAACTATGTTGGTCAATTAAAAAAAATGATGTTTGGATTCTTAATTTTTGATTCAAAGTTAAGCGTGTCGGATCAAATTGACACAACTAGGAGGAAAATAGATGTTTTTTTTCCTTTTTTTTTTTGTTATCTTTCGTATTTGTGTACAAAATTGTCCAAATTCTATATTCTAGTTCTCATTATTTATTTTCCTTAGTCTCATTTTTGTCGACACTTAAATGGTTTATTGTCTTCATTTATTGTAAAGTTTACTATAAAATTTTGTAAGATTTTTTTTTTTAACTTGACAAAAGAGAAATGATTAGTGGTTTTATGAAGATTAACTCTAGTAAGTCATAAATTATGGAATAGAAATTTTGACATTTTGAATCACATTAAACAAACCCTAGTCATCTTTTTTTTTATTTTTTTTATTTTTTCATACTTTGATTTTGTAGTAATTTATCAAACGGTGCACGTAAAGTTTAGAATTGTCCAAACAACGCCTCATACTTTCATATTTACCAAGTAGCGCACTTAATTCTCTTTTTACCCCTCCCACACCAAACAGACCTACAACATAGTAGAATTTTCGAACGTGGTATTGAGAATTCAAATCACAGCACCATAGTTATATTGCAAATTTCAGTACCACGGTGGTGGTGTTGGGATTGCACAACCATGGTGTTGAAAATTCAAATCTCAGTACTACAGTGGTATTGAAATTGTAACTTTCAGCACCACTGTGATCGAATTGTAAATTCAACACTACATGAGTAGTCGAAATTGCACCACCACCGCTGGTGTTGAAATTCAAATTCCAAAGATTATGCGAGATTTGTAATTCCAGTACTACAGTGATGCATATTTTTTTGATGAGAGAGGTAAAAAGAGAATTAAGTACGCTATTTGATAAATATGAAAATATAATATGCTGTTTGAATATTTTTAAATTTCACGTGCACTATTTGATAAATCGCCGTTGATTTTGTTACCCAACTAAAATCTAACCAAGAGTTGTTCTAGAGAATTTAGATGATTGATTTTAAGTTTCAATTATTTACTGCTGCTAGCTGCAATACCAATTTATATTTTGTACTAAAGTAAATCTAGTCTCAACGACTAGCGGACGAAGTAGGGCAATTTTTTTATTAGAAATATGGAACATATTCTAATCGTCAATAAAGGAGTCGAGATTTCTACCAACGCTTGGTGTCAATTCAAGATAAATAAAGTGTAATATCATTATAAAATAAATGCAAAAAAAGAGCAAATTTCATAAATCAAACTTTTTTTGTTGGTGAGAAATAAATAGAAGAGCCGCCCAGCAATTACTAAAAAACACTTCAATTCTTTTTCTCAAAAATATCCTGATATAAAATTTAGAAACCATCTTCCTGTCGGCTTTCTTCCTTCACCGTAGATCCATAGCGAAACGGATCAATCCGTTAACTCGACGGATTGAGAAATTTCCAACTCAATCAAATCTAAAGTGGATTACGAATTAAATCGGTCAATCTATAGACCATAAAAATTAAAAAAAATATACCTAAAATTATGTTATTTGTCTTGAATATTATTGAGTGGACCCGGATTATGAGCCGACTCGTTAGTAATCCGGATTCATTTAACTTCTATGTTAAATAGAGATTTTAGATTTACTGTAAAAGCTCTCTCGGAAAATATTCCCGTGAACATAGGTCAATTTCGGTTTTTTCTCTGCCGCTTGTGCGCAAGAATTGGTATCAGAGCTTTCCAGGTTAGTTAGGATTTCCGCCGAGTGATTCTTTCTGCCGCTGGAGTGCGTCGTCCTGAAGTTGCGCAACGACCGAGTCCGAAGACCACGGTCGCCATCCCGACTGCTTCAGGCGCGGCGTTTTCATCCTCGCCACCGCGACGCGTGAACTCGCACGAAGGCGTAGATCTCGACGCCGATTCGTCCTCGGGCGTAAGCAGAGCGCGTTGTCTTCGCCATCTTCAGCCGCTCGGCTGCTGATTTGCCTCCTTGGTCCGCCGCACAGAAGGAGGAAGCCGCTTCAGCAGCGCCGTCTTGGTCCGCCTTGGTCCGCCGCGCAGAAGGAGGAAGCCGAGCGTGGTGACGGGTATCGTGCACGAAGAGAAAAAAAAACTTGAGAAAGAACCGTCGCCGCCGCCGCGCAGAAGGAGCTTGAGAAGGAACCGCCGAGCTTGGTGATAGGCACTGCACACGAAGAAAAAAAAAACCTAAGCGCCATCTTTGGTCCGTCTAAGTGAGGCCGATCGATTTCTTCTGATTTTATCAGGTGGCCATAGATTTGGTCTTGACAACTGTTCAGTTTTTTTTTAAATCAAAGCTTGGAATACTCAACCAAAGCTTGATAAAAAAAAATATCTGAGATTACATTTGCCGATCAAGATCTTGAAGATGTTATCTCACAAGTTTGATATTGAGAAGTTCAATGGATCGAACGATTTCACTTTGTGGAAGGTGAAGATAAAGGTTGTTCTGGTTCAGCAGGGATGTGCGACAGCATTAGATGAAGAAAAAAACTTGTCTCAAAGTTTGAAGGCAGAGGAGAAGATTGAGATTCTGGCAAAAGCGCATAGTGCGATTTTGTTGAGTTTGACTGACGAAGTCTTGAGAGAGGTGATTGATGAAACCATCGCAACGTTATGGAAGAAACTGGAAAGCAAGTATCAAGAAATCTTTAACGAACCGCTTATATCGAGCGGCATTTGTATACTTTATGATGTCGTAAAATACAGTAAAAGATCATGTTGATAATTTTAACCGAATCATCCTAGACTTGCAAGGTGTTGGGGTTAAAATTGATGATGAGGATCAAGCAATTATTCTTTTATGTTCCTTGTCTAATTCATATGAGAATTTTGTTGACACTATGCTTTATGGAAGAGAGACTATTTCTATCAGTGATGTGAAGGATGCTATGCAGTCTAAAGAATTGAAAAGAAAGGTCTCTAGTTCTAATGAAGGCGGAGCAGACTCTAGTCTAATTGTTAGCAGGGGCAGGAACAAGGAAAGGGATGGAGGCAACAAGAGTAAGTCATGTTCGAATCAAGTCAAATTATGGACCTCTTGCTATCATCAGAAAGAAAAGGGGCACATTAGAAGGGAATGCCCACAGCGGAAGAAGGGAAACGAAAAGAAGGAATCAAATGACAAAGCTAGTGCAAGTGTAGTGCACGATAGTTCTGATGAAGGCGAGGCTAGTGATGTTTTGATCGTCTATACTTCAGGTTCTGCAAATACTTGGGTCATGGACACAGGTGCTTCTTATCACATGACTTTTTCAAAGAATCTGTTTACTTCCTTTAAGGAATGGAATGACAGTGTGAAATTGGGTGATGATGAGGAGCTTAGTGTCAAGGGCAGTGGTTCTGTGCAGATTAAGATGTATGATGGGATGGTTAGAACAATCGATGCTTGACATGTTCCTGACCTTCGAAAAAATTTGATTTCCTTGGGTGCTCTTGATAAGCAAGGGTACAGTTATTCTGGTGGAGATGGGCAAATTAAAGTTTCAAAGGGTGCTCTGACAGTAATGAAGGGTAAATTGCAGCATGGAATTTACATCTTGGTAGGAAATTCAGTGATTGGAACAGTGGCAGTATCTTGTTCTTTAGAGCAGCACGATGATTGTACAGAGTTATGACATCGTAGATTGGGTCATATGAGTGAGAAAGGACTTGCAATATTGAGCAAACAAGGATTGTTAGATGGAGCAGAAACATGGAAACTGAAATTTTGTGAGACTTGTGTTATGGGCAAGCAGCGCAGGGCCAAGTTCAGTTCTGACAGACACACTTCTACATATATCCTTGAGTATATTCATTCAGATTTGTGGGGTCCTTCTCAAGTTGAATCACATGGCAGATGCAAATACTTTGTTACCTTTATTGACGACTATTCTAGAAAAGTTTGGGTGTATTTTCTGAAGACAAAGGATGAAGTGTTTGGACAGTTCAAGGAGTGGAAGACTATGGTTGAAAAACGTACTAGGAAACTAGTCAAGACACTCAGAACAGATAATGGGTTAGAATTCTGCAATGCATCGTTTGATGAGTTCTGTAAGAAAGAAGGTATAGTGAGGCACTGCATTGTACGACATACACCACAATAGAATGGAGTTACAGAACGTATGAACCAAACACTGTTGCAGCGTGCTCGATGCATGCGATTAAACGCTGGACTTTCGAAACAATTTTGGGCTGAAGCAGTTAATACTGCTTGCTATCTGGTAAATAGATCTCCATCAACTGCAATTGATTTGAAGACTCCTCAAGAGGTATGGTACGGTACTTCCTCTGATTATTCTGGCTTGCGTATATTTGATTGTCCTGCATGTGGCCATATTAATGATGGTAAACTTGAGGCTAGGGCAATGAAATGCATATTTCTAGGGTATGCTGCTGGAGTTAAAGGGTATAGACTATGGTGTATTGAAAATGATAGAACTCCAAAATTTATTATTAGCAGAGATGTCACATTTGATGAGTCTGCTATGTTTGGCCAGAGAGAGGAGCTTGGTGATCTTGCAGGTAAGAGATATAAGGGTGATGACCAAAAGGTGGAGTTTGAAATTGAAACTCCTAAAAGGATGACTACAAATCCTATAGAACAGTCCAGGGATGTACAAGACGAAGAGTCAGAAAATATAGCAACAAGAAGGTCAAGGAGAGAAATCAGAAAGCCTTCAAGATATGCAGAATGTGTTGAGGGTATTGATACTAATACTGTTGCATTTGCTTTGACAGTTGCTCAGAATATTGATTCTGATGAACCGAAGTCATACAAGGAGGCAGTACAGAGTAAGGAAGCAGTTGCATGGTTGATTGTCATGAATGAGGAGATGCAATCACTTTCAAAGAACAAAACATGGGATCTAGTACCATTGCCAAAGGGGGTGAAACCAGTAGGATGCAAATGGGTATTTAAGTAGAAAGAAGGAATTCCTGGAGTTGAACCAACTCGGTTCAAGGCAAGACTTGTGGCAAAAGGTTTTTCACAAAAGGAGGGAATTGATTATCATGAAGTGTTCTCACCAATTGTGAAGCATAAGACCATTCGAGTTCTTCTAGCCATGGTGAGTACATTTAACCTTGAGTTAGAACAACTTGATGTGAAAACTGCTTTCTTACATGGGAATCTAGAGGAGCAGATTTATATGTCACAGAGGATTTCTTGATTCAAAAGCAAGACCATGTGTGTTTCTTGAATAAATCCTTATATGGGTCAAAAGCCTCTCTAGGCAAAGGGTACAAGAGGTTTGATGCATTTATGATCTCCCAGAAGTTTGTTCGGAATTCCTTTGATAACTGTGTTTACTCTAGAAAATTGTCTGATGGTTCCTTTATTTATTTGTTGTTATATGTGGATGACATGTTAATTGCAGTGAAAAATAAGGTTGATGTTAACAATCTGAAGATTTTGTTGAGCAGTGAGTTTGAAATGAAGGATTTAGGTGCAACCAAGAAAATTTTAGGCATGGAAATTTGGAGAGACAGGAAAGCAGGCCTACTGTATGTATCTCAGCAGAAATACATTGAGAAGGTACTACAGTTTTTCCAGATGGAACAATCTAAGCCGGTTAGTACTCCCTTGGCAGCACACTTTAAACTTGATACTAGTGCATTACCTAGTACTGATGAAGAAAGGAATTACATGAGTAGAGTTCCTTATTCAAGTGCTATTGGAAGCTTGATGTATGTCATGATATTCATTAGACTAGATTTAGCTCATGCTGTTAGTGTGGTAAGTAGGTTTATGAGTAATCCTAGAAAAGCTCACTGGGAGGCAGTTAAATGGATTATGCGATACTTGAAAGGCACGAGTGATATTTGTTTGGTTTATGGTATTAATGAATATACCAGAAGTCTTATTGGCTATGCAGATTCTGACTATGGTGGAGATCTTATGAGAAGGAGATCCCTAACATGTTATATCTTTACTCTTTATGGATGTACGATTAGTTGGAAAGTAACGCTTCAGTCTACAGTTGCTTTGTCTACTACAGAAGCGGAATACATGTCATTGACAGAAGGAGTAAAAGAAGGTATGTGGTTGCATGGTCTTATTGATAGCTTGGGTTTGGATGTGCAGAAACCTATCATTTATTGTGATAGTCAAAGTGCATTGAGCTTAGCGAAAAATCCAATATATCATGAAAGATCAAAACATATTGATGTCAGGTTGAATTTCATTCGAGATGTCATAGAGGATCAATCATTCTCCATAGAGAAGATAGCCACAGTTGACAATCCAGCAGATATGTTGACAAAGTCGTTGCCTACAGAGAAGTTCAAGCATAGCTTGGACTTGGTGAATGTTCGCATAGCATAATGCCCTTCGGGGCATGAATGGCAAGAAGATTCAAGTCAAGGTGGAGAATTGTTATTTGTCTTGAATATTATTGGGCGGACCCGGATTATGGGCCGACCCGTTAGTAACCCGGATCCATTTAACTTATATGTTAAATAGAGATTTTAGGCTTGCTGTAAAAACTCTCTTGGAAAATATTCTTCTTGCCCGTGGACGTAGGTCGTGTGGCCGAACCACGTAATTTCGGTTTTTTCTCTTCTGCTTTCTTCTGCTTGTGCGCAACAACTAAGACGTTGAGGATTTGAGACAATAATCGATAAGACAGATGAGTACCATGATTAAAAAAATAATAATTAAAATCTTATAGTTGAGATTCAATTATCGATCTACAAAATTAAATATCGATATTTTTGATTCTTTCTAATGTTCCAAAATATCTAACTCTTGATAATATGTCATTGTAAATTTTAAAACAACTAGAGTATAAAAAAAATAGAGTATTTCATCAAATATTCTTTTGTTCTTTCCTCTTAACTTCTTTTATATTTTGTTGAGGTACATGTGTGATAGAAGAAGATTAGATGATGAAAAATTTATCTTGTTATTAGAATATTGGTAAAAAAATTTATAAAATTTTATTTTCATAAGTTCCATCTTTTGATATTTCTCAATCCGTGGACTAACCCGAGCCCACCGCGAGCTGACCCATCTAGATTCGCAACCCGCGCGGATCGATCCGTTTAGGCTCGGCAAAATAGCGGGTTAATAACATTTCAACCCAACCCGCTTAAATTATTTGGCGTCAACCAAACTTGACAGCTCTAGATAGAAATCACATACATTATATTGCATTTGCTAGACCATGAGTCGAACAGACAATAATATGTTCGATGGACCAGGGGCGAAAGGCATGAAAACACACCGTGCTTCGTCCTCATATGTTATTACTCTGGTGATCACTATAGCCAATACTGAATCGATCGAGATCGTCGTTGTCCAACTGACCGAACCATGGTCCGATTCCAATTAGATTACTGTCAGAATTCGATCGATTTGTGGCCACCAATGTCGCAACCATTGGCGCCTACAATCCTACTGGAATCTAATCACGGATCGGTCGGAGTTAGAGTCCGACTAGATTGCGATCGAATTTCGATCAGAATCTGTTGCAATTGCTGTCGCCAATGGATGCAGCACTGGCCATCGCAAATTGGGCGAATTCCGATTGCAATTTGGTCACGATTCAATTGGACTACGATGTTGACGGGATCACGCTTGGATTTCAGCTTGATTGAGGTTGAAATCCGACGAATTTGCGGTCGCCATCGACGCACCGCTAGCGATCACAATCGCGATCGATTCGAACTCCAATTCGATCGGAATCCGATAGCGATATGGCCAAAATTCAATCGCGATTTAATCGAATTTTGATATCGATCGGATCACGCTCGAATTCCAACTTGATCGCGGTCAAAATTTAATCGCTCGATGCCGATGCCGAATGATAGTAGCTGTGGGTGATCGACGATGCTAAGTGGCAGTAGGTTCGGACGGATAATTTTTAGAAAAAGATAAAATAAGAAATTACGGAGTGTATTTAAGAAAAATTTATGATAAAAAAAGATTGATGAATATATTTAAAAAATAGAATGTCTGAAAGCGGGGTCCTAAATTTAAAGTAAAAGGTAGCAATTTAAGATTTAATTGTATTATAATGCATAATCTCCGTCCCTCCTTTATCCCAATTTCTCATCCACATTTCGCCCATCGTCCCAAATGGCAACCGCAGCCTCCCCGTTGCCCTCCACTTCTCACCTCTTGTTGCCCTCCACTCAGCTTTCCCATTGCTTAGCTCACCGCTTGCCCGCCATCCGTTTCAACTCCGTCTGCCGAAACCTGGCAGCGAGGGCCACGGCTGTCACTTCTCCTACCCCGTCCCCCCTCTTGTCCTCCTCCGGCATCGTCCTCGTTGACCATTCTGAGGCTGATAAGGCCAACCGCCTCAAAAGCGCCTACCTCGAGAAGGTCGTTCCCCTCCTAAAAGAGGAGTTCGGCTACAAAAACATCCACGAGGTTAGGGCTTCTTTCCTAACTCGAGTTTGCCTTCATCAGCCGTCTCTGTAAATATACGTGAGGTTTAAGTTGTGAACTTTTCTGTCGTCTTACTATAGATTCCAAAGATCGAGAAGGTAGTGGTGAATTGTGGGATGGGAGACGCAGAACAGAACTCAAAAGGGTTGGAGGCGGCGATGAAAGACTTGGCAATAATTACCGGGCAGAGGCCCGTGAAGACGAAGGCAAAAAATTCTATTGCGACATTTAAGCTCAGAGAGGGTGCCACTGTTGGCATTGCCGTCACCCTCCGAGGTAATGTAAGTGACACCGAACCACCTTAATTTGAGCCCATTGCACCGAATTATTTAGGCTGTAAAATTGTTTGTTTTATCCATTCTTTGGTTTGAACATTCAATGTTATCTCAGCGGTGGAATAGCTTCAACAACTCAAAGGTGCCCCAAACTCTAATACTCAAATGGGTGACATATCTCAAAATGTAAGAATGCCATTGGTTTTGAAACTCAAAGTAACTAGGAACTAACCTAAGAAGAATTGAACAAGATGTAATGCGATAAATGTTTGTTTGACATATTATGCACTTTCTGTTAGGGGTTGGGCAAAAAAACTTCTTCATTGATGCTCCATTGTTGCAGAGATGAAAACAAGAAACCATGGAAGTACAATAAAACATATGTAGAAACCATAATAACAGCATCAAGATTTCTGTCTAAACCCTTAATGATGGGTAAAAAATAATGGCAAATGAGGGGAATCCACTATATGAGAAGAAATGTAAAACATTTACTAGGTTACACAAACTTGTAAACTAATGGAAATAGAACAATAGAGATAATAAACTTCACAGAATATTGTCTTTTAATGTGAAAGCATCAAGGATTATAGAAGGAAGAAAAAGACAAAGAAAAAAAGTCCTTTTTTCCTTTCCCCTTCGTTTTTCTTCCTCTCGCTCAATTTTTCTCTTTCTTCTTTCTCCTCTCGCTTAATTTTTCTCTTTCTTCTTTCTCCTCTGTTTCTCTTCTCTCTTTTCTGTTAGCTCTTGTGCTTCAGAAACATGCAAACTTGCAAAGCATTAAAATCGAATACAAAATTCTTGAAACATAATGAAACCAAAAATATGGATGTTATTCTCGAATCCAACTATTTTATGTAAACATTTGACAAAAACATAATTACAAGAGGTTATTGTGCATAACATTAGAACTTTGGACATAATCTAACAATTGCTTCGTAATCAATCACTATGAATTAAAATGACCTCTATCAATAAGCTTTAAGTGATTCTTCTTCAACAAAGTCTTGGCATGATAACACAATGTATGGCACATTGACAACTATGTTATCCTTGCCTTTATCCCTCTTTGGCATGGGAGTTTGCACACTGTATGGAACAAGCATTGCTGATCTAGTTATTCATCATTTTGACAACTTTTCATCTTTCTTCCTAGCATGACACTAGCCAGTAATCATCTTCTTAACTTTCCTCAACATGACAACAGCAACCTAGTCATTTTTCACCTTTTCAATATTTTATCCTTCCTCTTTTTTGCCGCATTGGCGCAGGACTAGGCATGCCAATGTGCCACCTGCAATTTTATTCTGGTTTTGAACCAATATCCTAGTGTGGAATGAGGCTTTAAACCTTGATATAGTGTTGTTTTATCATTTAAAAGGGAGCCCAATTTTTCATCACCTTGACAACCTTTTTTATCCTTTCATTTTTCAACACATTAGGGCAAAAACAAACTAAAGAAAGCTGAGTAGATTTAGTGCTTTCAGTTCTCAAATGTTTCCATTTGGATAGACAATGAATAGGATTTTTTTTTATTTTTTATGTTGTTGTCTTTTCACCTTATATTTTACCTAAATAATTCTTTTTTGACTAATATTGGCAGAGGAAAGAAAATTAGAAATTTGTTGCTTTTTTTTAATAGATTTGGAAGTATGTAATTGGAGTTAGTGTGCTAAATAAACACATTAATTTAGGAGAAAATCCTTTTTAAATCCAAAAAGCTTGCAGTTATAAAATAATTTTCCTTTAGTTAGAAACTCTAATTTTTGTAACATGTGAAGCTATGTGTCTTTGTTTATGCCACGGTGCCTTGCATAAGCTTGTTTCTTGTTTTTGGAGAGTGGATGGATGAGGGAAAAGGTTCAAGGGTGAAAATGAATTAGCGATGGAAAAGGGAGAGAAAAAAGAGAGAAAGGGGAGGAGGAAAGAAAGAAACAGAGGAAAAGGGAGAGGAACTCACCTGAGCTTGGTGTTGTGACATGGCTACAAGCTCATAGTGGCTACGATAGGTCGACAAGCTCGTGGTGGTCGTGACATGTCGACGAGCTCGTGGTGGTCACAGCATGGCCTTTACGATTTTCGCAAGCACGTGACCATGTTGTGGCTGTCGCGAGCTTGTGGCAGCAGCGACAACGGCATGACCATGATAACCAAGCAAGCTCACGCTTGGAGGAGAAGGTTGCAGGTGGTGGTGGGTTCTCTGATTCAGTAGGAGGAGTTTGTTAGTGATGGTGGGTTGTCTGATTTGGTAAGAAGAGATTATAGGCGGTGACGGGTTGTTTGATTCGGTAGGAGGGAAGGAAAGTTTGTTTCCATCCAATTTGGGATGGACGAAAAAAGTGGTAAAATTTGAATTTAAGGTTTTGGAAACTGCTTTGAATTTGACCCCAAGTAAACGAAGGAAACGATCTTGACTCCCGGGCAATCTATCCTTGTGAATCAATTCATCTAATTCTTCAATTTATCACTCAAGTGTAAATTGGCAGCATGCTAAGCGTGCTTATGAATCTTTCACAAAAAATGATTAACTTAAGATACTCCATGGTATGTCTCAGTTCATAACTTTGTTTGTTGCTCAACTACCAGATTGTCTTCATCCACCTATGCTTAGAGTAAGGAGCTCAATAAAATTACAGGTTCATTCTTCTTTGTGAGAATGTAACATACATTCTCATTATTTTTGTGATTATTAGTCAAAACTGTAGCTGCTCAGGTATTATAATCTTTAAATTGGACTTTCATTACAGTCCAATGTTTTTCTTAACAAAAGATGTATTGAGGAAAATGGGTCATGCCAGATAGACTGATCAGGCAAATTATGCTAATAAGATGAGTCAGACAACTAATTTTACAGTTTTTTTTTTCATTATGAAAAATATTCTTATGTATTCTTTATAACCTTCCTACCAACTAAATAGAAACATAATCTATTCTATTTTGGAAACCTAAGTTAGAAATACTTGTCTATTATTTGTGTATGCTATTCCTTAGGAATAACTTGTCCATTCCATTTTGCCAACTAAATGTGCCATTAGTCTCCATATATTGGAATCACATTGCTGGATATTTGTTAGTTATGATCTTTTAGCTCATTTATCAAGATAATTGATTTAATACTTTTTTTAGGGTCTAAATAATTATGCGTTACTGAAATGTGAAACCATGTAAAGCTGCAACCTGAGGTCATTCCGTATATTAAGTTGACTCGTGAACTTCCTCTGAATCATGAAGGATACTTCTTTTCTTGCCATTTTACTCGTGTTTTCCCCCCCAACTTAATGTAGGTGATGTATTCCTTCCTTGATCGGCTCATAAACCTGGGTCTTCCAAGGACCAGGGACTTCCAAGGTGTAAACCCAAATAGTTTTGATGGGCATGGAAACTACAGCATAGGCTTCCGAGATCAAAGTACGTTTCCAGAGATCCGATATGAAGCTCTGGGGAAGCAGAGAGGAATGGATGTTTGCATCACAACAACAGCAAAAACCGACAAGGAAGCTCATAGACTACTCGGTCTTCTTGGCATGCCGTTTAGAGAGGGTGGAGGCCCGGCAACAGTAGTGGTGCGCAAGAAGAGAAAGGCTGCCCATTTTGATGGCAAAGCTAAGGGAAGAAAGTAGTTAGTTACTGTGTGCCTTGCCTAGATATATTAACTACCCGTTGTTTGAACATTGTTCTTCGCTACTTTTCTTATCTGGTGGTTGGATTATGTAGATTCAGTCCAATGCCAATGTATTATTTGATACAGACAATGTCTACTTTATCTACTCGGGTCTATGCTATTTCATCATCCCACTTTTAAACCATTAACGGCCTATTATGGTCGATGGTGCCCCTCACTCGCGTCATCCACTAGTTACAACTGAAACGAGAAGAATTCGATACAATTTTTTTAATGCAAAATTCTAACTGGACAGGAGATTCTAAGAGAACTGGATTGTGCAGCCGTGGACCGTGGACCCTGTTCTTGCAGTCTTAGTTAATCAACTTATTATTATTATTATTATTTCAATATTTATAGATAAAGGTCTGTAAATTTTGATGAATTAAAAGAGAGAGGAAATACATAGGTGGGGAGGATTGAACGCGCATGGAGTCAATTGGGTTACGCTTTTATTGGTTCTCACGGAGATGGTCTGGTGATTAAAGAACGGTGGTACTTATAGAAGTGACATAGATTAATTTTAGAGGTGATCTAAATTTTTTTTTTTTTAATTCAGATGACTTCCATATATTTTAACTATCACGTCAAAGTTTATAGGATCCTTCGTGATTTATCTCTCTCACAATGACCGTGGAACAGATCGATAGAAACCTTTTGCAGGGTTATGCCTTTACTATCCATTTAACTATCTTTTGAGTAAAAGGTGATATCGTTAAAGTCGGTTCGGTTTTATAATTTGCAAAGGATGATTAATTATGAGAGCTATTTTTATTCAATCTAAAATTAACATGGCGAAAAGGACCATTTTTAAAAATTTATTCTTACTCTATCAAATAATTTGAAATGACCACTGTCTATTATATTGAGATGTTGACTGCTCATTTCCACGGGGATGATGTGGTGATTAATGCACGATGGTGTTTGTGGATAATACATGGATCGATTCTAGAAGAGATCTAAAGTCTTTTTCTGAATTCAGATGATCCCCACATATCTTAGCCACAACGTCAAAGCTCATAGAGTCCTCCGTGATTTCTCTCTCTCATAATGGCCAGAGTTGATCCTGATTTTAGAATTTAAACTTAGGGCCGAGGTGAAAATTGAAAATTAGGCCCTATTTCCATTGCAAAATTTGAAAATTGGGTCCTCCTTGATAGTAAAATATTTTTGGGCTTTGGGCGAGGGCCCCAGTAGCCCTCCCCACGGGGAGGCTCTGATAATGGTTGTGGGATAGACCGATGGAGATTGCTAGGTTGGCGGTTCCAACCTTTGCAGAGATGTTGACGACTCATTCTATTGTTGTGATGGGCTCTATGTTTGGATGATATGTGTCCCTATGAGGATGACGCTTTGGTTGGGACAGTGTGACGTTTGTAGAATTGACATTGGTCGATTCCGGAGGAAGATCTAAAACTCCTTTGTGGCTCAAATTATCCTCTACTGCCTTGGCCAATGCGTTAAGGTCCAAAGGCCCCTGTGATTTACCTCTCTCACAATAACTGTAGGATAAACTGTTGGAGGTCGCTAGATTGACGATGTCAATTTTTTATAGAGATGTTGACTGCTCATTTGTCCAACAAAGATGTCATTCCGTTGCAACTGTGAGTACGACGCAAAAGAAAAATTTGAAGGTTAATTGACAACTTTTACTGTGGATGTGATTAAAGTGGTCTCCAGGAGATGACGTGGTGGCTAAGGCACGACGGTGTTTACAGAAGTGACATGAATCGATTCTAGAGGAGATCTAAAAGTTCTTTCCTAGATTCAGATGCTCTTACATGTCTTGACCACCACATCAAAGTCTATAAGATCCTCTGCGATTTATCTTCTTTATAATAATCATGTGACAAATTGATGAGAGCCACTATATTAACGATTCTAACCTTTTACCGATTAAAATGATCTCATTGTTTTTCCCCTCAATATTTCTTTTCCAATTGAGGAACAAATCATGCATCTTTTTGAAAATATCAGTTAACCAGTATTAAGTTGAGATATAACTTGTTAATATAACTAACATACTCTATTATAAAATAACAATCAATTTTAATATATATATTTTATCTATTCATAAAATATAGGACTTACTCCAACGTGACAAAAATTTTGGTCATAAAAGTAAAGGTGCTTGACCTTTTTTTTTTAAATATAAAACAGTTCACTTCTCTCTACTATATTGATTTGTATGCTGCTTCCATTTAGGATTTTAAGATGGTTGTTTGTTTTTTATCTTCGAGATAACAGAGCATCCTCTAATAATAATAATAATAATAATATTAAAACTGTGATGGGTAAACTTTTTATAGTTGCCGCCGCCGGGTCCGAAGACCCCCCCTCATCAGAAACCCCGAAGGATTTTTGGGCAAACGGTTCAACTGTCCTATCAGAGCGTACACGGGTTTACCCTCCGGACACTGCTCGTTGAACTTTCCGCACATATTCGTGGGAGTTGCAATTTCTGCAGCCCTTTGGGATCGAACCCGTGACCTCCGATTGGATACCTCCATGTGCTTGCCACTAGAGCTAGCACACTTCGGTTAAAACTGTGATGGGTAAACTTTTTATAGTTGCCGTCGCCGGGCCCGAAGACCCCCCCTCATCAGAAACCCCGAAGGATTTTTGGGCGAACGGTTCAACTGTCCTATCAGAGCGTACACGGGTTTACCCTCCGGACACTGCTCGTTGAACTTTCCGCACATATTCGTGGGAGTTGCAATTTCTGCAGCCCTTTGGGATCGAACCCGTGACCTCCGATTGGATACCTCCATGTGCTTGCCACTAGAGCTAGCACACTTCGGTAAAACTGTGATGGGTAAACTTTTTATAGTTCTTGCGCCGCCCAAGACCCCTCGTAAACCCCGAAGGATTTTTGGCGAACGGTTCAATCTGTCCCTATCGGAGCGCAGGTTTACCCTCCGGACCGCTCGTTGAACTTTCCGCACATATTCGTGGGAGTTGCAATTCTGCCCTTTGGGATCGAACCCGTGACCTCGATTGGATACCTCCATGTGCTTGCCACTAGAGCTAGCACACTTGGTAGCGTGATGGGTAAACTTTTTATAGTTCTTGCCGCCGCAGAAGACCCCCCTCGACGAAGGATTTTATGACGGTTATCTGTCTATCGGGCGTACGGGTTTACCCTCGGACCTTTGCTCGTTGAACTTTCCGCACATATTCGTGGGAGTTGCAATTTCTGCAGCCCTTTGGGATCGAACCCGTGACCTCCGATTGGATACCTCCATGTTTTTTTTTTACCGAAGTGTGCTAGCCCTAGTGGCAAGCACATGGAGGTATCCAATCGGAGGTCACGGGTTCGATCCCAAAGGGTCAAATTGCAACCCACTTAATATGTGCGAAAAGTTCAACGAGCGTTGGTCCGAGGGTAAACCTGTACGCCTCGATAGGACATCTGTCACAAAATCCTTCGGTTTCCGAGGGGGTCTTCGGCCAGAACTATAAAGTTTACCCATCAGCAATGGCGGCTAGAGCTTGGGGGTCCCCGAGCAAGCCATGGTTCGATCCTGTGCGTTGCGAGGGAATTCCGCCGTTTTCCACTCGCTGAGGCTTCCCGTTTACAATGAGTTGGGTGCGGACCACGATTGGCGTTAAACCCCTCACCTTCTTGGAGACTCTTCAAAAAAAAAAAAAAAAATAATATTATTATTATTATTATAAACTTGATATAAAGCTGAGTTATCCCATAAAATAATAGCCAAGTGATGATTAAATAGATGAGTTATCCGAGATGACAATATCTTATAGGATCCTATAATATAGTTACATTATCAGACTATTGATGACTCCGTATTTCTGTGTTAGTCATCTGAGACCTGATTTACCCCTTTCATACGTAGAGGCAGTGGTGGGGAGCCACTAATGTGGCGGTTCCACATTTTTTTTCTCTGTAATATAGGTACATTAAGGGTTTTTCATTCCGGCGCTATGATGCAGCGACAAAGCATTTAATTCGGCTCTTAAGTATTCATAGTTCGATTTTTAGTTAGGATGAATTTATAATTTTTTTTAAAAATAGAATGACAAATTAAAAAAGTTGAGGTTGCTAGCATGAGTACTTTCTGATTTACCTCCTCCTTTTAGGCGTGGAATAATCGTAGAAGGATCATTAATATAACGATGATTATATATATATATATTTTCTTTAATATAATTACATTAGCGGAGTCCACTTGTATTATTCCAACTCCATTTGAAAGTCAATTGATTTAGATCCCAATATCCACATTCACAAATGATATCTAATATACTTTCGTTGAAACATGCAAATGGGTGACTTTCGTCTTGTTACATCAATTTCGACAAATTATTGGAATAATAATAAAAAAAACTTTAAGTTTAAAGTGTTTGTCAAGAATATTTATAAATTAGAACAAGAAATTGAACTATTTCATGCAAGAATGAGGTCATTATCATTAACTAAGACTGGCAATTTTATACGATCTTTTGAAGTGAATAAGAGATAATTTCACTTGCTGTTGAAGCTATAATCCTTGACGGTAGAGGTGAATTTTTTAAGCCAATTCCAAGAAGATTACTTCAACTTGTACAAAGACTTAAGAGGCGTTTGGTTCGTAGAGAATTTTTTATTTTTTATTTTTATTTTTTTTTTCAGAAAATAAAAAATGATTTTTTTTTTATTTTTTAATTTTTCAGAAAATACTTTTTTATTTTTTTGGAAAATAAAAATGAAAACAGAAAATAATTATTTCTCGTTTTTCAGTTTTCCAAAAAATGTTTCTTTATTTTCTAAAAAATAGAGATGGAAAACGCGAACCAAATATATTTTTTTATTTTTCCAAAAAATAAAAATAAAAAACGGAGATGAAAACACTTTCCAAATACCCATTTACTTTCTGTTCCACACATAGTTGGCCGCCTCCTACTGATATCTCCATAGAAACTTTCATCCAAGTATTCATGTAAAAATGCATTATCGACATCTAATTGGCATTCACTGATTCTACTTTAAATAAACATTTTACAATAATAATTTTGGTTATTAGGACCGGTGAATAGATGGTTGAATAGCTAGGGGAAATAAATAACACTTTTTCTATAAATTTAGACTATACTCTTGCCAATGTTTAACAACGTCAATTACAATAGAAATGAAAGCAATCAATCATATCAATGCTAACACATTAATTATTTTAATGTGGTTCAACATCGTGTGCCTTTTTTACCCCTTATTTATTTATTTATTTTTATTAACAAGTGATATTCAAGCTTCGCTCGACTAATTCACTTGGTGAATCAGTCCTGTCCCACGACCTCCGAAGAGTCTCTACCGGCTCACAAGGGTAAATCAGGATGATGCGCCGTCAAGTCGCCATGAGGGGTATGTACGTCAATTGAGTCTGCACCCCATACCAACCCAGCTGGAAAACGGGAACCCGCCTCCGCAACCCGCGAGCGAGTGGAAAATGTGAAATTTCTCCGCATAACCGTGACAGAATCAAACCATGGATGTCGCGTGACCGCCTAAGCTCTTTACCGACGCTGCCTTGCCAGGGGCACCTTTTTTCACCCCTTATGAATCTTTGGTGAGTTGCTCATAGAAGTCCATTAGCTTTTCTTCTTTTTAAATTCGTTTTAGAGGTGGAGAAATTTCTTATCATTTATTCTATAAGATGACGAACATTGAAAGATGAAAAGATTAGGGATAAGATGTTAGGATCATGAAATGTGGCTAGAGGAGGGCGAATAATTGCTTGTTTTTGTTTGTTTACTCACCTAAAAATAAGTTAATATGTAGAGAAAAAAAAATACAAAAATAAACTCATGCACAAATATGATGATATATGTGGTTAGACGACCCTTAGCTTTTACTTCATGACCTATGATTTATCGATGAATCACTCTTGAATTTTTCTAAAAATGAATACAATATAGAATTCACACCACACTGAAAATATAGTGATTTACTTGATTTGCAACCCCTCTAAGCTATTAGTCCAAGACCTAATGTTCTAGAGATATAACCATTATATTTTTTTCTTGTTAGATAACTTTTGAAGGTAGAAAAGTCTCTTATAATAGCAGTTTCATTTATAGGATGTTGAGTAGAAACAATAGAAGAAGAATGAGAAAATAAAATCTCTTTCGAAGATAAGTCTCTCCTTCTTCAAGCTTTGTAGACTTTTTAGACAAGTTCCAGGTTAAAGAAGGTGCATTTCTCGAAGTTCTCTATTGAAACCTAGAACCATTATGACCTTTGTATAAGTGCTCAAATCGAGTAGGGTTTCTATAGACTCTTCAAATTCTAGTCAACTTATATTACAACTCTAGTACATTGCTCCAAATGCTTGCTATTGATTTGCCCATTGAAGGGTCAAAAGGGTGCAAATTTGTGACTAATTAATACTGTTCTAAACAGTAATTGATAGTGTTCAGCCGAGTGATGTAGTCAATTATCAAACCTTTTGTTCTCTTTAAATTGCAAACAATCAACTACATAATCAACATCAAATGTTTCTATGCTAACCATGATTTCTTTGTAATTCATCAATTGGTTACAATGTTCCTAATAATTGATTGTTGGTGAAATTGACCTCTAGTTAAAATTGACCAAACTCAAGTTAGATTTTGATGTTTGAAAAATATATTTGATGGTTTGAGTGAGACATTAAATAGTCAAGGTTAACTAGATAAAGAGTTCAAATGGATCATGATTGATTGAGCACTTGGTAGTTGAAAATTCAACAGGAAGTTAGTAAGAGTGAAGTCAAAGTGAGTCATGGTTAACTAGACACTTGACAATGATGTGAAATCCTAATAAGTCATGGAATATCGAATATTAGACACGTGGAAAGTCTAAATAGATCATAGAGGACTGAATATTAGATATGTGGATGAAGTCTTAACAAATCTTGCAAGACTGAATGTTAGGCACATGGTCGAATATCTAATAGGTCATGAAGGACCATATGTTAGGTATGAGAAGTGAAGTTCTATCAAGTCATGGAGAATCGGATGTTAGAAATGAGAAGGAAAGTTTAAATTGGTTAAAGATGATCGAATATTTAGCAATGGTGAAGTCATGTCAGGTTAAGATTGACCAAATGTTGGGTAAAGGTAGTGTTAATAAATTAAGGTCAATCATATACTATAGAAAATGGGAGTTTAGTCTTTATAATACTAGAACAAAGGTATCGATCAACTATTATGGATTATCAGTCAATTGATAAAGCTAAAATCACGAATTTGAAATTTTGGAAATAGTCGTGATGTGAACAATTGACTATTGAGTGTTAGTAGTCAACTGATGGTAATGCGAAACAAACAGAAAGTTTCATAGCTGATTTAGAAATTCAAATGATGATAAATAGTTGATGTTATGGTATATGTAGTCGATTGATGCCTCCAATGTTGAGTTGGATAGAGTCATTGAGCAGTCAAAGTCGCAACAACATTTGACTGATGGTGAGTAGTCAATTATTATGGTGCTATCAATCAACTATTATGATGATTTTAGCCACAATTGGAAGCTTATAAAAGTGATTTTTGTGGATCTTTTAAGAGGCCAATTCCTGGAAGGTTTGTGGGCAAATGATGTTGCATTCCAAAGCTTCAGGGAGCAAGCTAAAGCAACCACAACACGATTAAAACTAAGTTCCTTTGTATACACTTACTTATTTCGATTACATTCAATGTTATTTGTATATTTGTATTTGGTTTATATTACTTGTAAGAATAAGTTTGTAAGATGTTTCTCCACCTCCAAAAGGTGTCAAAGAGAAATAATAGTGGGGCTACCACTAGGATGCTAGGCTATGGAGTAGAAATTGGCGATTTCAAACCATATAAAATCAAGTGTTGGTGCAATCAGCCTAGGTCACAATTGATCAGACTCGAGTAGTATTTTGATATTTGACAATAGTTTGACAATTGTTTGACAATGGGTTGATTATATGGTTGACATGGGTTTGACCATATGAGGAGATAGTTTTATGGGGAGATTGTTGAAGCAATCGACCTCGGGTCAAGGTTGACCTAGCTTAAGTAGGACTCGAGGGAAAGTCCAAGTCTTAGGTACTTGGCATGAAAAGTCCAAGCATGAGTCTTGACAATGGTAAAGTCCAAGTCATGTGTACTTGACAATGGAAAGTCCAAGTCATGGGTATTTGACAAGAAAAGTCCAAAGGTCTAGTCTTGGCGGCATAAGTCCAAGTGTGTAGTCTTGGCGGAGTAAAGTCCAAGTGAACTTTGGCGGTGAAAGTCCAAGTATGGATTCTTGGCAATTAGGAAGTCCAAGGGTGTGATATTGGAGGCGTAAAGTCCAAGCATATAATCTTGGCAGCATGAGTCCAACGTTTGGCAGCATAAAGTCCAAACATTAAGTTTTGGCAGCATAAGTCCAAATGTACCTTGACAAGGAACCTAGTTAGCATGACATAGACAATGAATGCACTTGAAGGCTAGCACAATGATGAAGAGTCACAAACTCGAGGAATTCGAGAGGCGTGAGGCTGATGGAAGTGAGATGAAGGCTTAGGTCTAGACTAAGGGTGTTTATCAAATATGAGGGGATCATACTTGGGGGTAAACCTCATTGTCGAGGTTTATCAGTTGACTGATCGAGTGTTTGACACTTGAGAGTCAAGTTGACTCAAAGCAATCAACTGGGGTTATGCCCCAGTCGACTGAGGCTCGATTATTGATTTATGGCTTTGGCAGTCGACTGCTAGGGTTGAGCAGTCGACTGGTCCACAGCAGTTGACTACTAGGGTATAACAGTCGACTGGAATTAAGTGGCTAAGACACAGATTGTTTGACAGTCGACTGCTAGCTCATAGCAGTCGATTGGTGGCTATGAGTAGTTGACTGCTAGGTCAGGGAAACCAACTGATGAGCAACTTTCTAACATGGATTAGCCATTGTGAGGCAACGACTAAGTGACCAGTCGACTGCTAGGCGAAAATCCAGCTCGAGGTGTTATTTATAAGGAACTCGAAGGGGAGGAAGATGGCTATTGATTTTTGGTGATCTTGAAAGGGAATTGCTGCTGCATTCCAGACCTTCCAAGCTCATCCAAACAACCACATCAACAAGCATTTAAAAGTTCTAGTTTGTAAAGTGTTCTTTGCATTTCATTTATACTTGTTGTATTTGGTTGTATTTCTTTCTTATTATTATAAGAACCTTGTAAGAGATTTCTCCACCTCTAGTGTCATATCGAGAATGAGAAATTTGATAGTAGTGGTGTGCATCACTAGAACTCGACCTGTGGAGTAGGAACCCTAGTTCTGAACTACATTATATCTTTGTGTTTGTGTGTGATTTTATATTTGTTGTGTATTTGTATCTATTGTTATATATTTTGTTGTGTACACAAACATCGTTGTAGACGAGCACGCAAACGAGCGACAAAATCGGCGAAGTGCTATTCACCCACCTCTAGCATGACCATATCGGTCCCTACAATTTATATCAGAGCTAGGTTGCTCTTCAAAAGGACTAACCGCCAAGAGAGAAAAGTGCTAAAAGGAAGAAGGAAGATAGAAGAGCCAAGTTTTAGATTATGACACAACATCAACGTGCCTCCTCTATATGAACTCTATGGAGCTAAAGAATTTGATCGATGGAGGGTGAGGATGGAAAGCTTCTTGATGATGGACATAGAGAATTGATTCATAATTGTGGATGGATTTGACCCACCGGTGGACGAAAAGGGAAGAGTCCTCAAGAAGAAGAAGTGGAGCCAAGAGTAGAAACAAAAATTCATGATAAACATTAAGGTAGCACAAATAATTTTAAATTTACTACCTAATGATGTTTTGTCTAGATTAGGAGAATTTGGAGACGCCAAGGAGCTATGGGACAATCTAGTTGAGCTCCACAAAAGTCCATCATTGCACAAGATAAGGAGAAAGCCGAAGAGGGGTGCTTATCCTCTCAAGCTCAAGAAAATGTGCATCATCATCCAAGAGCTTGAGGATTCGGAGAGATGCTCAACATCTAGATCGAAAGAGGAAGTTGAAAAAGCCTTCACCGCTAGGATTGAGGGAGAGGAGAGACCTTTCACACTGGACGAAGAGTAAGAAGAAGTTTCTACATCCGAAAGAGATAAAGAGCAAGCTCATGATTCCTCTGCACCTATAGGTAACTCAAGTGCATTGATTAAAAATAAAAATCATATTACATGCTTTGAGTGTGGGGAAAATGGTCATTATAAGAGTTTGTGTCCAAAGCGGGTTAAGAAGATGACAAAGTGATGCCAAAGACCAAGGAGACCGGAGTTCCCACTAGGAAGAGTGATTATTATCATTTTATCATGTTATTTTGGTCCTTAATATCACTGTTTTTATCCTCTCGAGTGATTCATTGTTGATTATTAACACGTTTTATGAGTTTGGATTCATTTTGGATCTTATTATAAATTCTCCTAAATTTTGGACTTATCTGCAAATTTTATCTTTGTTTGTAGGAGATCAAGATGAGCCAATGAACTAGATTCAAGTTGGATCAAATATGACTTCATCTAGAGTCATAATGGACATTTCAAGCTGACTTAATCTGAGTCATCTATCCAGGTATGGAGAGATCTAGTCTGTACATTTAGATCTGGACATCTGAGCCCTTCATCCAGATTCGATCGACCATGATTAGCCCTTCAAATTGATCAGATCCGTTCATTCAAAATCGAAGGAATCTGAGTCGTTGGATGCACAACTAGCTTAATCGATTAATCAAGGCAATTAAACCCTAGCTTAATGGACGGCTGGGATGTGATCTTGCTTCAAATGGACGACCAAGGAAAAGAGCCCTTAAATTCCACATTTTCACCCTTTTCCCTTCCGCGTGACAGAAGCTTCTCTCCCAAATCGTGCAACCGAAGAACGCAATGCCGTTCTTCTTCCTCGCACGCGAGGAGTGGCGGCGACGCTGCTTCCTCGCACGCGAGCAGGTGGAGATAGGCAGAGGAAGCGACGACGTTTCTTCCTCACGATGCGCAGCGCGACGGCGAATTCATCTCTAGTTGACGAGCGGCGGTCTTCTCTCTAGCTGGTGGCGGCGATAACTCCGGCAGTCCTTCCAGCGACCTTTCTTCTGAGAGCCGACGACAATCCCCTCCCATCCTAGCCAACCGATTGAGATGTCGGGATTCGCTAGCTTGTCGGCACTGAGGATGCGGTGGACATTCTGGTGATTCCCTCACTGGCAGTCCACTTTCCTTCCCGCGGTCGAGATTCGACCGCTCCGTCTCCATAGTCATCCACTTGTTGCCGGGATTCGACAGTCCGCATCCATCGCCGGTGAAGAACCACAACCACTGTTTCGGCATTCCTTTCCTTCCCGCGGTTGGGATTCAGCCACTCCATTCCATAACCACCCATCGCCTACCGGATTCGACAGTTCCACCAACCATCTATTAGAGCAGTGCTTGCATCCCTCCACTTTCAGTTCCTTCCCTGGGCCGAGATTCGACCTATCCGCATCCACCGTCGGAGGAAGCTGTTTGAGTTGTTGTTGTTGCCGGAGAGGGAGGTCCCTTCTCTTGATGTGTGGATCGTCAGTTTATCATTTTTGGAATTAATCCATTTAGTTTGATAGTTTGTTTACGTTTTATTGCATTGCATTGTTGTTTACGTTATGTTTAGATTAGTGAATTGAACTTGTTAAAAACCCCCAAATTGTTGTTGTGTAGTTTGATCTGTAGTTTAATTTATTGTTAGATGTAGTTTAATCTGTAGCTTAAGTTATTGACTTGTAGTGTAACTTGTAGTTTAGTGTGTAGTTTAATTGTAGTTAGTTGTAAGTTGACTTGCAATTTAATTTGTAGTTGGTTGTAACTTGTCTTGTAGTTTAGATTGTAGCTAATCCATAGTTTGACCTAGAGTTTAATTAGTAGTTTCATTTGGTAGTTTAGTTGTAGTTTAATTAGACTACTTAGTTTTGAGTTAATTTGTAGTTAATGAGTTTGATTGGTTAATTGCTAGCTTAGCTTAATTGTTTGTTAGTTGTATTTCTTACATGTTTAAGTGTTATTTTCATTAGTTAGGAATGTTTAATACTAAGCTAGATTGATTTCATGTTTTCCTTTACACTCATGTTATTCTGCATTTGCATTGTTGTTTAATTTCCTGTACTATCTTTATGTTTTGAATGCTTTTCTTTGAATGCTTAGTTTCTATCTTCTTTAATTTCATTGTCATTATAGTTTAGTTAGATTAATGCTTTAATTATTTGCATTGTCTTTCATTCAGTAGAATTAGTCTTGTAAATTCCAAACCCCCATTCAGTAGGACCAACAATAATTAGAAATCCTAAGTTTACTATTCTATCGATTACACTCATTGAAAAATGATCATGGTCGTTCACTATGCTATATTAGTGTAGAGGGGGTTCGATAATTAATTTGAAATGGTATCATGCGACAATTATCGAATATCAAAGAGCAAGGAGCACGTTGTGTGCTTCAAATGCCAACAATGAGGACACTACTGGACCTAATGTCCTTGGGGGAGTCACTCCAAGAAGGACAAGAAAGGAGCTACAACTGTAGGGGGGGCTTCTAAAGCAAACCCTAAGATATCATTTATTAATGCACCTTCAAATTTTATTATCAAGAAGCATGCTAGGAATAATTTTAATACACTTGCTATTGTTCATGAAAAGCATGCTAGGAATAGATTTTATTGCTTAGGTGCTAAACATGTAGATTTACCTAAAAACAAATCTAGAACTAATAACTCTAGAACTATTCTACCTAAGGAAACTATTAGGAAGATAGATAACAACCTATGTATCAACTCTAAATGGACTAGACATATGCCTAGGAAGAGGAATATCTCAAGAGTTCATGAAAAATCAAAACTTGAGGTATTAGAAAAGGAAAATCAAGTCTTGAAGTCAAGGCTTGAGAAATTAGAAAAGACCCTTGCAAAAATGACAAATTCAATTCAAGGGTTAAATAGGCAAAATCTAGGGTTTAGGAGGCTTCCAAGGATAGGAAAGGTTTGAGTCACAAATCTAAGTCCAAGGAAGTCATGCCAACCTACCATAATGTTCCATTTGACTATGAAACTAAGTCTAGGTCTAGGAAAGTCAAGGTCACAAGGGAAGTCATCCCTAGAGTTGACCTTGATGTGTGTTTAGTGACTAAGGTTTCAAAAAACCTAAGAAAATCACTAACAAGGTTTTAAGGGGAGTTACCCCTAGAGTTAATCTTGACAAGACCCAAATAACCAATGTTTCAAAGCCTAAGAGGGTCATTAGGAAGATACTAAGGGAGTATGTCCCTAGTGAGTACCTAGTTAATTCAAGGAGCTCAAATAGATTTTGGGTTTCTAGGAGTGTGATTCCCTCATACTAGATGGGTTAGGGTGTGTCAACTCTAAATGGATGGGTAGTTAACTTAACCATAGTCGAGTTGATATTTTAGGATATTTTCAAGGTTATGTGATACCTTAGAAATAAATTTAGATTTATATCCTAAAAGATTTTAGGATGTGTCAATAGAATTTAAGAAGTGTGAAAAATCAATCACAATAAGGTTTTAGAGTCATAGTGTGTCATTTTAGATTTTTGACACACTTGGAAATTTGAGTTATTATGGCGAAATGGACATAATTCTATAAAAAGATAATTAATCTTAAAAACTTTGGTATTTTTATACCTTGATATTATAAAATTGTCATGTAATGACATCATGCTCATCTTATCATTTTATAATGTCATGATTGTTATGCTTATGCTTAGGTTAAAGTTGTGTCTTTATGTCTTGACATCATGATTATTGGCTATACTTTATTTATGCTAGTATTTTATGCCATGATCATATTCAGACATTTAAGATTAATAAAATTGATTTAAGGATAACGACATGATTTGAAGTCCCATGATAAAGGAATCAAATAGAGTTGTCTAGATGAAATGCATGAAACCCTATATTAGGAAGAACCAAAATCCATATCTCACACAAATATTAAATTGACATGCGTGTGTATTGATACACCCTAGACAAATGTTAGATGTTAGAAAAATAAAATAAGTTCAAGGTGCATAGTTCTTGCATTTAGATGAACTTATACTCATAATATGTCATTAATGAATCATAAGGAAAGCTAATGTATAAGTCATATACATCTTGCCCATAGACCATGGTTTAAAATAAGGTTTTAAAATTATTTTAAAATCATTTTGAAAAATCTTGGTGAAATTTATCTTTTGATAGCAATCACCATTGATAAAGTTGATACAAATTAGGCCAAAAATATTGAAGTTTTCAATGATTTTGAAATTTGTATCAATCTCACAATTTAATGGATATTTTATTATAAAATTAATTTCACCCATTGTATTTGACATAAGTATTATACATATGAATTTTTATGATTTTTTAAATTAAGTTTATTTGCTTATGATTTATCGAAAATCAGTTTTGAAATCTATTTTTTTGTGTTTGCAAAAATCAGTTGACTGCCGCTTGAGAGCAGTCGACTGGTGTTGATGACAGTCGATTGGTTTCTGATCGAGTCGACTGCTGAAGTTGATTTCAATTGAAATAGGTTTGTTCAACCATTTATCAACAAGTTTAGACTACCCTAATTGCTCATAACCCTATGATATGCTTTGGAAAGGCTTGGAAGGGTGAAAATTCATTGGAAATGAATTAGGAGAGGTGTTTAGGGTGAAAATTGAATGTTAAGGGAGGTGAAAGTTCAATGTTGAATCTTTACCCTTTATTTCAATTGTTTGGAATTTCTATTGGCTTAGGGTCTCTCCAAGGACATTGTTGGTGTAATGGTTAAGGGGGAGTAAGCCTTTAGGGGGAGGTTATCCATCAAGGGATGATGAATTGAATTTTTCCTCAAAGGGAGAGAAATCAAGGGTTTGTGTTAGGAAACCCTCATTGTGCTCACCAAAGGGGAGATTTGGAGAAGTGAGGATTGCCTCTCATTTAGTGATATGAGACTTATCACTATGAAGAGTGAAGACATCCAATATATTTTTGGACCAAAAGGGAGAATGTAAGATTTCATTGGGATATGAGACATGGATACCCTTGTAGTCTTTTTGATGTATGCCAAAGGGAGAGACGTGAGGTTTAAGTTAGGTAACCTTTCACTATGCTTTGGAATTGGAAGAGTTAAGTTTGGGCTTATTGGTTAGCCTAACTTAAAGGTGTTGTCAAATATAAAAAATGGAGAGATTGTTGGTGCAATCAACCCAAGTCACGATTGATCAGACTCGAGTGAGACTCAAGTAGTGTTTTGATGTTTGA
Source organism: Wurfbainia villosa (assembly GCA_025175895.1). Taxonomy (NCBI): domain Eukaryota; kingdom Viridiplantae; phylum Streptophyta; class Magnoliopsida; order Zingiberales; family Zingiberaceae; genus Wurfbainia; species Wurfbainia villosa. Next base: position 180,041 of record JAKLTH010000103.1, on the reverse strand, counting down.
CAATGGTTTGACCATTGTTTGACAATGGGTTAATCATATGGTTGACATGAGTTTGACCATATGAGGAGATAGCTTTATGGTAAGATTGTTGAAGTAATCAACCTCAGGTCAAGGTTAACCTAGCTCGAGTAGGACTCGAGGGAAAGTTAAGTCTTGGGTATTTGGCATGAAAAGTCCAAGCATGAGTCTTGAAAATAGTAAAGTCCAAGTCATGAGGAGATAGCATGGGTCTTGGAGGCATAAGTCCAAGTATGTAGTCTTGGCGGCGTAAAGTCCAAGTGAACTTTGGCGGTGAAAATCCAAGTATAGATGTTTGGCAATTGAGAAGTCCAAGGGTATGATATTGGTAACGTAAAGTCCAAGCATGTAGCGCCATTTTTAGTAACCAACATGACCAAGTTGTTGGTGCAATCGGCCCAGGACTCGAGTTTGACTCGAGTGATGTTTTGATGTTCGACAAAAATATGTGACAATGTAATTGTCAAGGTAAAGTCCAAGTCATGAGTACTTGGCTTGGAAAGTCCAAGTGTAACACTTGGCATTTGGTAAAGTCCAAGTCTTGAGTACTTGGCATGGAAAGTCCAAGTGAGACACTTGGCACATGAAAAGTCCAAGCATGGGTCTTGGCAATGTAAAAGTCCAACATGGGTTGGCAAGGGAAAGTCCAAGCATGGTCTTGGCATTTGAGAAGTCCAACATGGGTTGGCAAGGGAAAGTCCAAGCTTGAGTCTTGGCATGAGAAGTCCAAGGGGTTTGATATTGGCTGCGTAAAGTCTAAGCGGGAGTCTTGGCAGCATAAGTCCAATGGTTGGCGGCGTAAAGTCCAAGCGGAGTCTTGGCGGCGTAAGTCCAATGTGCCTTGGCGGTGTAGACACCGTTAGCATGACATAGCCGATGGAAGCACCTGAAGACTAACGCGATGGATGAACAAGTCATGGATGACTTGGAGGGATCCGAGAGGCGTGAGGCTGATGGAGGTGGCTAGAAGGTTTAGGTCTAGGCTAAGGGTGGTCTAGCAAGTATGGGGGCACCATACTTAGGCTAAAACCTCATGTTTGAGGTGTGTCAGTCGACTGGTGCCATGTGGCAGTCAACTGGACCGAGTCAACTAGGGTTTGACTGCGGGAAGTGGACTAGCGATCGCCATAGGTGGGCGATCGGTGATGCCTCGGCGATCGGTGATTGCATGATCGATCGGTGGTGCTCGAATTCGACCACAGTGTAGTCTCACTCGGCCTGGGACGGCGTCGGTGAGAACACCATCGATCGGTGATGGGTTTGATCGATCGATGGTAGATCCGCTTGGACTTATCCAAAGTAGATCTAGCCGTTGTCTCACGACAACGTGGCATCGATCGTGATGGTACTCACGATCATTGATCGACTTTCGAGTTGAAGCTTTATAAGGAGCTCGTGATGGAGGAATTTGGCATGGTTCTTTGAGGCGATTTGGGGCGAGTTGCTGCTGCAATTCAGGGTCTCCAAGTGCTTCTCGATCAACCTAGCGATCAAGCATTCAAGAGCATTTGTAAAGTGTTTTTCTTTACTAGTCTTGCTTTGTATTTCATTGTATTTGCTTATATCTTTTGATTATTGTTGTAATCATCTTGTACGAGGTTTCTCCGCCTCCGGATTGTTCCGAGAAGGAGTGTTTATTATAGTGGTGTGTGGTTGGCATCGCTAGGGTTCGTACGAACCCGATCCGTGGAGTAGGAACCGTTCGGTTCCGAACCACGTTAAACAATTGTGTTTGCGTGTTGTTAATTGTTTTGTTTCGTTATTGCTTTCATTACTATTCCACTGCGTACTAACAAAAATTGTAGACAAGTACACGAATGATTTCCATCTACGAACGTACACGACGCTATTCACCTCCCTCTAGCGGCGTCAAATATCCTACAATTGGTATCAGAGCGAGGCCGCTCTTCTAAGTCTAACAACGAAGGGAGCAAGCTAGAGGGTAAAAGATGGAAGTCCAAGATCAATTGGGATGGGACATCAACACCCCAATTCCGTATTCCTTATATGGATAAGAAGGATTTCGACAATGGAAGGTGAGAATTGAGGACTTACTAATGATGAGAGACCTTGAGGAGTGGTCTGCTTTGATGGAAGGATTTGAATATCCTAAGGGACCAAAGGGAGGGTTTCTCAAGAAGAAGAAATGGAGTGAGGAGCAACTCCGACAATTCGATAAAAACAAGAAGGTAATCAAACTTATTTTTGATCTAATTCCTAATGACCTCTTGTGTAGCCTAGGTGACTGTGAGGATTGTAAAGACGCCAAGGATATATGGAATAAATTGGCAAAATTCCATGAAGAGCCTCATTCAATCCAAGAAGACAAGGAGGATGAAGAAGAGAGTTCATTCTCAAGTGAAAGTGAGGAATCGGAAGTTGAGATGGAGTCAACTTCCGGATCGGAGAAAGAAAAGGTGGAAGAAGTGGAAGAAGCATCCACTTCTAGGATTGAGGAGGAGAGACCATCCTCCACACCGGGGCAATCTCAAGAGGAGCCAAGAGGAGCCATCCACCTCCGGGAGAGATAAAGAATCCACTCCGGGGCCTACAACCACTCTAGGTAACTCAAGCAATTCAGTTTTAAACAAAAATCATATAATTTGCTTTGAGTGTAGGGAATCCGGGCACTACAAGAGTAAGTGCCCAAAAAGGGTAAACAAGGCTCAACCGACACCAAAAGTCAAGGATGCCGGTCCCCAAAGTCAAAAAAGCAAGGAGCATATCATATGCTTCAAGTGCAACTCAAAGGGGCATTACTGGAGTCATTGCCCAAGGGGGAAGAAGAAAGGGCAAGAAGGAGCAACACAAGTAGGGGGAGCCTCCAAGGCAAACCCTAAGGTAAAATTTATTAATGCACCTTCAATTTCTAGGGATAAGAAGCATGCTAGGAATAATTTTAATAGTCTTGCTATTGTACATAAAAAGCATGCTAGAAATAATAGACATATTTGTTTAGGTGCTAAGAGTGTCCACTTAGGAAATAAGAAGAAATTTGGGACTAATGTCCCTAAAAATATTTTACCTAGGGAATCTATCAAGAAAATAGGAGAACACTTAGGTTTCAATCCTAAATGGACTAGGCATATGCCTAGGAAGTCCAATGCCCAAGGATTAAATCAAAATTCTAAAATTGGGCAACTGGAAAAGGAAAATCAAGTCTTGAGGTTAAGGCTTGAAAAGATGGAAAAGAGCCTTGCAAAAATGCAAAATCTATTTCAAGGGTCAAGAGGTCAACATGTAGGGTCTAGAAGTCAAAGCCTAGAGTCAAATGGTCAAAAATCAAGACCTAGGAAATTAGATTCATCCAAGGGCAAACCTAAGCCCAAGGAAACTTATCACAATGTTCCATTTGATTATGGAACTAAACCTAGGAAAACTAAGGTCAATAGGGAAGTCATCCCTAGAGTTGACCAAGGGTTGTGCCTAGTGGCCAAGGTTTCTAAGAAACCTAGGGTGACCACTAAGAAGGTTGCAAGGAGAGTTACCCTTAGAGTCAACCTAGGTAAGATCAAAATGACCAAGGCTAATAAGCCTAGGAGGGTCATTAGGAAGGTATCTAAGGAGGTTATCCCTAAGGAATACCTAATTAACCCTAGGAGCTCAAATCGGTTTTGGGTTCCTAAGAGCGTGATTGATTCACGCTAGATGGAGTTAGAATGTGTCAACCTTGATTGGATGGGTAGTTAACTCAACCATGGTAAAGGTGACACTTTAGGATATTTTCAAGGTTATGGTTACCTTGGAAATGCATTTGAGTCTTAATCCTAAAAATTTTAGGATGTGCCAATATTACTTGAGAAGTTTGATAAAATGATCAAAATTGGCACAATTTAGGTTTAGAGGTTAGTGTGCCATTTTGGGTTTTTGGCACACTAGAGAGATTAGTGATAATATGACAAAATATATTTAATTATATCAAATGGCAATTAATATTAAAATTTAGGTATACTTATACCTATAATTTTTACTTGCCATGATTTGCTTGTCATATGTCATGTCATGACATCATGTTTATTCTTAATCATTTTATATGTCATGATTATGCTTAGGGATTAAGGACCAATGTCATGTGTTTTTAGATTTTATCATATGCCATGACATCATGATCATTGGCCATGCTTAATTATTGCTATCTTTATGCCATGATCATTTCATGCATTTAATTGATTAAAATTGAACTAAGGACAATGACATGACTTGGAGTCCCATTTATAAGGGAATCAAGTAGGGTTGCCTAGAAAAATACATGAAACCCTAGTATTAGGAAGAATAAAACCCACATTTTACATCCAATTGACATGTATGTGTATTTATACACCTTAGATACATGTGAGATGCTAGGATATGAGTTAAGTTCAAGGTGCATAGTTTTTGCATATAGATGAACTATAACTCATCTTATTTCAATGGTGGATCATTGGGAAAGCTTGTGTACAAGTCATGTACATTGAGCCCAAGGAATATGATCCAAAATAAGGTTTTGAAAACATTTTAAAAACATTTTGAAAAACCTTGGTGAAGTCTATCTTTTGATAGCAATCACCATTGATGAGATTGATACAAAGTGAGCTTAAGCTTTAAAGTTTTTAATCACTTTTGGATTTTGTATCAATTTCGCTATTTTATGGGTAAAATATTTTTCAAACATTTTTCACCCATTGTATTGGTCATAGGTATTATACGTATCAAATTTCGTGATTTTTCAATATACGTATAATTATTTATGATTTTCTAAAATTCGATTCTGATAATTGAAATTTGAAAATTTCAGTTATCGATCATTGATGCCATTGCGATCGACTAATGGAGATGTCGTGACTGATGTCTGAATCACACTCATTGGTGCTGATTCGGGTAACAAGGTTGATTAACCCGATTTAAGCTATGGTTAAGGTCCCTAACCACTCCTAACCCTAGGATATGCTTTGAGAAGCATGATAAATGGTGAAAATCCATTAGATATGGATTAGGAAAGGTGTTTAGGGTTTGTATCAATTTAAGGTGTTGGAAAGTTCAATGTTGAATTTCTAACCTTAATTTTGATGGCTTAGAGTTCCTATTGGCTTAGGGACTTCCCAAGGACATTGTTGGTGCAATGGTCAAGGGGGAGCAAGCCTTTAGGGGGAGGTATCTATCTTGGGATGATGGATGTGTTTTTCTCCTTGAAGAGGAGAAGTTATTGGAAGAGTATCATCAATTTGGGAAAATTGATGGGTTTTTGATACCCAATTTGGAAATTGGGAGAGTGAATAGGATTGTCTCTCTTGAGTGATATGAGACTTATCACTAGGAAGATGGTAGGCATCCTAGGTATTTTTGGACCAAGGGGGAGATTGTAAGATCTCATTGGGACATGAGACTTTGACCTCCTTGGAGAGATAACCTTTTTGATGTTAGTCAAAAAGGGGGAGAATGTTTGGGGGAGAACATTTGGAGAATGTTTAAGATTACCAATTTGGGATAATTGGTAAGGGATTTGAGTTAGTGTTCTAACTCAATGATTTGTTTGGTTTTTGTCAAACATCAAAAAGGGGGAGATTGTTGGTGCAATCGGCCCAGGACTCGAGTTTGACTCGAGTGATGTTTTGATGTTCGACAAAAATATGTGACAATGTAATTGTCAAGGTAAAGTCCAAGTCATGGGTACTTGGCCTGGAAAGTCCAAGTGGAACACTTGACATTTGGTAAAGTCCAAGTCTTGAGTACTTGGCATGGAAAGTCCAAGTGGGACACTTGGCACATGAAAAGTCCAAGCATGGGTCTTGGCAATGTAAAAGTCCAACATGGGTTGACAAGGGAAAGTCCAAGCATGGTCTTGGAATTTGAGAAGTCCAACATGGGTTGACAAGGGAAAGTCCAAGCTTGAGTCTTGGCATGAGAAGTCCAAGGGATTTGATATTGGCTGCGTAAAGTCCAAGCGGGAGTCTTGGTAGCATAAGTCCAATGGTTGGCGGCGTAAAGTCCAAGCGGAGTCTTGGCGGTGTAAGTCCAATGTGCCTTGGCGGTGTAGACACCGTTAGCATGACATAGCTGATGGAAGCACCTGAAGACTAACGCGATGGATGAACAAGTCATGGATGACTTGGAGGGATCCGAGAGGTGTGAGGCTGATGGAGGTGGCTAGAAGGCTTAGGTCTAGGCTAAGGGTGGTCTAGCAAGTATGAGGGCACCATACTTAGGCTAAAACCTCATGTTTGAGGTGTGCCAGTCGACTGGTGCCATGTGGCAGTCGACTAGACCGAGTTAACTAGGGTTTGACTGCGGGAAGTGGCCTAGCAGTCGACTGATGCCTCGGCATGATCGATTGCATGATCACCGATCGCGGTGCTCGAATTTGGCCACGAGTGTAGTCTCACTCGGCCGGACCGATGAGTGAGACACCATCGATCGATCGATGGATTTGATCGATCGTGATGGTAGATCCGTTGGACTTATCCAGCGTGGATCTAGCTGTTGTCTCACGACAATAGTGGCATCAGTCGACTGATGGTCCCGATCAGTCGACTGATCGACTTTTTTCGGCATAGGTTGAAGCTTTATAAGGAGCTCGTGATGGAGGAATTTGGCATGGTTCTTTGAGGCAATTTGCGAGTTTGCGACTGCCTATTGGGAATTGGCGACCTTTTGGTGGCTGTCGCGTTGGCCGTCGTTACCCATGGACTTCCACTGAGTGGGTTTTGCCTTCCCGAGTTGAACTCTAGACCTCCAGGCTAAGTACTAAAGTTTATGAATCCTGGTAACCAAGTGATCCTTGATCACTTGGTTGCGTGATTCATAAACTAGTACTAGCCGAGGTCTAGAGTTCGAACTCTGGGAAGGCAAAACCCACTTCGTGAAGTCAGTGGGTAACGACGGCCAACAGGCACTGGCCGCCACCAATAGGGCCGCCAATCTCGCCAATAGGGGTCGCTAACAATAAAGGCGCTTTTATTGTAACATCGAGCCTATTGGTTGGCCTTGGCTGGGCGATTTATTGGTCGACGCCGTCTCCGTTGGCGTCGTTACACACCTGGTCTTCCCACCAAGTGGATTTTTGCCTTCCCAGATTGAACTCTAGACCTCCGGGTTAAGTACTGTTTATGAATCCTGGTAACCAAGTGATCATCACTTGGTTACTAGGATTCATAAACTTTAGTACTTAACCTGGAGGTCTAGAGTTCAACTCGGGAAGGCAAACCCACTTCAGGTGGAAGACCAGTGTGTAACGACGGCCAACAGGAAAGTGTTTTTCTTTACTAGTCTTGCTTTATATTTCATTGTATTTGCTTGTAGCTTTTGATTATTGTTGTAATCATCTTGTACGAGGTTTCTCCGCTTCCGGATTGTTTCGAGAAGGAGTGTTTATTATAGTGGTGTGTGGTTGGCATCGCTAGGGTTCGTACGAACCCGATCCGTGGAGTAGGAACCGTTCGGTTCCGAACCACGTTAAACAATTGTGTTTGCGTGTTGTTAATTGTTTTGTTTCGTTATTGCTTTCATTACTATTCCGCTGCATACTAACAAAAATTATAGACAAGCACGCGAACGATTTCCATCTACGAACGTACACGACGCTATTCACCCCCCTCTAGCGGCGTCAAATATCCTACACAAGTCGTATCCTCAAACACAATCGTACTTCATAGGAGGAACAAAACACATGATGGAGCAGAAGAGGATCCGCCAGAGGCCAGCATTAGCAGGTAATGCCACCTGGCACGGGCAAGTCATGCCACTTAGCACAGTCATGCCAGAGACTGTACCTAGCAATCATGCCATTCCCAACACCCAATGCCAGGCACAACCAGGTCATGCCAATTGTCATGACCATGGTGCGCTGTCATAGCCCGATAATTTTGGAAACTTGTAATGACCTATCGACTTGGGAGCTATAAAAGAGTCTCTAAACATCTTAAACAAGGAATCCAGGGCTTTTCCAGTGATAGGGAACTCTAGAAGAGTCGTTCCAATGAGCCACCAAGAGCCATCCATCATTGAAAATTAGAGTTCAAGCAAAGGAGATGCCTATGGTATGAATAAGCCCGCTTCTCTTGCTTTTCTGAATTATAGAATGCTTTTCCTCATGTTTTCAACTTGTGATTCCATCTCCATGGAGTCTATTCTCTTAATTCTAGAATAGGGAAGTTGCCTGATGACTTGTTTACATTAATGTTGTATAAATTTACTTCTTTTGTTACATGATGTGTTCTTTGCATGATTCAGTTTTATTGCGCTTATATGTTATTGTAGCGATATCACCTTAGCATTCCTTAGAGATGTAAAGAAAATGTTGACCAATGACTCCCATCTCTGAACCATAAACACTGAACTTGAGGAATTATTCACGAGTAAGGGTTGAAGGTCAACGAACATGGGTGCTCTAGTGACAGGGGTATCCCAACCAACGATTCTACGGTATGACAATCACAAAAGTAGTTCAAAACCTCTTGAGTGAACCATTTCCTATCATATAGCTTAATGGGTTTGCACTAATTCAATGTCATGAAGTAGGGAATAGCACCTTGAAACCGTGAGGTATCGTGATAGGAACCTCCTTGAAAAAGTAGTTACTTAGTAATGTTACCTTGAAAAGTAGGCACCGTATTAGGGTAATCACCCTGGTATACTTTGATCGAAGATATTGGGTGCCTCGAGATAGATCACCTTCATGTATGAACATGGAAATAGAAGAGAAAAATATCCTTTGGATGTCTACGATCATCGTGGTGAAATCGAAACCTTGGAACTACCTCCCTAAATTGGTTTTCTCAAACTCTTTCACTTACTTTCTCTTGACTTTTGTTCATTTAGATAGCATACTTTGCATTTGGTCAAGTAATTTGCTTACAATTCTAGAGGATGATAATCTTTTTATTACTTGATGACAACTATGCATTTACAGATTTAACACATTATATTTTTGGCACCGTTGTCGGGGACTATGTCAAGTGGATACTAGATCCATGTGTGATTTGACTAATTTAGATTTCTTTTCATTTTCTACTTTTTATATAATTTTAATTTTCTATTTATAATTTCCTTTCTTAGATTTTTACGGCTGATTTTTCTTTCCTTATTTTTCTTATTTCCTTTGTTCCCCCTCCTTTCCTATTTTAATTTGTCCGGTGAGTTTTCAAACTATCCTTTTTTCAAGTAGACATGTTTCCTTTATATGCAAAGGTATGATAAATCAGGGGTCATACTTCTTTTAGACTCAAAAATTGATAGGACTTTTAGCAAGAGGAGGAATCTACAAAGGCAATTTAAGGCAGAGCAAGAACGACCCACATCTATCATGGCTGACAAAAATAAGCCCCTCAAGGATTATGCAAGACCCAGTGTAAGAGGATTGACGTCTAACATCACAAGACCTTCGGTGGGCACACACAACTTTGAGCTCAAGCCTGCTTTGCTTTCATGATCCAATAGCATCAGTTTAGAGGAGCATCCACTAATGATCCAAACCTACATCTTGAGGTATTCTTAGAAATTTATGATACTCTGAAATATAATGGTGCTTCTGCAGATGCAATTAGGTTGTGAGTCCTTCAGAGCTACACGACTGTGATATCACTTGTTGGGACCGATAATATCACTAGAGGGGGTTAAATTGTAGTTTAAGACTTTTCTTGATCATCAATTATTGTGCTCACCTATAAGGAGTTATAATGTGTGAGCTGTAGGGAAATTTCGGATCATGACATTCATAATATCGCGGGCGAATACTTCGCACAACCGCAGTGAAAACAAAAATAAACTGGATCCCTTTAGAGATTCATGCAAAATATATAAGTCATTTTCTTTAATCTAGATCTTATCTAGAAGAAGAAATATACCTTCGATGTGAGCCCTTCGCAATCCCGCTAATCCAAACGCAATCGGATCTCAATATGGTAAGAACAACCATATCTCTAAGGTATCCACACGAACCATATCTTGGAGATGGAGATAACACCTTTGGTTGTGCTAGCAACCAAAAACCAAGGTTCTTCACAAAAGAAGAAGAAGGGAAAATAGGGATGCAAGGCACACAATAGGATGCAAGCATAAAACTTGAGATCTAATCTCCACGTTATGGAGATTTCTCAAATCACCTTTTATCATGCATTAATCCACATTTACATGCATTAAATTCCAATTCATGCATTAACCCCATTCATGCATGCAACGTTTGAGGATGAAACCCCACTTCATGGATTAATTCTTTTGCATTAACCCCTCTTTTGCATGCAACATTTAGGGTGCAAATTCCAATTGCATGTGAAATCACATTTCATGCAATATTAATGCAATAATCCAATTTGCATGCAATAATGCCTTTGCATGCAACATTAAGCATTAAGGCTGCGTTTGGTAGGACGTAATGTAATCCAAGTTGTAATGTAATCTAAGTTGTAATGGAATGTAATGTAATCTTGATTACATTACTATGTTTGGATACAAATTGTATGTAATCTTGGATTACAAAGGTCATTACATTCTTTTGTTTGGTGTCCATTACAAAGACGATAGAAATGGATCGACGACGATGACGTAGACAACGACGACGATGACGGCGGCCAACCGGCGATCGACTGGTCGGTCGGTGACCGACCAACGACTGGCTGCCAGTCGTCGGTCGGTCATCGTCACCGCCCGGATTGCCACCGGTCGGTCGCCGCCGACCGTCGATCGCTAGTCGGTCGCCGACTGGCCGCCGCCGATCGTCGACCGACCGCCGCCGATCGTCGACCGACCGTCGATCGCCGGTCGACTACCGACCGACCATCGCCGATCGTCAAACACAGCCTAAATCTCATTTGCATGCAATAAATACATTTGCATGCATGTAATAAATCACATTTGCATGCATGCAAATGTAATTTATTGCATGCAAATGGGAAGCTTGTAATGTAATCTGGATTATATAGGTTTTACTTTGTAATCCAGATTATAAAATTTTAGTGTCTTTTGTAATTCAGATTACATTACATTACAATTCTAAGACAGTAACAAACAAAGGAATCTATCTTGTAATGTAATCTGAATTACATTACAAGACAGATTACGACATACCAAACGTGGCCTAAATCTCATTTCATGCATTAATCCATTTGAATGCAAAAACTCCCATTTGCATACATGATTAATCATGCTTACCTTCTTCAATTGATTTCACTTGAGTCTAACTCAAGTTAAACCAATTTGAATCCAACTCAAGTTTGACCAAGCAACATAAACAATGAGCGACATCTAGCAATACATCATTACTACCCAAGCTACAAGAAAGTTGAGATCCGACAATCTTTCCGTGACTATTATCATGTATGATGGTATCCTTCTATCCTTGATATCTTAGATCGATCAATGAGGCATAGATTGTGTCATCCCCTTATCGATCTTTATGTTTCTTGATCCCCAAGTAGACTCACTCAAACAAATGAGCTCAATATCTCATATTGACTCATTTGAGCATGACCATGCATTTTGTGGTCATACTCTATCAAGAGGTCAAAGATATCACTCCCGTCATATGTGAGGGATAGATCCCATATACTTCACTCATATCCCTCCGCATAATTCGTTCATACCCAATGATCACCGTTATAGTGCACCTTGTTACGGTGTGATGTTAGACTATACCAAAGTACATAATTCCTTATGTAGGGAACCGTAGTGACTTCAGGTCTAAGGACTATTCATACCAATAGTCACATGAGAAAGTATATAACACTCATATAATGATTCATGACACTTTCTCATGGCGAGTCAATTCAGTACATATATTCTCCAATATATATACCCATGTGTTAATGTGATATCACATATCTATGACTTGTGAGATCAAGTCATCCATTAACCTACATGCTAGTCTCAATGTATCAATATACTCCTTTATCTATTAATATAATACTTGACTAGGAATGTTTAAGAATAGTGTTCTCTATAGCTTCTCATAATCAATTCTACCAATTGATATACTATAGATTAGAACCTACTATTCAAGGGCATTATTATATTTATTTACTGACACACACATAAAGTAAATATAATAATCAATCTTTATCTATTATTAATGAAATATGATACATATGATCCATAATCAATCATCTCATGATTGACACTAAGGGCTGACACTAACAATCTTCCACTAGCACTAGGTCAATCACTATAATCTCTAAGACCCAGTGACCTAGTATGACCATCATGTTTTCTCTGTGCCAAAGCCTTGGTCAAGGGATCCGCAATGTTAGCATCAATATCTACTCTGTATATCTACACATATCCTCTATCGATGATCTCTCAAATGAGGTGATACCGCCATAGTATATATTTGGAACGCTGGTGAGAACGAAGTTCCTTAGCCTGTTTTATAGTCCCGTTGTTGTCACAATAAAGCTCTATAGGGCTCACGATGCTAGAAACTACACCAAGCTCAGAAACAAACTTCCTGATCCAAACAGCCTCCTTTGCCGCATCAGAAGTAGCAATATACTCGACCTCTATTGTAGAATCCGCGACTGTGTCTTGCTTTGAACTCTTCCAGCTCACAACACCACCATTTAAACAAAAGATATACCCTGACTCCGATCTATAATCGTCCTTGTCCGTTTGGAAGCTAGCATCGTTGTAATCCTTTACAGCGAGCTCCTCATCGCCTCCAAATATCAAGAAATATTCTTTAGTTCTTCTCAAGTACTTAAGAATATTCTTGACAACTATCTAGTGACCGTCAACTGGATATGACTGGTACCTACTCATCGTGCTTAAAGCATACGAGATATCAGGACGAGTCACTACAAGAAAAAGGGAAATTAGTGACGAAACTTTTTTGTCGCTAATAGAAAAACTTCATTGCTAAATAACGTTTACGACGGAAAACTTTCATCGCTAGACTCGTCGTAATAAGACTGTCGCTAAGACACATTAGCAACGATTTAGAATATATTCGTCGTTAATATTACTGACGGAAATAAAAACGTCGCTAAAAAAATTATTTCTTCGCAAAACCTCGACACTGGAAAATAGGAAAATCATAGATATTAGTGACAAAATATACAAAAATCATCGCTAACTGCTTATTTTTGCTCAGGCGACTAGCGCCTCGACTGAAGACACTTTGCGATGATATAAAAATTTTCGTCGCTAATGTCTAATCTTGGGTCAACCACAGAAGCAGGAGCTCCTAGATTGGATGTACTTTTGCGACAAAAATATATAATTTTGGTTGCTAAATCCTACAACAGTCGAACGCCTCGACTGGCGAGTCGATCGATACTCCAAATATCGACAGTTAGTGACGAATTTGTCAAGTTTTGTCGCTAAATCTCAAAATCCTGAAGTCGTATATCGACAGTTAGCGACGAATTTTTATAATTTCGTCGCTAACCATAAAAAAAAATTTATAGAAATCTTTTTATTTGTATTCGAAATCCTGTAATACAATATCAACCACACAATATAACTTATCAACATACAACTAAAACAATAAAACCTACATATATACATTTAAAGGCAACTAACATAGCATCAAATTTAAAGTCCATAACACGAAATTTAATAAATTCATAGTATTAATTTGCAAACACACACTCAAATTCACAAGTTCACTAACTCTAAGATGGAGGAGGAGATGGAGCTGAAGATGACTCATGCATCAATGAATGTAATGATCCAGGTGCAAGCTGATTCAGAATTGCTTCGAACATATCTTGTCTCGATCTCATTGATGCCAACTCTTCTTCGTTGCTAGCTAATCGAGCTTTAGTGTTTGCCAGCTCCTCTTTGGTGGACTAAAGTTCTTCACGCAGTGCTGCGTTAGTTGTTCTGGACGAGGAGTTGTCATCTGAAGAAGTGGATCTAACTGGTTTTGGCCCACTTCTAAGTCCTCTAATATATCCAAAGCGAACACCTAGGACTTGATCACACACCTGATCTACAATCTGAACTGCATCGATGTCATCTCTGATTTTTTGAGACTGGATGTGTTCATCTCGCAGTCTCACCATATCACCCTAAGAATAACAAACACATTATCAATAATTTTACTAATAATTACTAATATTTTAAAAAAAACTTTACTAAATTTTATGGAGTATATCTTACGTATGCAGCCTCGGCTCTCTCCCCACTCCATCCTTTTGACGAGGTACAGTGGGTTGTATTAAAGAAGGTAATCCGATCTTTTCTCTGAGACTGATCGGGCTGAAAAATAATATAATGTGTTAATATTAAAAATACCAACCAATATACTGTAACTATAAAATTTATACTTACACCGTCGTAACTGTACTGGATGAATGATTTTGAGCCACCTCGATGGGTAAAGAGTAGTTGTGCTCGATTTTGGGCATTTATTGCCGATCGTGTCTATAATATCAAAATTTGTTAAGATAAAACTTAAAACATGAGTTGCACATATTTTAATTTATATATAACTCAGATAATTGGTATAGATTAGTTACCTGAAATTTTTCTGATTCAAACAGATCGCACATATAGTCTCAGTCTTCCTGCGTCTCACAAAACTCCCTCGGCATATGATGTCGCCGCTCGGTGGGGGGAAAATGCAGTAGACTCTTATAATGAGTGTGCATCTTGTTTCGATTATCTCTGTACCGTGCACTCATTAATCTGTCGGTTTCCTTCCTCACCGACGTTGCCTCCTCGGCAAAACTGATATCAAAAGCAGCCTGAAAAAAATTCCAATATTGAAATTTAATAATGAATGATGGTTGATTCTTTAAATAGCAAAATACTCGTACTTACTGATAATCGATCATATATCATCTGTTTATTATCCCCAGGGATATGCTTCCAGCTCTTAGCTTGCAGGGGGGCGAACTTCTTAATTGACAGACCTAACTCTGTCATAAAAGCAGCTGCATTCATCCCTATAGGGTGACCATCGCTCTTACGGAAGGTAATGGGTAATCTACCCCGTTCCTCTATTTGCCGTCGGAGCCGATCCGAGTGTGTGCCCCGTGTCTCTCTACGTGCCGGATGACCTGTAAATAAAAGAATGTTAACAATTACCAAGTTAAATATATAGGAAACAAAATATATATACATACTTAAAAGCACATAACTAACCCGTATGAGCAGGAGCACTATCATCGTCTGGCATAGGCATAACTGGAGGGGGCTCAATTCTTTTAGGCGGCATAGCTGTGACAAAAGCATTATATACAGATCGACGTATAAAAGAAAGATTATATTAAATACATAAAATATAAATGAAGAACAATATAAATACCATGTAAATACATCTAATCACTATCATCATCTGAAAAGGATAAATAATCATCTGCCTCACTGTCACTTTCACTATCTTCACCATCAACAATACGATTACTTTAAGTGCCCATATCTAGATCCACTTGTGCATTTGCCATATTAATTTGGTGATGCTCAACATCTAATCGACAAAGATGAGTTATTGCTAAGTCTTCATCGACTACTGAAGTTGAATCATTGGATGAAATTGAAGGGAGGAAACTTCGCTTCCCACTTCAACTCGGTCGCTTGTTCATGGCGATCCCTTCTACGTCCCCGGATAAAAAAAAATTTATCCTTGACAAGGAGGGATCACCCAAGCTACCATTTCATCGTCGTGCTATTCGATTAGAGTGGTCACTTGAATAAACTTGTTGTTCAAGCCACCAACCTCTATTCTACGAATAGTCACGGAATAGACGATGTACGGATCGTCGGCTTTTGTGTTTATATTCGGGGTCCAAGTTAATTTAACCACAAAATAGAATACACAACATGTATATGATTGAAAAACAATTATAGACATGTTACAAAAGAAAATAGACAAGCGTTATACCTCTCGATCTTCTATTGTATGTCCTTCCTCCTTTTGGACGTCGTGTGGGCGACGATCTTCCAAAAGTCGAAGCCTCCTAGATCACCAATCTTCCTTTCTTTGCTCTCTCCGAACAAAAGGAAGAATATGAAACAAAACTCTTCTCTTCCCTTAACCAACCACCAAGCTCCAAGCTTGGTGCTTGCCGCCGGCCAAGAAGAAGAACAAGGAGATGTAGGTGCCGGCCAAGAGCTCCAAGGAACAACCATAGCCCTTGTTTCCACCGGCCAAGGAGAAGAAGAGAAATAAGTTGAGCGCCAGCCAAGGTAGAAGGGAGAGAGATAGGCGCCGGCCACACCTTAAGAAGAAGAAAAGAACCTCTCCCATTGTTGCCGCCCACTCCACCTCCCAAACCCTAGCCGCCCAACCAAACCCTAATCTTCCTAGGATTTCTTGCCGCCCAAGCTAAGGAGAGGCAAAACCCTAATCTCCAAGCCATTAACCTTGCCGCCCACCTTAAGCCCCCTTTTATAGAGTTAGACTTAGCCTTGTTTTAATCTCTACCGTCAGTTCTAGGGATTTAATCTTAACCGTCAGATCTAGAGATTTAATCTCAACCGTCGGATCTAGAGATTTAATCTCCACAGTTGGATCTAGAGTTTTGTTTTCAACCATTGGATCTAGGCTTCATGAGGTTTTAATAGGCTACAATAGGGACCATGAGGAGGAGTTGGATCTTGGCCACCCAATGGATCAAGCCCACATAAAGTCCGATCCATTAATGATAATCCAATCCACTAGAGGATTACCATTGATCTACCTCACCAACCCCCATAAGATAATATGGGCTCCATATATTATTTGCACATATTTCTCCTCGTGTTTAAGATCTCGAATGTCCGTCGATTAATTAATTTACTGACAATTAATTAATCAACATCTAACTCCATGAGTAGTACCACTCAACCTTATCATTATGCCGGACCAAGTCCACCTGCAGGGTTTACATGATGAACCTTATGAGCTCCTCAAGGGGACATCATTATCCTAATATATAGGACACGATTTCCTCCTATAATCAATGACACACCATATAAATAATACTATTTCCCAACTTACCGAGCATATCAATTTACTCTATAAATCTCGCCCATTGGTAAATCAAAGAAATGAATACTAAGTATATGTGCCCGTTATTATATCGGGATTAAGAGCATGTACAATATAATATCTGAGGTCCGATTCGATTATGTAGTCAATAATAAATCGAATCACCTCTATGTCGATCCTGCTCAATACACACAAAGTGTACTAGTGTGATTCTATGGTCAAGACAAACCAATACCAAATCACACTGCAACCATTCCAATGGTTTGTCCATAACCATCTCGGTTGTGAGCCTTTACTTATACTTTACAATGAACCGATAACATGATCTCCTGTGTGACACTACACACCATGTTATCTACAATGTAATGTATCAGACAAATATGCATAACAATAAATATGCAAACAATGATCATGTGCTTCTTATTTCAAAAATAAAGATGTTCATACAAAAGATAGATTTTTCAGTATACATCCTAACAATCTCCCACTTATACTAAAAGACTATGTTGTCCTCATACTGCCATACATCTGATTCTCATTCCCTCCACATGTCTATCAAAACTCTCGCTAGAAGGGCCTTAGTGAAAGGGTCTACTAGGTCATCCTCTAATGCAATCTAGGCGACAACAACTTCTACCTCCTTTACGATTTCTCGTATCAGGTGGTACTTGCGCTCTATGTGTTTACTTGCCTTATGGGCTCATGGTTCCTTCGAGTTTGCAACTGCACCACTATTATCACAATAAATTGTGATAGTTCTGGACAAACCAGGAATCACATCCAAGTCCATCAAGAAGTTTCTGAGTCATACAACTTCTTTGGCCGCCTCAGAGACTGCCACATACTCAGCTTCCATGGTAGAGTCCGCCACGCATTTCTGCTTGACACTCCTCCATACAATGGCTCCACCTCCTAAAGTAAACACAAAACCTGAGGTAGACTTACTGTTATCCCTGTCTGATTGAAAGTCAAAATCTGTGTAACCCACAGGGAGTAATTGGTCTGCCTGGTAAACTAGCATATAATCCCTAATTCTTCTTAGGTACTTCAATATATGCTTTACCGCAGTCCAATGTCCCTGTCCTGGATTACTCTGATATCTACTAACCATGTCGACGGCAAAGCAGATATCTAGTCTCGTACATAGCATCGCATACATGAGGCTTTCTACTGCCGAAGCATAAGGAACCGCCTTCATCTCCTCTATCTCCTCAGATGTTCTAGGACACATCTCCTTAGATAAAGGAACTCCATGCTTGAAAGGTAGAAAACCCTTCTTGGAGTTTTGCATGCTAAAACGATCCATAATTGTGTCTATGTATGAAGCTTGAGATAATCACAACATCCTTTTCTTGTGATCCCTTATAACCTTGATCCCAAGGATGTGTCCCACTTCTCCCAAGTCCTTCATATCAAACTGTTTGGGCAACTATACCCTTACGTCCGCCAATTAATAAAATGTCATCTACGTATAGTACAAGAAATACCACTACATTTTCGTCACATCTCTTGTATACACAAGACTCATCCGGACTTTGAATAAATCCATAAGACTGGATTACCTCATCAAAGTGGATGTTCCAAGACCTCGAAGCTTGCTTCAATCCATAAATGGACCGATTAAGCTTACACACAAGATGCTCTTTGCCCTTTTC
Organism: Wurfbainia villosa; assembly: GCA_025175895.1. Taxonomy (NCBI): domain Eukaryota; kingdom Viridiplantae; phylum Streptophyta; class Magnoliopsida; order Zingiberales; family Zingiberaceae; genus Wurfbainia; species Wurfbainia villosa. The sequence goes on along the minus strand of JAKLTH010000103.1, from coordinate 161,486 downwards.
AATGAATCCCTCTGGTTGCTTCATGTAGATGCTTTCCTCAAGACTTCCATTAAGGAAAACTGTCTTGATATCCATCTGTCATACCTCATAATCCATATGATCAGCAATACATAAGAGAATCCAGATAGACTTAAGCAGAGTCTGACAGAGTAACTGCACACACCTTCCTGATGTACCACTAACCCATGAATGACAGCGTGTGCAGACCATGTAACTGGCTGCGGGCTCAACTACAAAGGAACCCCGTCCAGCCAGCATGCAATCATGCAAGATGGTGCATGATACTAAAGCATGTAATACCAACTAAAATACGTATCCAATAATATGCAAAACCAATAAGTACATATCAATGATCCAAGTAAAACAGAGAAGGTATAACTATAAACTGATCAAATGCATGTATCAAGTAGGCACAAAAATATATAAGGCAGATAAAAATGAAAATTTTTGCAAGCTATAACTAACTAGAATATCAACATGACTATATCAAAAAGATAAGTCAAAATACCCGCCTGCTAAAATGCTTGAGAAAATAACGAAATCGTCACGCCCGTGAACCTGCCTCGTGACTGAAACCTGCATACAACATAACTATTATTAAGAACAAAAATGAAATCCACCGTAAAATCAAATACTTAATCGACTTCTTACATAACCAATTAACCCAAAGACTTAATATAATCTCGATCACCTTCCACCTAATATAACCGTCTTTTCATCCAATTACTCGAATATGATTTCACAACCCCTATCATCAAGTGTACAACATCCAAACAAAACCTCACAGCTAACTCACCCAAAGTAGATCCATCCCACAACCCAGAATTTATCCAAAATCAACAAAATATCAACCAACCATCTAATATCAACCGAATACAATAACGATCAACCGAATAACACCAAAATCGTGCTTACCAGCCCTAGGATCCCACTGGCAGCCAATCCTTCCCCCAAATCAGATCCCCAACTCAATCCCCCCAACACAGTTAGCAAATCCCTAAATTCACAGCCCCTAATTCAACCACAGCAATCTACAAATAATAAAAAGAGGAAAGAAATCTTACCGGTCATGGGAACCTCACCGGCAGCAAATCCCCCCCCCCCCCAACTTCTCTTTTCACCGAAAAAATCCCACGCCAACCACCCTTGCCCGGTAACAAAATGCAGGGATCTGAGCAACCACTGGAAAACTCTGATTGAAGGTAGATTTCATCCGAGATTAAGGAAAACAATGCCTCACCTCACGCTGGCAGAGATCAGTAGGCAAATCACCACCGGAAACACCGCCGAATTAGGGCTTCCCTGACCCTCGTTTACTGCTCTCGCTTTTCTGCAGAGATCAGGCTGCCACCGGTTGCCATGAGAAAGGAAGGACGAGAGAAGAAAGAGGGCTACGACAGCGTCGGTGACTGCAGGTTGTAGCAGCACGATGGGGGAAGAAGCAACGGCGGTTGCAACCTCGAGCGGCGTCGTTTGTGGCAGAGGAGGCCGGCGCGCGCGACTGTGGTTGGCGAGAAGAAAAGGAAATTGTGAGAGAAAGGCAAGCGCGATGGAGGAAAAAGAAAGAGTTATCGCCGAAACCACCGCGAAGGGGAAGAATCACGGAGAAAGGAGGGGTGCGGTGCAAATCGGGAAAACCAAACCTAGGTTTAGGTATTTGAAACTTTAGGTTAATATCGCCTATTAATCCCCTTAAATAGACTCTACCAAAGCCTATTTATTTTATCCCCGTAATTATCCCGTACAGGCTCCGTTTAAATCCAGAAAAATTCCTAAAATTCCCTAAAATTCTCGAAAAATTTCCAAGATTATTTTCTTAATTCTTTGGCCATTTCATTTAGTATTTTAAATTTTTTATATTTAACATTCTCCCTCGCTAATAAAAATTTGGTCCCCAAATTTCCTACTCAGATGCTTAATGAGTAAGATATACCACAAGTACTGTAAACATTTCTCACGTACCTTAAGTAAAACAGGTGGGGGTATTGATCTCTGATCTTTTCCTCAAGCTCCCAAGTAGCCTCCTCGTCGGTGTGGTGACTCCACCCGACCTTGACAAGTCGCACAATCTTGTTCCGCAACTGTCGTTCCTTGTGATCCAAAATCTGTACCGAAACCTCTGCGTAAGTAGCATTAGGTTGAACAGAACCTGACACATCTGATAGAATATGTGTAGAGTCTGGCACATACTTCCTCAGCATGGACACATGAAAAACATCATGAATACTCGTTAAAGATGGTGGTAGTGCTAGACGGTAAGCGACTGCTCCGATCCTCTCCAAAATCTCAAACAGACCAATGTATCTAGGAGCTAGCTTACCATGGAGGCCAAATCTCTTCACCCCTTTCGTGGGTGAGACTCGCAGGAATACATGATCACCAATATATAACTCCAGAGGTCTCCGTCTCCGATCTACATAACTCTTTTGGCGATCCTGCGTCTCTGCCATCCTACGTCTGATAGTACGGACCAACTCTGCCTCATGCTGAGCTCTCTGGGGTCCTAGCAACTGGGCCTCCCCAACCTCCTCCCAGAGGGTGGCTGTACGACATTGTCTACCATACAATGCTTCAAACGGGGCCATTTGGATAGCTGAATGATAGCTGTTATTGTAGGCGAATTCCACTAACGACAAGTGGTCCTCCCAGTTGCCCTCGAAATCTATAACACAGGACCTCAGTAAATCCTCTAGTGTCTGAATGGTCCGCTCAGACTGTCCATCTATCTGTGGATGGAAAGCAGTACTAAAATGAATTTGCATGCCTAAGGTCTGCTGCAGACTCTGTCAGAACCGGGACGTGAACCGGGGATCTCTATCTGATATAATGCTCAAAGGAACACCATGCAATCTGATGATCTCTCGACAATATAACTCTGCCAAACGATCCAGAGAGTCGGTCTTCCGAATCGCTAAGAAGTGCGCGGATTTGGTTAGTCGGTCTACAACTACCCAAATAGCGTCATGGCCTTGACGTGTCCTAGACAAACCCACCACAAAATCCATGTAATGTGATCCCACTTCCACTCAGGAATAGGAATCCTCTGAAGTAATCCGGCTGGTCTCTGGTGTTCAACCTTCACCTGCTGAAAAACTAGGCATCTCGCCACAAAATCTGCGATGTCTTTCTTCATGTCGTTCCACCAATACAAACGCTTTAAATCTCGATACATGCGGGTTCCGCCTGGGTGAATCACAAATCGAGAACGATGAGCCTCCTGAAGTAACTCCTCCATAACCGGGTGAGACTGGGGTACGCATAATATGCCTCGAAAATAAATAATACCTTCGTCATCTCGGGTGAACTCAGTCTGCTTTGTCGGAAGTTATTTGTTGCCAATGGTTAAAGTATTGATCACTGCACAGAGCCTCCGGACTCGTCGGATAGATGGCTGAGCAACCATGGTAACCAGAATGCCCTACTCTGTTGGTCCCTGCTCCTCAAGGCCCAACTCAGAGAAACCCTGAATCAAATCCATGACTGAAACTTGGTAGGAAGCTAAAGTCTCTCGGGACTTCCGGCTAAGTGCATCGACAACCACATTGGCTTTCCCTGGGTGGTAGCTAATGATACAGTCATAATCCTTCAGGAACTCCATCCATCTCCTCTGTCGGAGATTGAGTTCCTTCTGCGTAAATAAATATTTGAGACTCTTATGATCAGTGAGAATCTCAAATGTAATACCATACAGATGATGCCTCCAAATCTTCAAGGCAAAGATAATAGCGGCTAGTTCTAGATCATGTACTGGGTAATTTTTCTCATGCTCCTTCAATTTGGCGAAGCATAAGAGACTACCTTAGTGCTACATCAATCTGCACCTAAACCACGGAGAGGCGCATCGGTATAAAGGACCAAAACCGTCGTCCCGATGGCAATGCGAGAATCGGTCGCGACACGATCTCTTCTTGACTCACGGAAACTAGTCTCGCGTACCTTTGTCCCGTGAACTTCCGCCCTTCACGGTAAAGGCGTGTCAACGACATAGCTATGCTCGAGAAACCCTCAACGAACCGTCCGTAATAATCGCTGCCAAGAAATCGCGAACTTCTCGAATCGATTTCGTCGCCCCAATCGTGATAACCTCGATCTTCTGGGGGTCAACTAAAATGCCTCTACTAGAAACCACATGTCCCAGAAAACCGACTGAGGGTAACCAGAACGCACACTTATTGAACTTCGCATATAGTCGCTTCTGTCGGAGCCTATCCAAAACAAGGCGAAGATGCTGCGCGTGTTCCTCTTCAGAACGAGAATAGACCAGAATGTCATCAATAAAGACAATGACGAACCAATCTACAAAATCCATAAATTCACGGTTCATCAAATCCATGAATACTGCTAGAGCATTGGTAAGCCCAAATGGCATTACCAAAAACTCATAGTGTCCATATCTAGTACGGAACGCTGCCTTCTGAATGTCAGAGTCTCTAATCCTTAATTGATGATATCTGGACCGCAGATCAATCTTAGAATATACTGATGTACCTCTTAGCTGATCAAACAAATCCTCAATACGTGGCAGGGGGTATTTATTCTTGATAGTGACGACGTTCAACTTCCTGTAGTCGATGCATAATCTCATCGAACCGTCTTTCTTCTTCACAAAAAGAACCGGAGAACCCCAGGGTGATACAGTAGGGCGAATGAAACCTCTATCCAAAAGCTCTTGGAGCTGAACCTTTAACTCGTCCAACTCCCTCGGGGCCATACGATAAGGAGCTTTTGATGTCGGCGATGTCCCAGGAATTAACTCAATCGTGAACTCCACTTGCCTTCTGGGAGGCAGGCCCGGTAACTCCTCTGGAAAGACATCCGGATATTCTCGAACAATAGGAATGTCAGCGATTTGAGAGTCACCACTGTCTTCTACATTGATCATAGATAATAGAAAAACCTGGCAACCCTATAATAAAAGCTTCTGAGCCTGAATCGCAGAAATGGTCGATATGTCGTCATCTCGGATGCCAGTGAAATCCCACGAGGGTTGGTTCCGAGGTCGGAATGTAACCACCCTCGTCTGGCAATCAACTGTGGCATGATATGCTGACATCCAATCCATGCCAAGGATAATGTCGAACTCGACCATGTCCAGTACCAATAAATCTACAGTAAGTATGATGTTACTAAAATCTAAGGGACAACCTCGGACCTCCTGAGTAACGTCCAACGTATCACCAGACGGTAGGGAGACGGTTAATCGCTGTGATCTAATAGTAGGTAGTCTACCAATCTCTCTCATAAATGCATGAGAAATAAATGAATGCAAACTGCTAGTATCAATTAGCACAATAGCTAAAAATGCATAAAGTGAAACCGTACCACGGAAAACGGATTCGTTGGCTCGCTGCACATCCTCTCTAGTAATCGCATGAATCCGCCCAGTCTCCGGTGGAGGTGGAGGTGGTAGCACTACCAGAGGTGGCTGTGTCTGGGCCTGAGACTGATACGAAGGCTGATACGAAGGCGCGATCGGTATCAGACGGTAGTCGCGCATCGTCCCGAACTGGCGGGTCAGAATCGAGCATCAATCGCGGTCGAGGCCGCGATCGCATCGCATTAATGGTCGGGTTACACCGAGACATCAAGTCTCAAATGTAACCTCGCGGACATCATACGGCACCGGAGTACTCTGCCCATGCATGCCATACGACTCGTAGGGGAATCGCCCTCTCGGGCGCTGGAAAGGTTTAGTTGCCGCCTCTCTCGAGTCCCAGATCGACACAATCGCCCTCCCTGGATAGAAACCCAGGAAGCCACATGTTGAGCCTTCAACGAACAATCTCGGCTCAGGTCACCAGGCAGTTTGCAATAATAGCAAACTAACTGTCCTAAGATACAGGCTGAGACGGTATGCTCTCTCGATCCACAACGAGTACAGTAGATGTCACTAGTGGGCGGCCTCCGGCTCTGCTGAGAAGACCAGGAGGGTCCAGCTGAAGATCGTTCTGATTTCTAAGGTCGGCTAGATGCCCCAGAATGACTCTGACCCGACTGACTGCGGCCACTTTGCTGCTGTCCAAGAGTTTGTGGTCCGCTGGTCTGGCCCCGTGGTTCGCTCTGCTTGCTTCTCTTCCTGTCAAGATAGCTCTCTGAGCCGACTCAATCAACAAAGCTCTATTCAATGCCTCTCGATAGGAAGAACTGCCAAATCCTTCCATCTTGACTTGAAGATGCCCATCTAGTCCCTGAACAAATTGCATCATGCGTGACCTGTCCTCAGCGACTAACTCTGGACAAAACCTGGCTAACCGATTAAATTCTACATTATACTCCATCACTGAGCGATTATTCTGTCGTAGACTCAGAAAATCCTGACGGCGCATCATCTGATATGCCCGTGGGAAGTACTGACTCTCAAAAGCCTCTCTAAATCTTGCCTAGGTAATCTGCTGCTCGCCGATGATCGAGCACTATGTGTCCCACCAGATCTCGGCCTCGCCTCGTAAATAGAAGGCCGCTAACTCTGCCTTCTCCCACTCGGAGCAAACCATATAGAAGAAAGTATGCATCGCTCGGATCCAAGATCGAGCCACGCTTGATCACTCTCGGCCCGAATAAGTGAACCGACTTTTCATCGACTTCGCAAACCGAATCCGAGCTCGCGCCGCAGCCACATCAAGAGGGACGAGTAGGCCATCGCGCGCAGAGTCGGCGAAACAATCGTAGATGGTGCCGCATGCGTATGCGTGAATCTGAGTGGTAGGCCGACTCTGCGATGGGCTCACATCGGGTGCGATGTGAGCCCTTTGGCGAGGGTGTCTGGTGTGTAGCAGCAGGGTCTCTCGATGGGACATCGGATACTCCAGAAGTGGGTATCTCTGGAGGAGGAACCACCGAGGACTGAGGATCCACGACTCACGCAGCACCATGTGGAATCTGACCCTGATCAACATGCTACCACCTCGATCGATCTCTCGGCAACTCACACCCGAGATCTCAATGTCCTCTGGCGTGGCTGCCCCGCACCACGTCTCGGAGCAGGAGCACACTCACCTCGTCTCATATCTGTTAAATTATTACAGATGTTACTACAAGTAAAAACATATAAAATTAATCATCATACCTATTTTATCGCCAGGAGAGGTCCCGTCGCCGCCAAATCCCCAAATTGACCTCGTCAATAATACCTCGAATTTCTGAAACATAAAAATTGTCGAAAATCCATACCAATCCAAAAATTTCCAGATTAACTCACAAAAACCTGTCAAAACATGGCGAACTCTGAAAAATCCAAAAACCCCTAGGAACTCGAAAAACCTAGCCGCTCTAATACAAAATAAATTGTCATGCCCCGAGGGAGTCCCCGCCAGACAAAAATCCGGCAACATCTCCCCTGTACGGGTGATAATATGGAACTTGCATACAAGGCCTACACGACCACTATACATCGGTTAACACGACCGGAACAAAAACATCTACACACGCAGGTTATAAGGCCTCAGGCCAACAATCAAGGTAAATAGTAAACAACCTACAATATCTAGACTTACCCCTTCTACTATCTGGGCAGGAATAATCAACCAAATTCGATCGAAATAAAATCAGATATAGGTCCATAAGAACATACCAAATATCCACAAGTACATAAATCCAACACCAGTCCTAAACATATCTTCTAGTCAAAATATCCAAAACCATAAATCAAATAACAAATAAACTATCATGATGAGGGGGGAGGGTTAGCAGCTAGACTCTCCTGGCCACTTTATCCAGAAATAGATATAAAACAATGGGGTAAGTTCAAAGAACTCAGCGGATAATAGTCGATATGCATAGTAAGATATAACTAACAATAACAATCATGCCAGTACAGTCTCATATATATAGGGTATGCAAGAAAGAAATACAAAAGGACCGTACTTACCTGAATCTCCTACCCTGATATAGGAGCATGTGCCATACTAGATGAAGTAAAGTCGTCAGATCCAAATACAAATATGTATCCTGTATGCATGGCAATCATATGCAACATCCAAGGCAGCAATCAAAATGTAGCAAACACAATACAAATGTCATCCATGCAAAATGCATGCGATGCAAATGACATGGTCACCCCTGACGCCAGTCAGCCGCCTCACACGCGATGGTGAAACCGAGTGGGTAGGGCTATGACAACTGTGCACTCTGCCATCATCTTTGCTCTGAGTGGCCGAGTGGGACGAGGATGTTGTCGAGTACACCTATCCTCCCCGCCCCAAGCAGTGGGGAGAAAAGCTCTCATCTCCGGTGTCGTAGACGGAGGAGGGATCCTGCCGCTACCACGCCTCATCGCTACCATGAGCGACCGGCGAGCTGGACAAAGCAATCGCACACACCCTCACGATGTACCACTAACCCATGAGTGGCGGCGTGTGCGCAGATTATAATCGGGTCATGGTCAACTACAAAGGAACCCCGTCCAGCCAGCATGCAATCATACAAGATGGTGCATGATACTAAAGCATGTAATACCAACTAAAATACGTATCCAATAATATGCACAAACAATAAGTACATATCAATGATCCAAGTAAAACAGAGAAGGTATAACTATAAACTGATCAAATGCATGTATCAAGTAGGCACAAAAATATGCAAGGCAGATAAACATGAAAATTTTTGCAAGCTATAACTAACTAGCATATCAACATGACTATATCAAAAAGATAAGTCAAAATACCCGCCTGCTAAAATGCTCGAGAAAATAACGAAATCGTCACGCCCGTGAACCTGCCTCGTGACCAAAACCTGCATACAACATAATTATTATTAAGCACAAAAATGAAATCCACCGTCAAATCGAATACTTAATCGACTTCTTACATAACCAATTAACCCAAAGACTTAATAAAATCTCGATCACCTTCCACCTAATATAACCATCTTTTCATCCAATTACTCGAATATGATTTCACAACCCCTATCATCATGTGTACAACATCCAAACAAAATCTCACAGCTAACTCACCCAAAGTAGATCCATCCCACAACCCATAATTTATCTGAAATCAACAAAATATCAACCAACCATCCAATATCAACTGAATACAATAACGATCAACCGAATAACACCAAAATCGTGCTTACCAGCCCTAGGATTTCACTAGCAGCCAATCCTTCTCCCAAATCAGATCCCCAACTCAATCCCCCCCCAACACAGTTAGCAAATCCCTAAATTCACAGCCCCTAATTCGACCACAACAATCTACAAATAATAAAAAGAGGAAAGAAATCTTACCGGCCGTGGAAACCTCACCAGCGGCAAATCCCCCCCCCCCAGATGCTCTGTTCACCGAAACAATCCCACGCCAATAACCCTTGCCCTGTAACAAAATGCAAGGATCTGAGCAACCACTGGAAAACTCTGATTGAAGGTAGATTTCATCTGAGATTAAGGAAAACAATGCCTCACCTCACGCTGGCAGAGATCAGTAGGCAGATCACCACCGGAAACACCACCGAATCGAGGCTTCCCAGCCCCTCGTTTACTGCTCTCGCTCTTTTGCAGAGATCAGGCCACCACCGGTTGCCACAAGAAAGGAAGGACGAGAGAAGAAAGAGGGCTACGGCGGCGTCGGTGACTGCAGCAGCGCGGTGGGGGAAGAAGGAAAGGCGACCACAACCTCGAGCGACGTCATCTGTGGCAGAGGAGGCCGGCGCACGCAGCTGTGGTCGGCGAGAAGAAAAGGAAATCGCGAGAGAAAGGCAGGCGCGACAGAGGAAAAGGAAAGAGTTATCACAGAAACCGTCGCGAAGGGGAAGAATCGCGGAGAAAGGAGGGGTGCGACACAAATATGGAAAACCAAACCTAGGTTTAGGTATTTGAAACTTTAGGTTAATATCGCCTATTAATCCCCTTAAATAGACTCCACCAAAGCCTATTTATTTTATCCCCGTAATTATCCCGTACAGGCTCCGTTTAAATCCAAAAAAATTCTGAAAAAATTCCTAAAATTTCCTAAAAATCTCGAAAAATTTCCAGGATTATTTTCTTAATTCTTTGGCCATTTCATTTAGTATTTTAAATTTTCTATATTTAACATTATTTGTTCATAGTGCTCATTGAATGAGATATCCTTCTAAATTACTACTCATCTTGAGTTAGCTTTGGCTAATCGCCCAAGATTTGTATAATGTAGGTAGATGTCTCGTATGAGCTATGCCTCTAAGTTTATCAATCTAATTGAGAGAGCTTAGTTAAGTCAAACCCAAAGTTTCATAGGCGGAAATCACGATTGCCCTATCGTACTTTACCGAGGTAAATCGAGTCACTTTGCTTTGGAAAATGCGCTATGATTGAACAAGGTAATAGTAAGTATTAAACTTTGGTAGACATATGATAAGTGATCTAATTTTGTGACAACTAACTACGTATGCATCACATACAAGCATAACATACACAAGCATCACATGCAAGCATAATATATATCAATATATAACTTTAAACGTGACATGGTTATGACCCGAATCTACGATCTTCTCAAGCCAATGAGAAGAGCGAATGGATAACCTAGGGATGACATCTTCTCCAAGTGCTTCCTTCGGTCATCTTGTGTTGTCGACATCCTCCATGTAACTTCAACCTTCAATGGACTTTTCATTTCTTTATTTTGTATATTACAAAATAAGAACACTCGAGTTTACATTCGAGTCTAAGTCTATTTTACAACCAGAAAAATAGAAATGAAGACACGACACGCAGGTTGTATTATTTATTACAACATGCACATACAACCATAATCACATTTGGTCCTAGGCCATAACCATGTACCATGCAACATATCATTCATAATGTTGTAATCTTATAAAATTTATTATGAATACACATACAAATTTTAAGCCGCTTCATCGATAAGCCGCAATGCCACGGCGGTCCCACTAGCCGGTTAGTGGGCGAGGTCAAGGGGCAGCGCCCCTTGCGGGGCCTCAAGGGGCAACACCCCCGAAGCAAAATTTTATTTTCAACTCAACTCCTTGAATTGAGTTGCTGCCCTTTGTCCATCAATATGAACCCAAGACCCTCGTTTCTAGAGCGTCCCGTGTTCAACACAGTTTTTGCCCCTTATCAACATACTAAGCCTAAAATTCATGTACCCATAATGCACATGTTTTATATCTCATAGAAAACATGAAAATCTAAATTTATATCACATATAAATCATCATAACGAAATATATGTTTTGCAAGTGGCTCTGATACTACTATAGGGAAATTCTGGATCATGACATTCATAATATCGCGGGCGCATACTTCGTACAACCACAGTGGAAACAAAAATAAACCAGATCCCTCCAGAGATCCATGCAAAATATATAAGTCATTTTCTTTAATCTAGATCTTATCTAGAAAAAGAAATATACCTTCGATACGAGCCCTTCGCAATCCCACTAATCCAAACACAATCGGATCTCAATACGGTAAGGACAACCGTATCTCTAAGGTATCCACACGAACTGTATCTTGGAGATGGAGATACCACCTTTGGTTGTGATAGCAACCAAAAACCAAGGTTCTTCACAAAAAGAAGAAGAAGGGAAAATAGGGATGCAAGGCACACAATAGGATGCAAGCATAAAACTTGAGATCTAATCTCCACGTTAAGGAGATTTCTCAAATCACCTTTATCATGCATTAATCCACATTTACATGCATTAAATTCCAATTCATGCATTAACCCCATTCATGCATGCAACGTTTGAGGATGAAACCCCACTTCATGGATTAATTCTTTTGCATTAACCCCTCTTTTGCATGCAACGTTTAGGGTGCAAATTCCAATTGCATGTGAAATTACATTTCATGCAATGTTAATGCAATAATCCAATTTGCATGCAATAATGCCTTTGCATGCAACATTAAACATTAAATCTCATTTCGTGCATTAATCCATTTGCATGCAAAAAACTCCCATTTGCATGCATGATTAATCATCATTAATTATGCTTACCTTCTTCAATTGATTTCACTTGAGTCTAACTCAAGTTAAATCAATTTGAGTCCAACTCAAGTTTGGCCAAGCAATGAGTCTAACTCATTCTAGTCCATTCAATTAAATAATGATTCATTTAGTCAAACTAAGATGAACACTTCTCCAAAATATGTTCTTTGTGTATGACCCTATAGACTCTCATAGCGTTGATAATGTATTTAAAATTATTTTAGATACATAAACAATGAGCGACATCTAGCAATACATCATTAATATTGTTACCCAAGCTACAAGAAAGTCGAGATCCGACAACTTTTTCGTGACTATTATCATGTATGACGGTGTCCTTCTATCCTTGATATCTTAGATCGATCAATGAGACATAGATCGTGTCATCCCCTTATCGATCTTTATATTTCTTGATCCCCAAGTAGACTCACTCAAACAAATGAGCTCAATATCTCATATTGACTCATTTGAGCATGACCATGCATTTCGTGGTCATACTCTATCAAGAAGCCAAAGATATCACTCCCGTCATATGGGAGGGATAGATCCCATCTACATCACTCACATTCCTCCACATAATTCATTACATACCTAGTGATCGCCGTTATAGTGCACCCTGTTCGATGTGACGTTAGACGATACAAAAGTATATAACTCCTTATGTTGGGAACTGTAGTGACTTCAGGTTTAAGGACTATTCATACCAATAGTCACATGAGAAAGTATATGACACTCATATAACAATCCATGACACTTTCTCATGGTGGGTCAGTTCAGTACATATATTCTCCAATATATATACCCATGTGTTAATGTGATATCGCATATCTAAGACTTGTGAGATCAAGTCATCTATTGACCTACATGCTAGTCTCAATGTATCAATATATCCCTTTATCTATTAATACAATACTTAACTAGGAATAAGAATAGTGTTCTCTATAGTTTCTCATAATCAATTCTACTAATTGATATACTATAGATTAGAACCCACTATTCAAGGGTATTATTATATTTATTTACTGACACATACATAAAGTAAATATAATAATCAATCTTTGCCTGTTATTAATGAGATATGATACATATGATCCCTAATCAATCATCTCATGATTGACACTAAGGGCTGACACTAACATGAGTTTCATGATGACTTTTTTAGTGTTGTTACTCATGCATTCATGATCATATTTTTGAATATCTTCATTAGTTTTATACTTAGTATATCTATTTTGTTTGGAGAATTGCTCTTTGTGTACTTTCTTTAATAGAATATGAGTTTAAAGCAAAAATGGAGCCAAAACACCTCTTTGAAGCATCATTTCAATAGCCAACTGACCAAGTTGTGTCCTTAAGCACAACCAAGTTGCGTCCTTAAACATTGTTGTATTTCATATAAGGAATATAACACACAACAAAATAGAAGAGGAGCTGTTAGAGGCCATCATGTATAGGTCATGACACCTAGCATGGTAGTGCCCGAGACTGCTCCCCAATAGTTGTGCCATGCCCATCGTGTACTCAATGTCATGCATAACTAGATCGTGCCAACTGGAACGCTACCATAGCTCGATAATTTTGGAAAATCGTAATGACTTAGTCGATTTAAGGGCTATAAAAAAGGCTCTCAACATCCTAAACAAGGCATCAAGTGTTTTCCCTATGACAGGCAACCCTAGGAGAGTCATTCCAAGGAGTCATCAAGAGGCATTCATCACCAGAGATCAGAGTTCAAGCAAAGGAGATGCCTACGCTACGAATAAGCCTTCCTCTCTTGATTTTCTGAATTGTAGCATGCTTTTTCTCATGTCATTGACTTGTGACTCCATTTCCATGGAGTAGATTCTCTTAGTTCTAGTATAAGCGAGTAGCATGATGACTTGTTTACATTAATGCTTTATAAATTTTCTTCTTTTGTTACATGATGTGTTCTTTGCATGATTCGATTTTATTGCACTTATATGTTATTGTAGTGATAGCACCTTATCATACCTTAGAGATGTGGGAAAAATTCTGACTAGTGACTCCCATCTCCGAACCATAAACATCAAACTTAAGGGATCGTTCACGAGTAAGAGTTGATATCTAGAAATTGTGGGTGCTCTAGTGATAGGGATATCTCAACCAACGATTCTTTGGTGTGACAACCACGAAAGTAGTTCAAAACCTCTCAAGGGCACTATTGGCTATCACAAAGCTTAATGGGTTTGCCCTAATTTGATGTCACAAAGTAGGGGATAACACCTAGGAACAGTGAGATATTGTGATAGGAACCTCCTTGAGAAAGCGGTTACTTAGTAATGTTACCTTGAAAAGTAGGCACCGCGTTAGGGTAAACACTCCGGTTTACTTTGACCAAAGATATAAGGTACCTAGAAATAGACCACCTTCATGTATGAACACGAAAATAGAAGAGTAAAATATCCTTAGAATGTCAACAGTCATCGTGGTGAAATCGAAACCCTAGAACCTCCTCCCTAAACTAGTTTTCTCCGACTCTTTCACTTGCTTTCTTGCTTTCTCAACTCTCATAACTTTTCTCTTAACTTTCATTCATTTAGATGATCTATTTTGCATTCACTCTAGTAATTCACTTACAGTTTCAAAGGATGATATTTTTTTTATTACTTGATGACAACCATATACTTGCAGATTTGGCACATCAAGTTAAACTGCAGAGGAAACAAAGACATAAAACAAGATAAACAACATGAGAAGAGGTGAAGAAACCTCTTATAACACATATTCTTACAAATAATACAAGTCAAATATATATGTACAAATAAAATATAAACAAATCGAAACAAACAAGTTTACATAAATGAACTTATCTCTGATCATTGTTTGTCACTTTTAGATTGCCTCTTGAGGTTTGAAAATGCAACAACACTATTTTCAAAACCCCTAAGAACTAGCATGCCAAATTCTCCATAAAACCTTCTTTTATAGGATTCAAGTTGTGGTTGCTATCTGCCTAACATTTGATTGTTTATCACCATGAGTTAATTCCTCCACTAAAGTTGATTGTTATTGGCGCAATAGGCCCCGGGTCAATGTTGACCAGACTCAAGTGGAACTCAAGTAGTGTTTTGATATTTGTTAATACAGTTCAATATGGGTTTGACTATATGTTGACCATATGGCTGGTGGATGATTGGGATATCCAAGATCATATGAGGGAGATTATTTGGGAGAGATTGTTGGAGCAATCAACCTCCAATCAATGTTGAATAAGCTCGAGTGAGACTCGAGGGGAAGTCTAAGTTTGGAGACTTGGCAAGGAGAAGTCCAAGTTTGGATACATGACAATGGAAAGTTTAAGAATTGTCTTAGCATGGAAAGTCCAAGTATAGATACTTGTCAATGGAGAAGTCCAAGTTTGTATACTTGGAATGGAAAGTCCAAGTATGAATGCTTGGCAAATGGAAAGTCCAAGGGTGTAGTCTTAGCGGTGTAAGTCCAAGAATGTAGTCTTGGCAGCGTAAGTCCAAGTGGATCTTAGCAAGGAAGTCCAAGGGTGAGGTTTTTGGTAGCGTAAAGTCCAAGCATGTAGTCTTAGTGGCATAATTCCAAATGAACCATGACAAAGGAGACTCGGTTAGCATGACATAGTCGATGGAAGAACCTAAAGGCTAACGCGAAGGGTGAAGGAGTCGTGGAGGACTCGGATGGAGCTTGAGAGAGTAAGGTTGATGGAGGTGGCTAGAAGGCTTAGGTCTAGGTTAAAGGTGGTCGATCAAGTATGAGGGGATTATACTTGGGTTAAACTTCATGTTTGAGGTTTACCAATCGACTGGGGTTATGACCAGTCGACTGGCTAAGTGCACGACACTTGGGAGCCTAGTTTGACTAGGGCAGTCGATGGGGATTATGACTAGTCGACTGAGGCTCGACTGCTTCTGTGGCTCTAGAAATTGACTACTAGGTTTTGATAGTGGACTGGTCACTAGCAGTCGACTATTAGGGTTAAGCAGTCTATTGGAATTAAGTGGCCAAGACACAGAATGTTAGACAGTCGACTGTTAGGTCAGGGCAGTTGACTAGTCGACTTAATCTGACGTGGATTAAGCTGTTGTGAGGCAACAGATATCCAAACCGATCGCTAGGTAAGAGCAATGATCGAAGGAGGAAAATCAACCCAAGCGGAGTTATAAAAGGAACTCGATGGGAAGATTGATGGTAGCCGATTTTTAAGCATTTTGGGAGGGATTTTGTTGTTGCATTCCAGATCTTCTAAGGTGTTCAAAGTAACAAAATAAGCAATCAATCAAAAGCATTCTCTTGTAAAGTGTTATTTGCATTTCATATGTATTTGCTTTTGTAGTTGTTGTATTTGGTTGTATTATTGTTGAATTCATATTGTAAGGGGTTTCTTCACCTCCGGATTGTATTTCGAGAAGAACACGAGGTTTAGTGGAGTATACACTAAAGTCCG
Source organism: Wurfbainia villosa (assembly GCA_025175895.1). Lineage (NCBI taxonomy): Eukaryota > Viridiplantae > Streptophyta > Magnoliopsida > Zingiberales > Zingiberaceae > Wurfbainia > Wurfbainia villosa. The sequence goes on along the minus strand of JAKLTH010000103.1, from coordinate 145,131 downwards.
GTCATAGAGTAGGAACCATAGGTTCCGAACCACGTAAAATTGTGTTGTTGTGCTTGTGTTATTTTTGTTTATGCTATTTTGTATATTCCGTTGTGCTAACGAATTGTAGATGAGCACGCGACACGAAAAAAAGTGAAAAATATTATTCACCCCCCTTTAGCGCATCAAACGATCCCCAATAAGCAGTATCAGAGTGAAGGCCCTCTTCAAGGATTAACAATTGAGGAAGCAAAGCACTAGAGGAAGATGGAGCCAAGTGATGGATTCAACTATGACACTCAGATCCCTCCATCATTCGAACGAGAAGATTTTCTGACATGGATGGCAAGAATGGAGAAATTCTTCATGATGGACATCAAGCAATGGTTCATCTTAAAGGATGGATTCGAATTTCCAAAGGGTCAGAAGGGAGGATATCTCAAGATGATGAGATGGATTGAGGAGCAACTACAAAAATTTGAGATAAATATTAAGGTAATCAAAATACTAACAAATTTAATACTTAATGATATTTTATGTAAGCTAGGGGATTATATGGATGTCAAGGAGCTATAGAGCAAGTTGGTAAAATTCTATGAGAAGCCTTAATCGGTCCAAGAAATAAAGGAGGAAGAATCAAGCTCATCCTCTCAAGAGAGTGAAGAATCGGAGGTTGATAGGTACTTAACGTCCGAGGAAGAGGAGGTCTTGGAAGCCTCTACCTCTATGATTGAGGGGGAGGAGAGACACTCAACACTGGAGCAAGAGCAAGAGGAACTCTCCACATCCGAAAATGAGGCCAATGAAGAACAAGCTCACCCTATAGGTAACTCAAGCATGGTTAATAAAAATAAAAATCATATAACATGTTTTGAGTGTAGGGAAATAGGGCACTATAAAAGCATGTGTCTTAGATCGATCAAGAAGAAAGCTTAAGTGTCGTCTAAGGCAAGGAGAAAGTGAAGGAGGTCGGTGCCCCGATCTGCAAAAGCAAGGAGCATATTGTATATTCAAATGCAATCAAAGAGGGCACTATAAAAGTCAATGTCCGAGGGGAAGTCATCCTAAGAAGGACAAAGGATGAGCTTAACAAGTAGGGGGAGCTAAGACAAACCCTAAGATATCATTTAATAATGCTTCTTCTTTTAGTAATGATAGGAAGCATGCTAGAAATTTACTTGCAATTGTTCATGATAAAAAAGCATGCTAGAAATAATAAATATGTTTGTTTAGGTGCTAAAAGTTATGAATTTAGGTCTAAGGATAAATCTAGACAAATTACCTCAAGACCTAGCTCATCTAAGGATAACAATCTAGGCAATAATTCCAAGAAGGTAGACATATGCCTAGGAAGAAGAAAAATATTCCAAGAAGTAATGAAAAATTAAAATTGGATAAGCTAGTGGAGGAAAATCAAGTTTTGAGGTCAAAACTTGAGAAATTAGAAAACACCCTTCAAAAGATGAAAAAATTCAATTAAAGGGTCTAATGGGCAAATCATAGGTGTTAGGAGGTAACAACTAGCCAAGGATAGGAAATGTCTGGGTCACAAATCTAAGTCCAAGGAAGTCATGCCAACCTACCATAGTGTTCCATTTGACTATAAAACTAAATCTAGGTCTAGGAAAACCACGGTCACAAGGGAATTCATCCCTAGTGTTGACCATGGTAGATGTCCAGTGGCGAAGGTTTCAAAGAAACCTAAGAAAGCCACTAACAAGGTCACAAGAGAAGTCATTCCTTGAGTTGACCTAAACAAGACCAAAATGACCAATTCTTCAAAGCTTAGGAGGGTTATTAGCAAGGTATCTAAGGAAGTCATTCCTAGTGAATACCTTGTTAACTCAAGGAGCTCTAATAGGTATTGAGTGTTGGTGTAAGAATGCCCTAATCATTAATGTATTTTGATGTTTAGATAATAATTTGAAGTTAGACAATAATTGTGATCTAACCATGAATGTTTAAGTGAAAGGAAAATCCAAGTGTGAAGAGTTGGTAAAGAGAAGTCCAAGTGTGAATCTTGGCAAGGAAAGTCCAGGGGAAGGTCTTGGTAGCATAAGCCCAATCATGTAGTCTTGACGACGTAAAGTTCAAGTGGGCCTTGACAAAGGAAGTCCAAAGGCAAGGTCTTGGCAACGTAAGTCCAAGCATGTAGTCTTGGTGGCGTAAAGTCCAAGTGGACTTTGGCAAAGAAGAATCCCAAAGCATGACGAAACCAAGGGAAGCTTTTGAAGGCAAACGCAAGGATGAAAGAGTCGTGGACTCGGAGGATCCTAGAGGCACAAGGCTGATGGAGAAGCTATAAGGTTAAGTCTAGGATTAGGATATATTTTCAAGTATGAATTAGTCATACTTGAGGTGTGCCAGTCGACTGGTCTTGAGTGCTCAACACTCGAGGATCCGAAAGACTTGAGCAGTCGACTGGAGTTATGCCCAAGTCGACTGGTCAGGTAGTCGATTACGGATCCAACTGCAGAACATAAGCCTAGCAATCAACTGGCGTATAACACCAGTCGACTGATATATATAGATCGACAAATACAATAGGTGTTCGCCCTTGGTAGACTTAAACTCAGGTCTAAAAGCTGGGTCAAGGTTTGACAGTCGACTGTCATGGGCACAAAATGGCTAATAACCGACTGCTCAGTCGACTAGGATGATACTAGTCGACTGATGATAAGAGCAGTCGACTGATCAGGCGACCGTTAAGTGGTGATTACCATGATCATGCTGCATCAGAAGCCATTGGATGCGTTCAATAGTAGCACCAGTCGACTGCTGGTATGCAGCAGTCGACTAGTGAAACCCTCAACTGGCAAAAATGGGCTAATGCCCGAAAGTTGATATAAGAGAAGGCTTGGAAGCTTGAGGAGACTAATGCTAACACACTAAATTCTCATTCTTTAAGTTCCCAAGCCTTCTTCCAAGTTCTTAAGCTCTCCAACTCTTCCTTCAAGCTTATTCTTCATCATCTTGTAAAAGGAAGAGTGTTCATTGTAAGAAAAGACTTCTCCACCTTGGGGTTCTAATCAAAAGGAGGTTCTAGTGAAAACTTGTGAGGAGTGATCCACCTTACGGATTGTCATGGAGTATAAGCATCATCTCTGAACCACGTTACATACTCGTGTTAGCTTGCTTTCTTTGTTTTTGCATTTAAATTTGTATTTTTCTATTGCTTCCGCTAATGATTTTTGTAGAAAACGAAGAAGTGATATTCACCCCCCTCTAGCCAATCCTCAAGGGTCCTACATTGGATTCCTAGGAGCATGATTTCTTCACGCTATATGGGTTTAGGGTGTGTCAACCCTAAATGGATAGGTAGTTAACCTAACCATAGTGGAGTTGACACATTAGGACATTTTCAAGGTTATGTGATACCTTGAAAATGAATTTAGATTTTAATCCTAAAGGAATTTAGGATGTACAATAGAAATTGGAAAAAAATGATCAAAATGGGCACAATTAGGTTTTAAAGTCATAGTTTTCCATTTTGAGTTTTTGACACGCTTGAGAGAAATTAGACATTATGACAAAAGTGATATAATTCTTGTAAATAGCAATTAGATTTAAAAACTTAGGTATTCTATACCTTTGTATTTTATATTTGTCATGATTTGTTTGTCATATGTCATTTCATGACATCATGCTTAATATGATCATTTTATAATGTCATGATAATATTTAGGTTATTTGATAATGTCATGTTTATGCTTAGGTTAAAATTTTATAATGATATGACATCGTGCATCATTGGCTATGAATTAATTTTTGCAAACATTATATACCATGATCATATTTCATACATTAAGATTAATAAAATTAAATTAAGGACAATGACATAATTTGAAGTTTCATTATAAATGAATCAAATAGAGTTGCCTAGGTAAAATTTATGATATGTTAGATTAAGGAAGAACCTAAACTCATATCTCACAAGGACTATAAATTGACATGTGTGTGTATTAATACACCCTAGACACATGCGAGATGTTAGGAATATAAGTTAAGTTCATGTGCTTGTAATAGTACATTAAAATAAACTTAGAACTCATTAAATGATAATGAGGAATCATAAGAAAAGCTAATGTACAAGTCATGTGCATTGAGCTCATAGACCATGGTTCAATATAAGATTTTGAAAATATTTTAAAATTATTTTAGGAAATCTTGGTGAAGTCTATCTTTTGATAGCAATCACCATTGATCATATTGACATAAAGTTAGACAAAACATTGAAAAGTTTCAATGCCTTTGAACTTTGTATCAATCTTTCAAATTAATGGTTATTTTTAATTTAAAAATATTTTTCACCCATAATGTTTAACATAAATATTATACGTATGAAGTTTAATGATTTTTCAAATTATGTATAATTACTTATGTATTTTAAAATCCAATTCTGAAATACTATTTTTTGCATTTTAGAACCAATTGATCGCTACTGAGCATAATCAGCAATGATCGTTGTCAATTAATCGATAACAATATTTATCTAGCCATTTATCAGCAATATTAGGCTATCCTAATGTCTCATAACCCTAGAATATGCTTTGAAAAGTATTGAAAGGGTAAAATAATCATTGAAAATGATTGAGAGAGTTATTTAGGGTGAGTATTGAGTTTTAAGTATTGGAAGGGTAAAATAATCATTGAAAATGATTGAGAGAGTTATTTAGGGTGAGTATTGAGTTTTAAAGGAGGTTAAAGTTCATGTTTGAACCTTTACCCTTATTTTCGATGGTTTAGATTTCCTATAGGCTTAGGAACTCTCTAAGGACATTATTAGTGCAATGGTTAAGGGGGAAGTAAGCTTTTAGGGGAGGTTATACATCTTGGTATGATGGATATACCTTGATTACAAAGAGGGAAAAGTGAGGGTTAGGTAAACCTTCATGATGGATTGTCTCTCATTTAGTGATATGAGATTTATCACTAGGAAGAGTGAAGACATTCTAGATGATTTTGGACCAAGGGGGAGAATATAGGATCTCATTGGGAGATGAAACATTGAAAATCTTGGTAAGCTTTTTTATGTATGCCAAAGGGGGATAAGTGAAGGTTTAAGTTAGGAAAATCTTCATTATGCTTTGGTATAAGAAAAGACATATTTGGGCTTATTGGTCAGCCTAACTTAAACATATTGTCAAATATAAAAAAGGGGGAGATTGATTCGAGTGAGACTCGAGTTATGTTTTGATGTTTATCAATACGGTTCAATTGTTGGCTATATGACTAATGGATGATTCGGATAAGGTCATATGGGGGAGATTAGTTGGGGGAGATTGTTGGAGCAATCAACCTCCAGTTAATGTTGACCAAGCTCGAGTGAGACTCGAGGGGAAGTCTAAGTTTGGAGACTTGGCAAGGAGAATTTAAAGTTTGGATACTTGGCAATGGAAAGTCCAAGAATGGTCTTGGTATGGAAAGTCCAAGTATGAATATTTGATAGTAGAGAAGTCCAATTTTGGATACTTAGCATGGAAAGTCCAAGTATGGATGCTTGGAAAATGGAAAGTCCAAGGGTGTAGTGGTGGCGTAAGTCCAAGCATGTAGTATTGGCAGTGTAAGTCCAAGTGGATTTTGGTAAGGAAGTCCAAGGGTGAGATTTTGCCAGCATAAAGTCTAAGCATATAATCTTAGTAGCATAAGTCCAAATGGACCTTATCAAAGGAGATTCGATTAGCATGATATAGCCGATGGAAGCACTTGAAGGCTAATGCGAAGGGTGAAGGAGTTATGGAGGACTCGGATGGACCCTGAGAGTGTGAGGCTAATGGAGGTGACTAGAAGACTTAGATCTAGACTAAGGATGATCAATCAAGTGTGAGGGGGATCATGCTTGGGTTAAATCTCATGTTTGAGGTTTACTAGTCGACTGAGATTATAAATCAGTCGACTGACCAAGTGCACGACACTTGGGAGCCTAGTTTGACTAGGGCAGTCAACTGAGATTATGTCCAATCGATTGGTCGAGTAGTCGACTGAGGCTTGACTATTTATGTGGGTTTGGAAGTCGACTGCTAGGGTTTGGCAGTCGACTGGTCACTAGCAGTCCATTGCTAGGATTGAGTAGTCTACTAAATTAAGTGGCTAGGACACAAAATGTTGGGCGCTTAATAGCGCTAGCCTATACGATCGAATGATGTCTATAGCAATGATCATTCGTAGGTCGTCATTTCGACTTAATTTGACATGGATTAAGCCATTGTGTGACAACGGTATAGTGTCCAGTCGACTGCTAGGTAAGAGCAGTCGACTGGAAGGCAGAAAATTAGCCCGAGCTATGTTATAAAAGGAGTTTGATGGGAAGATTGATGGCAGTCGATTCTTGAGCATTTGGGAGGGGTTTTGCCATTGCATTCCAGACCTTCCAAGGCGTTCAAAGCAACCAAACAAGCAAGCGATCAAAAGCATTCTCCTGTAAAGTGTTCTTTGCATTTCATATGTATTTGCTTTTGTAGTTGTTTTACGTATTTGGTTGTATTACTGTTGTAATTCATATCATAAGGGGTTTCTTCACCTCTAGATTGTATTCCGAGAAGAAGATGAGGTTTAGTGGAGTAGACACTAAAGTCCGACTGTAGAGTAGGAACCGTAGGTTCCGAACCACGTAAAATCTTGCTGTTGTGGTTGTGTTATGTTCGTTTATGCTATTTTGTACATTCCGTTGCACTAATGAATTGTAGACGAGCACACGACACAAACAAAAGGGAAAATACTATTCACTCCCCCCCCCCCCTAAGCACGTCAAATTATCCCCAACAATTGTTACCCAAACAGTTAAGTTCCACAGTCAAGTTCTAAACTTTATGTTTGCTCAAATAGTGATATCAACCAGTTGCTTCTCTCCATCAATCAACTAATGATGATCATTTAAGTTGAGCAGTCATGTTTTAGACATTCTATTTGCTCCATCATGTCATTAATTAAGTATCACTCGACTAATATAGCAGTTGACTCCTAATACCCAATAGTTGATTGCTCACACCCTAAACGTTGTAAACTCTCTAAACCCCCAAACTTGATGTCTATGATTTATCGTCAATTGATATTCCATAATAGTTGACTAATACCTCTTTGCTGGCTTACGAAGGTTGAATTCTTACTTTGTCTAACATTTAGTTAACCTCAATCTATAAGAACTTCTCTCTCTTAGCGTCTAGTCATCTTTAACCTGCCAAGACATCACCATCCCTGAACATCCAATCCTCCCTAATTGGTTTATACTTGTATTCTCATGTCAAGCATCCGGTCAATCTTAATATACTAGGACTTCACTATTGTCAAGCATCTGGTCCTAGTTGACCTGTTTGGACTTCTCATATCATGCCTAACATCCAGTCCTTTGTGACTTGTTAAGACTTTTCATTTCATGGCTAACATCCGACCATGCATGACTTGTTAGAATTTCCATCCACATGTCTAGCATTCAGTCCTCCATGACTTGTTAGGACTTCCATCCACATGTCAAGAATCCAATTCTTTATGATCCATTTGGACTTTATCCATCTCATGCTAAGTTTTCGGTTCTCTATAACTCACTTGATCTTCACCTCTTATGCCAAGTATTTGATCCTCCCCAATCCACTTGGCCTTCACCTTTACCAACTCTTTATTGGACTTTTAGCCTCTAAGTTCCATCAACTATGATCCACTTGGACTTACCAACTCCTTAGATTTTTGACTGTCAATTATCCGATCAATTAATTATGATTCATTTGGATTTTTTGCTCAACTATCGAGGTCGATTGTACAATAAATCTTCCTTTTACAATAATCTCCCCTTTCATTTATTGTCCTGCTTAAATATCAACTTTGACCAAAAATCCCTCTTGAGAATATTATTTGATTATCAATATACTCAAATATCAAAATTCAACTTTAGTTTAGTTCAACCTCGGCCAAAGGTCAATTGCACCAATAATATGATTATGGTTTTATCAGATATTTGATGGCCTATTAAGCCGTCTACAATATAATATAAAATTATTCTCTTAATCTAACTCTATTTGTATTCTCTATTTCTTACAATTTTTTAGCACAAGCTTTTCATTTTATCTTTTTATGTTTCTCCCAAAGGTCTTTCTCCTCCATTTTTTTTGCTCCTCTCTAATAATTCTTTAAAACATTTTATAAAATCGTGTACATTGAAATGTTTAAATCTCCCTCCAAATTGAAGATGAGTAACTAAGATTTCTTAGAACAACTCCTCAATCTTTATGTGTATTTTATAAGACATTTTTTAAAACATTTTACTTTGGAAAATTCCAAGAGATCTTTTCACTGATATTCTCTATCTGCCCTAATTTTAATTTTTATGCCCAAGTCGTTGATGTTATCTGTTTTCAAATTCATTATGGTTAGGTCTGTGCAATTGATTATAATCGAATAGATGAAACTGATTAAATCAAAATCGAATAAACTAATTTTTTTAACTTAATCGAACCGATCGAAAATTTCAATAAAATTGAACCGATTAAGCTAAAAAAATCTATTAATTCGGTTAAAAATCAGAAAACTCAATTTTTGCTATCAGTCGATTGATCATGTGAAAGTGAGAATGCACATTAATTCTTCTCCTCTGCGGTCTACGCCAGTGCAGAACACTACAAAAATTATAGGATTTGGCGATGAATTTTGCAATGAATTTTGAATAAAAATTCTTTGCAAAATTTTTTTGCAACGGAATTTGTAACGATTTATTTTTGTTGTAAATAATTCGCCGCTAAATTTTGCAACAAAAAAAAATTCATCGCCAAAATTTCAACGAATAAAATTTTCGTTGCAAAATTTGTCGCCAAATTTGGCGACGAAAATAATTATTCGTCGCCAAATTTTGGCGACGGAAATAATTATTTGTCATCAAATTTGACGATGAAATATAGTTCATCACCAAATCTGCGATGAAAAATTAGTTCATCGCAAAAATTTGGCAACGAAAATAAGTATTCATCGCCAATTTTGGCGACGAATAGTTATATTCATCGCCAAATCTGCGACGAAAATACAGTTCATCACAAAAGTCCAATAAATATATTTTCATCAATAAAAATAAATTTGGCGACGAATATTTTTTTGTCGCCAAATCTGCGACGAAAAAAAAATTTCGTTGTAAAATATTCAAGGCCCGATCAAGAATGCCATCGATCGATCAATTGACGATTCGGTAGTCGATGAGACTACCAAAGGTTACGTAAGTTTTGCTGATAATAGCAGTCGATTGATCATGTTGATTAGTCGATTGCTAATGGATAATCTACGATAAAAAAAAATTTCGATGCAATTTCTGCGATGAAAAAATTTTTCGTCGCAAATTTGCATGTATCAGTCGACTGGTAGTGGAGAAGCTAGTCAGAGAACTTTTTTTAGCCGATTGCCCACTTGACTGATAGTATATTAGTTGACTAGACACATGTGGCAGTTGACTGTTGCTTCATTTTTTACAACGAAATTGATTTTTCGTTGCCAATTCTTCAACAAAAATGCAAATCTGTGACGAATTTTTTTCGTTACTAATCTGAAAAAAAATTAAAAAAAAATATCATGATAGATTATATTATTTTTTCTGTTTTACAAAAAACACATATAACAATAAAACACTATTATCTAATTTACTATTTTTATCGATTTTTACAAATTTTACTCCAAACATGTTTAACAATATATAAAAATTCACATATCAAACTTTATAAATACATATAATCATTTAAAATGATTCATCAATACAAATAATAAACCATTCATCGTATGAAACTTATAATACAAAAATATTGAATGTAACAAGTCAAGAAACATTTAGATATAAAATTGAACCGTAACTATTATCATAAACTCTTGCGTATATATCTTCCCTCTCAACAATTGATCCTGCAACTAGAGAAGGAGATCTTGCAGCTGGAGAACCGAAGATCCTACAATTGGAGAAGGAGATCTTACAGTTGGAGAACTAGAAGATCTTGCAACTGGAGAAGGAGATCCTATAGCTGGAGAAGGGACTGAAGACACATGTCCTGCAAGTGAATCAGACGATACAGGAGTTGAAGCAGAGGAAGAGAGTATTCTTCCATCACTATTCCATCTACAATCGCACATCGAAACTATCAATCATAATTATTAGAATAATAAAGTAAAAATGAAACACATCTTCATCGGATGTATAATGAATAATGTAACGACCGGGCCCCTATTGGCACCTGGCCCCTATTGGCGGAATTCGGCGACCCCTATTGGTCGACGACCGTCGCCCCCGTTGGCCCGTCGTTACCCACCTGGACTTCCCACCCCTGGAAGTGGGTTTACGTAAGGTAGCTTGAGGAAAAGATCAGAGCTCAATTCCGCCAATAGGGGCCAGGTCGTTACATTAAAAAGGCGCCTTGATCACTTGGTTACCAGGATTATTGTAACGACCTAGCCCCTGTTGGCGGAATTAGGCGACCCCTATTGGTCAACGACCGTCGCCCCTATTGGCTCGTCGTTACTCACCTGGTCTTCCCACCCCTGGAAGTGGGTTTTTGCCTTCCCCAGGATTCGAACTCTAGACCTCCAAGCTAAGTACTAAAGTTTATGAATCCACGGTAACCTGATCTTTTATTATGACCTAGCGCTGTTGGCGATTGGTGACACTGTTGGTCGACGACCGTCGCCCCTGTTGGCCCGTAGTTACTCACCTGGTCTTCCCACCCCTGGAAGTGGGTTTTTGCCTTCCCCAAGATTCGAACTCTAGACCTCCAGGCTAAGTACTAAAGTTTATGAATCCTGGTAACCAAGTGATCAAGGATCACTTGATTACCAGGATTCATAAACTTTAGTACTTAGCCCTGATCTGAGAAGGCAAAATCCACTTCCGATGAGTGAAACAACAGAATAACGGCAGCGATCGTTGACCAATAGGGGTCGCCAATCCCCAGCTAATAAAACACGAGGACTTCCCAGGGGGTCACCCATCCTAGTACTGCTCTCGCCCAAGCACACTTAACTTCAGAGTTCTGATGGGATCCAATGCATTAGTGCTGGTATGATCGCACCCCTGTTGGCCCGTCGTTACCCACCTGGACTTTCCACCCCTGGAAGTGGGTTTACATAAGGTAGCTTAAGGAAAAGATCAGAGCTCAATTCCCCCACCTGTTTACTTAAGGTACATGAGATATATTTTCAGTACTTGTGGTATCTCTTACTTGAGATACATTTGAGTAAGAAATTTGGGGACCAAATTTTTATTAGTGGGGAAGAATGTTAAATACTGAAATTTAAAAATACTAAATTAAATGGCCAAATAATTAAGGAAATAATCCTGAAAATTTTTCGGGATTTTTAGGAAATTTTAGGAATTTTTCTGGATTTAAACGGAGCTTGTACGAGATATTTACAGGGATAAGAAAAACAGGCTTTTAAAAGGTCTATTTGGATTATCTGTATTAAGGGGTTAATAAATTTTATTAACCAAAAACCTAGGTTTCTTTTCTTATTCCCCGTTGCGCCCGAACCACTTACGGTTTCTTAGGCGAAGTTTCTCCTCGACGCGCAACCCTCATTCTCCCAGCGCCGCCTCTTCTTCCCCGCCGCACCTCCTTTTCTCACGACGCCACCCATGCGTCGCCGTTCCTCAGCTCCTCCGCCTTCTTCCACGTTAGTTAAAGCCCTAGAACCAATCATGTGATGGTTGAATAGGGAACATTTTGTATCATATTCTATAAAGGCAAAGGATTGGTTATTATATTTACATCTTGCTTGTGCCAGCTAATTTAAATATAATAATGCCCTAGAAAAGTAGGTTCTTATCTACAGCACATCAATTGGCAGAATTGATTATGAGAGGCTGTAGAGAACACTTTCCTAAATGTTCCTAGTCGAGTATTAATATGCAAGGGCAATATTAATACATAAAGACTAACATGTAGGTCAATTGATGACTTGATCTCACAAGTCATGGATATATGATATCAAGTTGACACATGGGTATATATTGGAGAATATATACTGAACTGACCCGCCATGAGAAAGTTTCATGGATCGTTATATGAGTATCATAAACTTTCTCATGTGATTATTGGTATGAATAGTCCTTAGACCTGAAGTCACTACGGTTCCCTACATAAGGAGTTATGTACTTTGGTATCGTCAAACGTCACCCGTAACAGGGTGGACCATAAAGGCGATTACTGGGTATGTAACAAATTATGCGGAGGGATGTGAGTGATGTAGATGGGATCTATCCCTTCCATATGACGGGAGTGATATCGGTGGGCCCCTTGATTGAGTAGAACTACTAAAACGCATGGCCATGCTCGAATGAGTCAATATGAGATATTGAGCTCATTTGTTTGAGTTAGTTTACTCAGGGATCAAGAAACACATAGATTGATCGAGGATGACACGGTCTATGCCTCATTGATCAATCTGATATCAAGGATAGAAGGACACGGTCATATATTATAGTAGTCACGGAAAGGTTAGTCGGATCTTGATTTGTCTCGTAACTTGGGTAGCAATGATGTATTGCTAGATGCCGCTCATTGCTTGTGTATCTAAAAGAGTTTAGATCCACTGCCAACGTTATGAGAGCCTATAGGGTCACACACAAAGAGCATGATAATTAGAGGAATTAGAGTATTCTAGTTTGACTAGAATGATATGGGAATAAGCTTAAGTACAAAATGGTTTTTGGACTTTAAGCTTAATGAAAATTTTAGCTAATTGATTTAATGAGATTAATTCAATATGTTACCTTATTGATTTAATAAGATTAATTCAATATGATAACATAAGCTTAATTGAATTAATAAGATTAATTCAATATGATAACATAAGCTTAATTGAATTAATAAGATTAATTCAACATGCATGAATGCCACATAAGAATGCCACATAAGCATGCCACCTAAGCATCCACCTAAGCTAGTTAAGGTGGAAGGAAACAAAATGGTTTTGTCTCCTTAAGTGGCCGCCAAACAAGGAAGCCAAATCCTTTTGAGTGTGTCTCAATGCAATGGATTGCATTGAATGTGAAGAGGTGGAAGGGTTTTCCAACCCTATAAAAGGCTCCATGGAGTGGCTAGGCCATAGTGAGTTTTTTGGTGTTGTGGTTGTGAGAGAGCTTGGTGGAAGCTTTAGTTGTGTGGGTTTGTGAGTGTAGGCTAGCAAGAAGAGAGTCTTCTTCTTCCTTTCTCCTTTTCCTCTCTTCCTCTCCTTTAGGGACTTCTCTAGCAAGAAGTAAAGGAGAGCTCTTCTAGTTTTCCTTTTGTGAGACAAGAGCTTGCTCGTGTGTGGATACATATAGAGCACGGACACTTGAGCGTGCTAAAGATCCAACAAACCGAAGGAAAAGCGGGATTGCAAAGGGCACGCAACAAAGGTAGAACTCTCCTATAAGATAGGCTTGGTTTAGAGAAATTTATTTTATACGAAGTTTGCTTTTCATGGATCACTTGGAAGGATCCTATTTTCCGTTCAGCATATGCCATTTGGCATACGAGATTTCTACTGATGGTATCAGAGCCACTTATGAAGATCGTATAAAAATAGGTTTCTCTATTTTATATGTGATATAGAAGTAGGATAAATTTTATTATGAGTTGATAATTGCATTAGCAAATTTTCAAACATAATAAAATATCCAATGTCTTTTAAAAGTTAAAATGACATGGTGCATGGTTATGGCCTAGTCCCAAAAAGTTTATGATTGTGTGTTGTAATTCTTAATACGGCCTGCGTGTCGTGCCTTTCTCCTAATATTCTTGTTGTAAAATTAGTTTTAGACTCGAATGTAACTCGAGTATTTCTCCTTTTGTAATGTACAAAACAAGGATGGAGGGTCCATTGGAAGATGAGGTTACAAGGAGGAAGTCAACACACAAGACAACCAAAAGGAAGCACTTAGGAGAAGATGCTATCCCTAGGTTGACCAATCAATATTTTCATTGGCTTGAGAAGATTGTAGAATAAGGGCCATAACCATGACACGTTAGTTTAATATGTATGTGATGCATGTTAGTTTAGCTTGTATGTGATGCATGATTAGTTTAGCTTATATGTGATGTATGCTAATATGTATATGATACATGTTTATTTCTTAATAAGTCTAAACGATATGCCTACCAAAGTTGGTACTCACTACTTCCTCGATCATTTGTTATTGGGTTTGCCAAAGCAAAGCAATGCATTTTATCTTGGAAGTGCGAGTGGACAATCGTGATGTCCCGATATCAGTCTTGGTTAAGACTTATTTAAGTGTTTTCTTAATTGGTTAAGAAAGTAGAGGCATATATTAGCTTTGAACATAAGTGTTAACTTTAGTTTTGTGTGATTTCTGAACATCAGCTTTGTCTTAGAAGTGGTCGTTGCTCCGATATCCAAGAAGGCCCCTGTTCCTCGCCACGACTGGAAGGGGTTTAGGAATAAACACTAAACTAATCTAAAACTTAACCAAAGCTATTAAAGAGTTACATCAGATGTAATTGACAAAAGATTGCCTACCTAATTATACTACGTCTTGGGCGATTAGCCAAAGCTAACTCAAGACGAATTATGATGTGGATCTTTATCCCATATAAATTTATAGCTAAATAGTAGCTATGAGAATTTAGTGGGAGCCTCATTTAATTAAAGGCCTAATTAAATGATTTTGGTATGATACTTAACTTTGCATTTTAATGTTGTAGATCACCATGTCATCTAACACGACACACCCCCTCTACTTGCGTTATGTCATTGTGAAGGACAATCTCAATGGAGCTAACTTTCTTGATCGGTATAGGAACTTGAGGATTATCCTCAAGCAAGAACGCATAAACTATATGTCCTAGAGCAGGTCTACCCACTGAAATACGCCCCTACGGCCACTCGTCTTTGAAAAGGATGCTTATAAGAAGCATCAAGATGGCGCGATTAGATGTGTCATGCCTTATGCTTGCCACCATGAACTCTGAGCTTCAGAAGCAACATGAGAACATGGATGCCTATGATATGGTTGAGCATTTGAAACAACTATATCAAGGACAAGCGAGGCACGAGCGTTTTGAAGTGTCTAAGGCTCTTTTTGCATGCAAGATGCAAGAAGGAACACCTGTAGGAACTCACGTACTCAAAATGATTGGGTACGTTGAGAACCTTGAAAGACTAGGTTTTCCAGGCCAAGAATTGACAATCGATGTTATCCGCAATCGTTGCCGGAAGCATACAATCAATTCGTCATGAATTATAACATGAATGAAATTGATAAACCTTTGCCTGAGATTCTCAGCATGTTGAGAACTGCTGAACCAAATCTCAAGAAGAAAGTTAGTAATGTACTAATGGTCAAGAAGGACAAAGGTAAGCGCAAAGGCAAGGGTAAGACACAAGCCAAAAGCAAGGCCAATTCATCCACTTCAAAGGGTAAAGGTAAAGTACCTAAGGAAGGGGTGCTTCCATTCTTGCGTAAGGCTGGACCTTTGGAGCGGGCTATGAAAGTCTACCTTGAGGAAGTAAAGAACAAGAGAAGTGGGACTTCTGCCTCAGGTATACACGTTATAGAAGTTAATCTATCTATTTCTTCTACATGGGTATTAGATACCGGATGTGCATCTCACATTTGTACTAATGTGCAGGGACTGAGAAATAGTAGAATAATGGCAAAGGGTGAAGTGGACCTATGAGTAGGCAATGGCGCAAAAGTTGCTGCTGTAGCTGTAGGAACATATTCTTTGTCTTTGCCCACTGGGCTTATCTTAGAACTAGAGGAGTGCTTCTATGTACCTGCATTAACAAAGAACATAATTTCTGTATCTTGTTTAGACAAGAAAAACTTTTCTTTTATAATAAAGGACAAATGTTGTTCCATTTATTTAAATGAAATGTTCTATTGTAATGCACCACTTATGAATGGTCTCTATGTTCTAGATTTAGATAACCCAATTTATAACGTAAATACCAAACGGTTCAAATCGAATGATTTGAACTAGACATATCTCTGCTTTATCGCCTAGGTCACATAAATGAAAACGCATATCCCAACTCCATAAAGATGGATTATTGGACTCATTTGATTTTGAATCATATGAGGTATCGTCTTGTCTTTTAGGAAAGATGACTAAAACTCCATTTAGTGGACATGGTGAGAGAGCGACGGATTTGTTAGGACTCATACATACTGATGTATGTGGCCCTTTCAATGTCGAAGCCAGAGGAGGCTATAAGTACTTTATTACTTTCACTGATGATATGAGTAGATTTGGCTACTTATATTTGATGAGACATAAGTCAGAATCCTTTGAAAAGTTCAAAGAATTCAAGAATGAAGTACAAAACCAACTTGGTAAGCGTATTAAGCTACTTGATCGGATCGAGGTGGTGAATACCTTAGTCAAGAGTTTCGTGATCACTGGTGAGTGTGGGATAATATCCCAACTCACTCCTGGAACACCACAATGGAATGGTGTATCCGAGAGGAGAAATCGTACTCTATTAGATATGGTACGATCGATGATGAGCCGATGATCTACCTACTTCCTTTGGGGTTTAGCTCTAGAGACACCGCTTTCACACTTAATCGCGTCCATCAAAAGCCGTAGAAAAGACACCATATACGATATGGTGGGAAGAGTCCCAAAATGTCTTTTATAAAGATTTGGGGTTGTGAAGCTTACGTTAGACGTCAAGTCTCAAATAAACTAGGACCCAAATCAGATAAGTGTTATTTTGTAGGATATCCCAAGGAAACTAAGGGATATTACTTTTACAATCCCACACTTGGCAAGGTGTTTGTTGCCAGAAATGTTGTCTTTCTAGAAGAGAATTTATTTCTAGAAATACTAGTGGGAGTAAAATTCATCTTGAAGAAGTTCAAGATGATGATAACACTAAGGCTTCGATGGAAAATGAACAGGCACCACAAAGTGTTGTGGATGAGGAATTTGTTGCCCAAAGAGTTGTGGAGCAAACACCTGTTCAAGTAGACCAACCTCTTAGTAGATCTAATAGGATCCGTCGTCAACCCGAGAGATATTCTTTTCTCTTGGTGACAGCGGTGATGTATTGCTTATCGATCTTGGCGAGCCTACATCCTATCAAGAAGCTATGATGAGCCCAGATTAGAAATGGCTAGAGGCCATGAGATCCGAAATGGAATCCATGTACACTAACCAAGTATGGACTTTGGTTGATCCACGAAGGGTAAAACCCATTGGGTGTAAGTGGGTCTTTAAAGTAAAGGACATGGATGGTAATAAGCATACCTATAAAGGTAGATTGGTGGCTAAAGGATTCAAACAAATTCATGGTATTGACTATGATGAAACCTTTTCACCAGTTGCGATGCTTAAATCCATTCGGATCATACTTGCTATTGCAGCCTACCACGATTATGAGATCTGGCAGATGGATGTCAAAACCGCTTTTCTGAATGGAAAGCTACTCGAGGATGTGTACATGACACAGCCTGAGGGTTTTGAAGATCCAAAGCATCCTGGAAAGGTATGCAAACTGCAAAGGTCCATTTATGGACTAAAGCAAGCCTCTCGAAGCTGGAATCTTCGATTCGATGATGCAATCAAAGAGTTTGGTTTCATCAAGAATGAAGATGAGCCTTGTGTCTACAAGAGAAATAGTGGGAGCACAGTTGTATTTCTTGTCTTGTATGTAGATGACATACTTCTCATCGGAAATGATATTCCCTCACTCCAGTCTGTGAAGATGTGGTTAGGGAATTGTTTCTCGATGAAAGACTTAGGTGAAGCTGCCTATATTCTAGGCATCAAGATCTATAGAGATAGATCTAGAAGATTACTTGGCCTAAGTCAGAGTACATACATTGATAAAGTGCTAGATCGTTTTGCTATGCAAAATTCTAAGAAAGGGTTTCTGCCTTTATCACATGGTGTGAGTCTTTCGAAGACTCAATGTCCCTCTTCTAAGGAGGAGAGAGATCGCATGGATAAGATCCCTTATGCATCAGCTATAGGGTCTATCATGTACGCCATGCTTTATACTCGTCCTGACGTCTCGTATGCTTTGAGCATGACGAGTAGATACGATCGGATCGGTGAAAGTCCTTTGGATAGCGATCAAAAATATTCTTAAATACTTACGAAGAGCGAAAGAATATTTCCTAATATTTGGAGGCAATGAGGAGCTAAGCGTAAGGGTTACGATGATGCAAGCTTCCAAGCAGACAAGGATGACTATAGATCGCAATCGAGTGCGTGTTTTGCTGAATGGTGGGTGTGGTGGAAGAGTTCGAGCGAGACACGATTCTTGATTCTACAGCGAGCGAGTATATTGCGCATCCGATGCGGGAAGGAGGCTGTTTGGCTCCATGAAGTTCATCGATGAACTTGGGGTAGTTCCTAGCATTGCGAGATCCAATAGACCTCTATTGTGACAACAATGGGGCTATTACGAGCTAAGGAACCTCGATCACATCGGCGGACCAAACACATCTTGCGGCGCTTCCATCTCATCATCGAGAGATCATCGATAGAGGAGATGTGAGGATATCTGATCTGACGAAGCTAACATCGCAGATCCATTGACCAAGGCTTTGTACGAGAGGAAGCATGATGGTGCACTAGGTCACTAGGTATTAGATATCATAGTGATTGGTACTAGTGCTAGTGGGAGATTGTTAGTTATAGCCCTAGAACCAATCATGTGATGGTTGAATAGGGAACATTTTGTATCATATTCTATAAAGGCAAAGGATTGGTTATTATATTTACATCTTGCTTGTGCTAAATTAAATATAATAATGCACTAGCAAAGTAGGAACTTATCTACAGCACATCAATTTGCAGAATTGATTATGAGAGGCTTTATAGAACACTTTCCTAAATGTTCCTAGTCAAGTATTAATATGCAAGGGCAATATTAATACATAAAGACTAGCATGTAGGTCAATTGATGACTTGATCTCACAAGTCATGGATATATGATATCAAGTTGACACATGGGTATATATTAGAGAATATATCTTACGACCCGCCATGAGAAAGTTTCATGGATCGTTATATGAGTGTCATAAACTTTCTCATGTGACAATTAGTATGAATAGTCCTTAGACCTGAAGTCACTACGGTTCCCTACATAAGGAGTTATGTACTTTGGTATCGTCAAACGTCACCCGTAACAGGGTGGACCATAAAGGCGATTACTGGGTATGTAACAAATTATGCAGAGGGATGTGAGTGATGTAGATGGGATCTATCCCTTCCATATGGCGAGAGTGATATCGGTGGGCCCTTGATTGAGTAGAACTACTAAAGCGCATGGCCATGCTTTCGAATGAGTCAATATGAGATATTGAGCTCATTTGTTTGAGTTAGTTTACTCAGGGATCAAGAAACACATAGATTGATCGAGGATGACACGGTCTATGCCTCATTGATCAATCTGATATCAAGGATAGAAGGACACGGTCATATATTATAGTAGTCACGGAAAGGTTAGTCGGATCTTGATTTGTCTCGTAACTTGGGTAGCAATGATGTATTGCTAGATGCCGCTCATTGCTTGTGTATCTAAAAGAGTTTAGATCCACTGCCAACGTTATGAGAGCCTATAGGGTCACACACAAAGAGCATGATAATTAGAGGAATTAGAGTATTCTAGTTTGACTAGAATGATATGGGAATAAGCTTAAGTACAAAATGGTTTTTGGACTTTAAGCTTAATGAGAATTTTAGCTAATTGATTTAATGAGATTAATTCAATATGTTACCTTATTGATTTAATAAGATTAATTCAATATGATAACATAAGCTTAATTGAATTAATAAGATTAATTCAATATGATAACATAAGCTTAATTGAATTAATAAGATTAATTCAACATGCATGAATGCCACATAAGAATGTCACATAAGCATGCCACCTAAGCATCCACCTAAGCTAGTTAAGGTGGAAGGAAACAAAATGGTTTTGTCTCCTTAAGTGGCCGGCCAAACAAGGAAGCCAAATCCTTTTTGAGTGTGTCTCAATGCAATGGATTGCATTGAATGTGAAGGAGGTGGAAGGGTTTTTCCAACCCTATAAAAGGCTCCATGGAGTGGCCGGCCATAGTGAGTTTTTGGTGTTGTGGTTGTGAGAGAGCTTGGTGGAAGCTTTAGTTGTGTGGGTTTGTGAGTGTAGGCTAGCAAGAAGAGGAGTCTTCTTCTTCCTTTCTCCTTTTCCCTCTCTTCCTCTCCTTTAGGGACTTCTCTAGCAAGAAGTAAAGGAGAGCTCTTCTAGTTTTCCTTTTGTGAGACAAGAGCGTGCTCGTGTGGATACGTATAGAGGCACGGACACTTGAACGTGCTAAAGATCCAACAAACCGAAAGGAAAAGCGGGATTGCAAAGGGCACGCAACAAAGGTAGAACTCTCCTATAAGATAGGCTTGGTTTAGAGAAATTTATTTTATACGAGTTTGCTTTCGCATGGATCACTTGGAAGGGATCCTATTTTCCGTTGCGCATATGCCATTTGGCATACGAGATTTCCCTACACTACAGCCTCTCCGTCGCGACCTACCCATTTCGACGCGATCTCTTCGACGTCTGCCCGAGCCCTCGCGGTCGCTAGCCCTGCCCTGCACGCAGGCGATTCCGGCAGTACCTCTGGCTGCCGACCCTTTCGACGCCTTTCTCCTGGCGATCTTCCCCTCGGTCAAGCAAGGGCGGCGAGATTACGCCGGCGGCGAGCGAGCACGTGGCCGGAAGTTAGGTCAGAGGAGTCACCGCTGCGTGTTGATCTGCGGCGGAGGTCTCTGCTGGAACAGACGGAGGCTGGCAGCGGCTAGGCGGCGGTTCGAAGTGGGAGTTGTTCTTCCCGATCGAAGCTGGGGCAAGATCGCGTGTGTGGAGCTTGGGATTGGAAGTAGGTTGGGTTGTTGGTGTGGTGGGTTTTTGCTGCAGCGAGATCTGAACGGAGGTCGCCATCTTCGCCAGAGCTCAAGAACACAGGGTTAGAGGCAGAAACAAATTCTGCCGTGAAGTTTGAAATCTGGGTATATTTCCTTGTTTCTTTCTTTTCTCTTACATATGATGTTTTCTATGGATCGACGGTGTTGAATGAAGTGTTGATGCGATATGTGGATTAGGGCAACGATTGGGCAGTGGACTTTCCCGGCGAACAAGGCAAAGGTGGGGAAATTATATCGGTGGAGTCTCAAGTGCTGGTAAGATTGATCAATTCCCTGTTTCCTTTTTATTGTAAATTGCTAGATTGTTTTGGATGTGAGTCAAGGTAGCATTGGTCGGAGGTTCGGATCGGCCGCAGTGATTGGGATAGGTTGTACAAGATTTTGGGCAACGGTTAGGTTGTTAATTGGTTTAATGGTCGATAGGGATTGATGTGTAAACTTGTTTAGGTTATGTGGGTAACTAGATCAATTTAGTTGATCGGGTTACGAAGTCGATGTAGGATTCGATTCGATCAGTCTTTGTATGATTGTACTTAATCATAACGGTTGTTTTATGCAGATTTCGGTCACGGGACAGGTCCACGGGCGTGAAGATAGTTATCACGAGCATTATATAAGGCGGGTATTTTGACTTATCTTTTAGATATAGTCAAGTTGATATGTTAGTTAGGATAGCTTTCAATAATTTTCATGCTTATATGCCTAGTATGTTTTTGTGCCTATTGATACATGCATTGGATAGGATATGATTTTTTGTCTTCCCTGTTTATTTGGATCATAGTTACTTGGATTATGGATATGTACATATTGATTGTACATATTATTCGGATAGGTATTTTGAGTAGGATTGACATGCTTTAGTATCATGCACCATCTTGCATGATTGCATGCTGGCTGGACGGGGTTCCATTATTGTTGAGCCCGCAGCCAGTTACATGACATGCACACACTGCCACTCATGGGTTAGTGGTACATCAGGAGGGTGTGTGCGCTGTCTCACAGTTCGCCGTCCGCCATGGGTAGCGATGAGGCGTGATAGCGGCAAGGATCCTCCTCCTGCTCCATGACAGGAGATGAGAGCTTAGCTCCCCCACTATGTTTGGGGCAGGAGGATAGGTGTACTCCGACAGCATCCTGTCCACTTGGTCACTCAGGAGCAGTGATGGCAGAGTGCACAGTTGTCATAGCCCTACCCACTCGGCTTCACCATCGCGTGTGAGGCGGCTGACTGACGTCAGGGGTGACCATGTCATTTGCACGGCATGCATTTTTGCATGGATCGCATTTGTATTGTGTTTGTTGCATTTTATTGATGCCTTGGATGTTGCATATGATTGTCATGCATACAAGATTCATTTTCATATATGATGATGACTTTATCTCTTATAGTAGGGCACATGCTCCTATATCAGGGTAGGAGATTCAGGTGAGTACAGTCATTTTGTATTTATTTCTTGCTTACCATATATATATGAGACTGTACTGGCATGATTAGTATTGTTAGATATTTCTTGCTATTCATATCGACTATACCCGCTGAGTTCTTTGAACTTACCCCGTTGATTTATTTTTATTTCAGGATGAAACTGTCAGGAGAGTCCAGCTGCCAATCCCCCTCGTCGAAATGAATAAGTTTTATTGGTCTATTTGTTTTGGATTTTGTATAGAGGATATGTATAGGTCCTGATGTTGTGGTTATGTACTTATGGAAGTTTGGGAATAATTGTGGTGTCCTTATGGATTATTCAATTAGTTTGGTTGTATGTTCCTGCTCAGATAGCAGAAGGGGTAAGTCTAGATGTGATAGACTTCATTTATTTACTATGATGGTTGGCCTGAGGCCTTATGATCTGCATGTGTAGATGTTTTTGTTCCGGTCGTGTTGACCGATGTATAGTGGTCGTGTAGGCCTTGTATAAAAATTGGTATTGTCACCCGTACAGGGGAGATGCTGTCGGATTTTTGTCTGGCGGGGACTCCCTCGGGGCGTGACAAATAATATGAAAAAACTTACCATATTTTATCTGAAGTACTAGATACCGAAATAATCTACTAATATATAAAAAAAATCTCTGACGTCTTATAACTTACAATTAAGCAGCCGTGAGCTCGCGTGGAGGCAGGCCTGCCACGAGCTCGTGCGACATCTGTCGATCACGCGCGGATGTTGAACCTGCTCTGGTCGGCAGTGGAAGAGCGGGGAAGAGGAGAGGGAGAGACGCATATCGGGAGGGAGGATCGATCGGAGCGTGAGAAAGGGAAAGGGGTGGAGATGATTGATAATTAGGTGAAATTTGGCGACGAATCAAATATTCGTCGCTAATTATGCGAAGAATTTAATATTCATTGCAAAAATTTACAATGAATTATTAAATCGTTGCAAATTCGACGACGAATTCATATTTCATCGCAATATTCTGTGATGAATTTTATTTTTCGTTGCAAAATTAGCGACGAAAATTAAATTCATTGCCAAATTAGCGACGAATATTAAATTCGTTGTAAATTTCCCTGCCGTTCTCTTTTTCGCCAAATACTTGAAAACGTCCGATGAAAATTTTTAGTCACCAAATTTGTCGAAAAATTTACAATGAATTATGAATTCGTTGCAAAATTTTGCAACGAATTATATTTTCGTTGCAAATTCTGCGACGAATTTATATTTTGTTGTAAAATTTTGCAACGAAATTGATTTTTCATCTCAAATTTGCGACGAAAAATTAAATTTGTTGCAAAACTGCGACGAAATTTAATTTGTTGCAAATGTAAATAAGTTTGCAACAAATTTTTTTTGTTGAAAATTTCGTTACTAATTTGCGATAAAATTTGTAATTCGTTGCAAATTTTGTTGCAAATTTGCAACAAATTATTTTCGTTATCAAATTTCATCGCTATTTTGATGTATTTTTGTAGTGGAAGTCAAGATTAGGAATTCACGGTTCGCGAAGATTAATGACCGTTTATACAAAATCAGCCAATTATTTTTCAAATCAATCTACTGATAAACATATCAGTCGATTGATTCACTCCAGTTCAATTTAATCGGTTTAACTTATTTTTTTCATTTCAAAATTGAAATCAAACTGAATAAACTGAAAAAAAACAATATTTAAAAAAAATGAATTTCCGGACAAACCGAACCGAAAAGTTCGGTTCAGTCGGTTTAACCGAAGTTTTACTCACCCCTAATTATGGTACATTGGTGGTCGAGGACTTAGATTGTCAATGGAGAATGCCAAGTGAACTTAACAAAAAATAACAATAAGAAATAAAATATTTCATTTTAATTAACAGAAGGAACAACTTGATAAAATCCGCGATGGGCAAATTCATAAATTGAAAGCAGACACACAGAGCAAAATGTTGATCCAGTGTAGATTTTGAAGATGGAAGTAAAATGAATTCTGATGTTCAAAGGAAAACAGAAAATAAGCACAAAGTTGCATGCCGCATCGGATGACTTTATTTTCTAACAAGGAATTGGAAAACCCTGTTAACAACTTGATAGCAGACAGAGCAAAGTGTTAAATCTAGTGTTGATTTTGGAGATGTAAGTAAACTGAATTCTGATGTTTGGAGGAAAACCGCAAATAAGCAAGTTTGCAAGTCACATCAAAAGAATTTATTTTCCAACCAGGAATTGAAATTTGATAGCAGACACAACGAGCTACGTGTTGATCCAGTGTAGATCTTGGAGATGGAAGCAAACTGAATTCTGATGTTTGGAGGAAAACTTCAAATAAGCACAAAGTTTGCAAGTTGCATTGGAATACTTTATTTTCCAACCAGGAAGCAAAAGAAGTTTGAACCATAAATTTACCTCCAAGAATCATCTTCCTTGCTAAAAATATCTTGCTTGGACCATATTTAAACCACCTACCAGATTAATGATACTTGCGATACAATAGCATTTTATTGAAGAAAGCAGGCTGGTTCTTGGTTTTAGTAGTGGAATATTACATTATAAGTTTTAGAGGTGCACCACTATTCTCTTTTGCTCAATACAACTGATGAAGCTTAATTTAAGGGGAGAAAACCATGATGCAGAGCAGCAGCCCACATTTTGTCGAGATCCTGCATATTGCCTCCACATTCATGCGAGTTCCATCCTTCTAGTGCATGTACTATACCAGCAATTCGAGATGCGCTCATCACTCTTCTTGGTAACCAATTCTGTGAAGCAAGAGTGGTATAAGCAAGACCTTTCCCAGAACACAATACTCATGCTATTGCCTCAAAATCTTAAATTGTCTCAGAATCTTCTAGCTATCTAAACTAGCTTATGAAGGTAAAAGTACATTACTAATGAAACATACCTCACATGAGTGCATGTTCTCAAAAGTTTTAGGGATCTTCATAGCCGGAGTGGTGTAATAAACGCAATCTTTCCGCACTTTCTTTGTTGGGAACCAGGAGAAGGGGATAAATAGTGTCCCTTTCGGTGCACTTTTTTGTTCCATATCTTCCAACCCATCTCCTACTAACCAGACCTGGGATTACATACTGATGTTAACCTATTATATGAATGTCAGGTTCTAATTGCCCACATTTTAACTAGTATGATTGTTGGGAACATTTTAATAAGCTAGAACGCAATATTGATTTTCTGACTATGCCGGATTACCTGTGCATTGCAGTTGTTTGAATGAAGAAGAAAACTTGCTGCATTTTCTGGTATCTGTGACTTGATCATATAGTAATCATTCTTCTGTCTCATCGTCACCTGATGCATATATATATGTGTGTGTGTGTCACAGTAAAATATTTGTTCAAGCAAGAATGATGATTCTGTTATGTGATGGATACTCTATTACAGTCTGATAAAGTCGATTTTCTGTGAAGTTTTCATACCTCAACTCCTTTCTGGCAAAGTGCTAAAGTTACTCTATAGGCTACCTTCGACTGATTTCCAGTTATGATGACTTTTCTTGTTTCCGGGGGAATACTGTTAAGAACTATTGCTGCTGCTAAACTGCTTCCGTCGACGATTCTTAATTTCAATTTGGGGTACTTTTGAAGATAAAGTTCACCACTTCCATTAAGTTCTTGTGCCTGAAAGCAGACAAGTCTTTTAAACCTTGAAGAAGGAAATTTGCTGAAGTAAATATGTTTTTATCTGTTTGCCTTTCTGAATTCGTTGCCAGAGAAGAGAATTTAGCAAACCTGATTAAGGAGTTCCAAAGTGAGAAATTTGATGCCCTTGTCATCAGCCTCTTGAATCGCCTTTTCGACCAGACAATTGATTGTATCTCTTTCCCTCAGCAGGCCATACTGGAAGGTGAACAATTTTTTTATCACTATGAACTGAAAGATGATCTGATTACTGAAAGTGAAATCTTTATTTTGAAAACTTCTTACCTGGAATTTGAATCTTGGTATCACCCACGTTTGCATCTTGACATTCTTGAAACTATTCCTCTCCACAGTGAAAGAGTCGTTTATCCACACAAATATGATTGAGATCCATGCCAATGGCCACAACAAGAAGATAGGTATCTTGGGATTGTATGGCTTAGATGCTAGTGAAGCAAACCCAACTCTCAAATGGTAAATTGATTGCAAGGTAGTGAGGTGAGTAAGGTGAACAACGTCAGGTTGTTCCTCCTTCCCTTCCAATGCTCTTTCGTATAGGAGATCTGACGACTTGTCCACAGTTCCGTAAACGTAGTCATAGAATGGCATGAACAGGGAGTAGTTTGCTCGAAATTGTGTGTGATGAAGTGAGTGAAAGCTGAAGAGCAGTAACAATAACAGTAAGGTGAAATCAAAGGAAGCTGCTTCAAACTAAATAAAAATAAAAGGTAGAACAGGCATGTCATATACTCACGAGGGAGTGTACATGAGGTACTTGAGAGGTGGAAAGACAGTAAACAGCCATTTCGGGATGATCTCGAAGTTACAGTGGCCCAAATTGTTCATGAAATCAATATATGCGATATACCCGACCATCGAAAATATGGAGGCAGTTCCACAGAGTGTTGCTGTCAACGTTGGAATGGAAAAAAGCAAAAAATACACTATATGCTCCGCGAACGGATGGATGACGGCTGCCAAAATGAAAATCACTCCTCAGACTTCAAAGTAACAAGAATTGAAGGTATTCTTAAAAGTGGAGAAGAATATATCATTTACATGTGATTGGCTCGGTAACAATTGATGCATGATGGTGGGAATGGTAGCGAGTGTAGAGGAAATGATGGTGCAGGGCTCTGTGAAACCAGTAATAGAGGAACTCCACGGGGCCCATATGGAGTAAAGCTATCAGCAATGCTCCATCAGATCTCCACAGTGGAAAGTTTCTTGCAGATGGAATGTACATGAAGCCAAGATAAAACAGTAATCCATTGAAGATGATTTGGTCATCCCTGTTGCACGCAAGTATGCTCTTCTTGTTCAACTAATTCACCAAGAAATGAAAAGGCAACGACAAGAGATTGAAAGGAACAACTCGATGAAATTAACCATCACTCCTTCCCCTTCAGCAGCATAATTATCGAACACTCATGGCTTAGAATATCAAATAATGTTTTTGTTCATTTTTGGTAAATAACATATGCCTACTTTGTAAATATCTACTTCACTTGAAGATAAGTTCACTGAGTCCACCCACTAGACGATAAAGATGCACATGTGCAAAGCACGACAATAAACCCCCTCGTTACACCTCATATCTGCCATTTAAATCTCACTTATAATAATTGTGCAACATATGCACTGTGCTAGCCATCCGGTTTTGTCCGTGAAGGCAAATCTCGCTTATAACGAGACAACACTTTGGGTGAATGTATGTATCTATCGCACAACAGCGCATACACAAAAAAAAAAGTAAGTGAACTGCATCACTCACATGTGTTGCGCATGATCAAGATCTACTTGATTTACCCTGTCCTTATATTGGTGCTACCACTAAAGCATAACTTGGTCTATATGTAATTGTCTCATTCTTGATCTCCACAAAATAAATTTTCGAAAAATTTTCCGCATGAAAACCCCAAAAAGTTTTTTTTTTTCTTCTTCTTCTTCCTTCTTTGTATTTTGGAAAAGGTTTTGAAAATAGTTTTTATTTTGAGAAGTTCCACCAAAGAGATCTAAGTTTAACTTTTATTATATGCGTGGAAGCAATGAAAGGTAAGCTTGTGTAACTCCCATTGAATCGCCTTATAATGACATCGACTTTTCTATAAAAAATTTGATCTATAAGGTAGATTTAAACACCACCAAAGATCCATGCTAACACAAGCGAGATTTGAGGTCAGATGGCATAAAACAAATTTCTTAAAGAATCTTATTTAACTAGAGGGGCCTATAAAACCAAAGTTAAACTAAATGATAAAGTTCAGTTGATGTACAGATGTTTTATTTTTATTTTTTTGAGTTCTAAAAAATAAAAAAAAAATGAAAGAAAGAAAGGAAAACAGAGAAAAATTTTGTGGTGAGAACTCTTTAGAGAATTAAACATGCATTCATTCCTTTATGATGTAGACTTCTTTCCTTATACAACTACTACCATTTATTTGATCATGACCAACTAACTATTCATGTTTGAACACTTGTTCACACATTAAACATTAAATATAGAGCAGTCCATTAAACATTTGTTGTTTCAAGATTAGACTTGTACTTAACTACAATGAGTATTCTTCAAGCAGGAAGGGGATGAAAACTCACCAGTTCCTCTCCCTGTCGACTTGCTCAAACTCGAGGCTCTTCTCGACGATTTGGTGCTTGCTGCGAGCGTTTTGAAAGCGTGATATGCTGATCCAAACTTGGTTGTGCACCATCCTTAGCAGCAAAGAGGGCAAAATCAAGAGGTACCCCAGATCCACCTCCTTCCTCTCCTTTGTGGCCAACAAGTAGAAGCCATGCAATGCCCAAGGTGCCAACACCACGTACTGCAACAAACATAATTAACCAACATTTTGGGCACCAAGCCTTTCCTTACTCGTAATCTTCCACATCATGTATGTTTTTATTTTCGAAGGA
Source organism: Wurfbainia villosa (assembly GCA_025175895.1). Classification (NCBI taxonomy): domain Eukaryota; kingdom Viridiplantae; phylum Streptophyta; class Magnoliopsida; order Zingiberales; family Zingiberaceae; genus Wurfbainia; species Wurfbainia villosa. The sequence continues at coordinate 116,299 of JAKLTH010000103.1, read as the reverse complement.
CGTTCGAACGATTCATTTTAGTCCCAAAAATGCAAGGACCAAAGCAAGAAATGCTATGGTTCACCAGGTTTGTTCGAGTTCGCAGGCCTTGCATATCTCAGAAGCCTTGGGCGATTAATATAAAAAGAACAATAAAAGGAAACGGGGTGGGTGATATCTGGTGGAGAAATTATATATTCATGCAAAGCAAGGATACGAGGGAGGATTAGGAAACCTTGAAATTGCCAAGGCGTTGCCATGGCCATTCGGTGAGGAGGCCGGGTCTCGAAGCCATGATTAGCGCGAGCAGTCTGTTTGCAGCTCCGGAGGTGCCGGCTCTGTGTGAACCATCGTTGCGTTTTATAGGGAGGGATCGGCTGACAATAAACATGATCTGGTATTCATTAATGGCACGAAACAGAAACCACGACGTGTCAGGATGAAAATCCTTATTTGAAAGAAATAGCAGACGCGGATGGGGTGCACAGAGGGAAACTGAAATGGCGTTTGGACAACTTGTTTATTGCCTTTTTCCCTTCAAATTATTAACGCGTGTGCATGTTTCTACCTCAGTTTGTTTTATGTCGATGACAAGAAATTAAGAGTGCACAGAATCTGCACAAACAACACTCAACTGCGTTAGCTCGTCAACTTCTCGTCGGCCAGGTTGATGTATGCATCATTAATTCTTGAGGGCAATAAATAGGCAGTAGGGACGAGGAACCTACTTCTCTCTTGGATTGCTGCAGAGGGCGGTTTAGATGGAAGGGTGAGCCATTTCATTCATCGCCTGACTCAGTGCAACACATGGTAAAATGGATCTGTAATAATATCGTCCACAAAAAAGAAAAATAAGAGATAAAGAAGAAACTATTATGCTACCCCTGTTTTAGTCGCGAAAGCAGAACATATTTCAGAAACGCCAACGACAGGTGGCAGAACATGATACAGATTGCTTTATCCGAGTTCATTCCTCTCGCAATTAATCTATCTTTTGTGTTGATTTTTTTATGCAGGATGAACCAGAGGTAACTTTAACCATGTTTATACTGACGCGTCTCCATATGTTGTCAATGGCACATTTAACCTCTGAGTTACTTGAGAATAGGCGGGCAGATTTAACTGTGCAGTTACCTCATGATTCATGAGGACCTTGATTTTATTTATTAGTCTTGCAATTTGATGGAACGAATGATAATGGAAACTGTAGTTAGTTCTCCATGTTAATAGAACCAGCAATTGAAACTAAAGTCCCATAAATCAAATTGGAGGTCCGTTAACTTCACTTCAGCTTTGCTACAAGTCTACAACAATCTCTCTTGCCAAAATCCAATGACTTATATCACCAAGGCCATATTTATACTACGCACAGAGAATTCCTTGCATCTTGGAGTAACAGCTAGCTAATGTTGTGAGCTAAAGTACTACTGCATGATATATAAAGGATTTGCATAAAATCTTTCAGGTTAACTTACACCACTATGAACATAAAAATATGGGAAAATAATATTTCGCTATGTTCGTATTTGACAACGATTATTTTGATATATTGACAATATAGTTTAATTTAAATGTTGTTTATATTTGCATTAAGCATGAAAGGACTTTTGACACATTTGTACTTTGCAATACACAAGTTCGCGGAGCTTATTGACGTTGAGATGGCATGGTACAGTTAGAGGGGTTGCATATGATCATTACCTACAAATTTGATTATATACTCTTGTTATCGAGCTACCGCAAGCACTGAAAAACAAAAAAAAAGCAGTCTCACGGTGCCGCAATAAAAACGAAAGTATTTCATATGATAACGTAATTTGATCCTCTATTACGACATCGTTTGACGATGAATTAAAATAAAAAAATCATTCAGACGACTCTGAAATCTAAGAATTTTTCCGATGGACAGAATACGATTTCGGTGTTGGACCGTCGTTCAAGAATGACACGACTGTAGAGTCCGGATTGAACAGTGAAAAAGTTACGAATGCTTTTCTGATTTACTCTTAGTGGCTGATGAAAACCACTTGAGCTCCGATTTTATCCGACTCAGTTGTTGACGAAACATCCCGAAGATCCGTGGGACATGATCAATCACTCTCAGAAATTTATCAGACCGAAAATTTAAAGACTCTTATACCAATGAATATATATATATATATATATATATAGCTCAGGCTCTTACACCACAACTTATAATTTATTTGTGGATTACTCTGGGAGAGCAACTTTCACCTTCTAGATTAAATACTAAAGGTGAAAAAACTCTTGTTGGTGCCGGTGAGACACTTAGGATTGCCAAGGAGGAGATACATAGCGTTCTGATAAATAAAAAGTTTTCTGTTCTCTTGATAATTGCAGTGCATACACACATTAATTAAAACAAATAAATATAAAATAAGAGAATGGGACTTAAGATTTACTTGGTTCATAATCCCTAAGGCCTATGCACACAGATTAGTCTATTCACTATCTTTTTGCTCTTCAGTAATGTACTAAAGATATGGAAAAACCTCTTACAGCAAATTGGAAATATGAGAAAGAAGAAAAAAAAAATACAAGAGTAAAATGTGATTGTGGATGATTTAAACATGAGCTCCTTACCTCCTTTTATAGCCTCTGCCTATATCTAGTCAACATATGGACGTGATAAGTTCGGTGAATCGAAAAATCATTTTCGGTTGACCAAAAATTGCTAACATGGTTGATCTGTCTCATTGGTAAAGATTTAGTCTCCTATCGTTTTTCTTGATGTGGCACCTTTCCGGTAACTTGGATGCCCTTTTGGTCGGCCGAAATCCGATCAACTCGGAACTTTTCTTTGGATCGCATCCCATGTAGCATCTAGTCGCTTGATCCTATTCATCGGTCGCCTGGTCCCGCTTACATCAGTTTTGCATTGCTGGATCAACTTTTACATGGCCTTCGATCATCCGATTTCAATATTCATTCGCCTGATCCAAATCCTATGATAACCTTGTCATGTCCTAAGAGTGTAGATCTCCGTCAAAACTAAACGGAACTCTCTAATGACAATTTAGGAGAAAAAAGATCTAAGCTACTTAGGTTACCATTAAATAAAAATATCAAATAATAGTGCATGTGCACATATCTAAAATAACATTCAAACTACAAAATAACAATAAAATTATAAATGGTTAAACAAACTTATAAGAAAGTAAGAAAAACTTAAATGAGACCAAACTTAAAGTACAACAATAATAAAGCAGGATTAACAAGTCAGACAATCTCTAAGCAACTCTAAGATCATTCTCATACTAAGAAACATAAATCACCTCTATCTGCTAATTTGAAAGTAAAAAAATATATAAGTGAGTACAAATTACTCAATGGATTATAAAAAAAGAATGTGCATGAAAATAAAGCATATATAGAGGTCAGAAAGACTTAATAAAGTTAGCAAATACATCACCTATCTGAGTCGAATATATATCAAGAGATAAGTCAATATCTACCTGGGATCATCCTCATACTCATCCCCAAATCTAGCTTGGTGTAAGCCAAAATATAAATAAGTACAACATAACTAAGATAGTCAAGATCAAGTACAAACATATATTGACCGCTAGCGAACTAGACTACCATGACCAATTTCGTGATCAGTAAAAAAAATGAACAAAATATCAACCTGATCAACAAGGTATATCAAATAAGCTACTACATATAGTCAAGTATTGACTGCGAGCACCATGTTGTAGGATCCACAAAGACCACTAGAGGAGGGAGGGGGAATAGTGTTAAATGCTTGTTTGAAAAGTATATTAGAATACACAGTGAAAAATAAAAACACATAAAGAACACAATGATTTACTTGGTTCATAGCCAAAGGGTTTATAGTCCAAGACCACTTCGAGTGGGCAAAGTACTAAGAAATCTCACTTCTCGAAGAGAAAGATATTCGTCTCTTTTTACAAAGTTAGAGTACTATAATAAACTTATAGGCCCCTTCAAAATAAGTACAAGTAGAAACAAAAGAATATAATACAAAAAATTATATTGATGCGGCGAGGAAAATTCATTTACCTCCTTTCGATGCGACGAAGGCACGAAGGAAGCTTTTTAGGGGGTTCTCACCGACCGCAACAGTGAAAATGAGAAGACGAAGCAAAGAAACACAAACCAACACAGGCAATGAAAACTAGAACACAGGATGTAACGTGGTTCGGAATAAGTATTCCTACTCCACGGAGGTGAGCTCTCTCACCGGGGACAGTGCCCAAGCACTTTCAACTATGAACGTCCTCCTTTCCAGAAAGGAAACTTCCCGAGGCGGAGGAGAAAACCTCTTACAGTTTAATCCCAATACAAGAAAGAGTACACGCAATGTAACAGCGAAGATCGCTACTCTCCTTCTCCGGCGAGATAGTGATAGCTCTCCTCCTCCTGCGTCTTCGTTTCTTACTTGCTGGAATAATACGGATCCCCCTCCTCCTATCCTCCTCCTCCCTTTTATCCTCCTTCTCTGATCCATCGCTACCTCATGTGTCCCATCGCATTCGTGGCCCCACGTCCACAGAGAATAATTACATATAGATACGAGGGGCGAAGGCTCCTCGGAATATTATGTGGGGACCCCTCCTTCTGTTACATAACACCTTTTCATCTATATTTCAGAAAACTAGGTTAGTCTGTCCCCCTCAACCATCCACTTTTGATGAAACTAACTTAGGTTTATAGCTCACGGGTGGTATAACCTTTGGGCTCCCCACCAGCCCGAACCCACTCTCCTTCTCCCCCCACTGAACGACCTCCGGACTGACTAGGCTGAGCTGATTCTTATCTGTCCCGTATGCCTCTAGGCTTATCTAGTCGAACCAATTCTTGCTTATTTCCCAACGAAGTGCCTCCCCCCGCCTTCGCTTTGCCGTGTCGATTACCTTCACTAGCTCTCCTGCGCCAATTATTTCAGGCGCTTGCACCCGAACCGTTCCTCTCTTTTTTCTCCGCTGAACCCGCTAATTAGTTCGGGAAACGCCTTGCCTGTGAGCCCTCCTATCTAGTTCATAGAGAAGAGGTAACGGCGGTATCATTAGTCAACCCCAAAAAATAGTCAAGCGAAGTTATAAGTTTGACTTTCCAACTATATAAGGTTCCTACTCCATCCTTGGCTTATTAATTCAAATTTACTCTTCTCTTATAGCTCCATCGCATATACTTGAGGCGGCCTAATGGGCCCATGGGCCCCGCTTCTCCTTTTCTCCCCTATAGTCGAACAGTCACAAAAACCCTATATAAGCCTCCGCCTTTTTCTTTTAGGTATTACTTAGTATGCCCAACAATCCCGTCCCTTCCACTTCTTCCCTCCTGCGATTTTCACCGGCGGCGTTTCAGTGACCCAACCCTTCCCTTCTTATACGCTCTTCCTCTAACCCCCCAAGTAAGTATTCTGTCCTGTTTTATACCTATGACCCCTAAGACCATTCCCTCACATGCGTGGTATGAGCACACCATAACCCAACTAGACCACGACCATTATTTCTTTAACCTTAAGGACAGGTTTATAGACCCTTCCCTGAAATGCTGCTTTACGACCAAGATGCATCGACCACACTGTCCTCCTCCTGGTCTAACTTGCTTCTCCTCCAAAAAGTTCCTCAATGGCCTGTCTCTACCAGCACCTTCCGCCTATCTGGAAATTTTAGACTTTTACAAACTACCCTTAAACCAATTTACCCCTAATTCCTTCCGCATTCTATCAAGGGCTTCTATAGTGTTCCAACATCTAAACCTCTCTTTAACCCCTCAAATATTCCACTGTTTCTTTCAATTGAAATCTTCCAAAGCAAACCTTTTTTATCTGTCCAGTCGTCCAGACTGTCAATTCCTAGTGAACATGCCTACTTCCCATAAAGGATGGGAAGAATTGTACTTCTTTGTGCAGCTTCCGATACCTTTACCTTACTCAGACACCTGGAAGTTAGAACTTCCCGAACTGCCTTCCTTCCGGGAAATGAGGACCCAATGCCTTTTCTCGGAAGTTTATAGAATACTGGGAGAGTCGCATTATTGTTCGGATCACTTAATGAAAACTCCCCTTCTGAGCCACTTCGAACTATCCCCCTTCCCTTCAACGACCTCAGCTGCCATAGGTAGGATGACACTTACCCTTCAATATAACTTTCTCTCTGCATTATTCATATTTCTCATCAATGCATTTTGTAGATAATCTCATGCAGGACGCTCTGGTGAAAGGAGAAGAGGTTGAGGTTGCCAAGAAGAAGAAGGCCTCAACAAAGAGAGGTAAGTCAGTGACAGCTCCTTCTTTTCCTCAGAAGAAACTACGGCTCATTAAGAAGGGAGGCCCGAGTTCATCTGCTCTTCCCCCTTCCTCTTCCGGTCAACATGGTTCGCAATCCTTAACCATCTACGAACCGAGGAGAAAGGATATTACCTTATCCGTCCCATCTTCGTCTCCCCAAGGAGGAGATTCCCCTTCCCATTCTCCTAATTCATCCCCCCTTTCACATGATTCTCCCTTGCCTTCCCGAACCGAATCCATCTCTGCCCCTATCCCCTCCAACACACTTACTTCTCCCGCCCCTCTTCAATGCATCGGACCCAATCTTCCTTCCGAAGGAGAAGACCTTCCCCTTCCGACCCCCTCAAGGGCTACATTGGGGTCTCTGCTGCAGATCCGTCACCCTTCGGAGGTGAAATTTTTCAATCAATCAGGCGTGCAAGGCCCTTGCGAACAAGTAGACAAATTGCTGGCTGAGGTACCTACTGTCCCCTTCTCATCTCTACTGTACATATCACTGTATGTCAACATATAATGATAGCGCTTTCTTTCCTTTAGGCCTCGGCTCAGCACAGCAAAATAGTAACTCACCTAGCCCAATTTCAGTCCAGCGTAGAGGCGCGCCACTTTGCCTCTCTAGCGCAGCAGAAACAACTCGCTCGGCAGTTAAGCGAGAGAGAACAGAAGGAATCTGCCCTGAGGGGCCAATGTGAAGATGCCATGACACAATTGGCCCTGGTTCAAAGTGAAAGGGAGGAGCTTCAGCGAAGAAATGAAGACCTCGAACAACAAGTCTTCCTCCAATCCAGTGAACTGCAGCAGGTGGATCTCCTTGCCCGTGAACTAAAAGAGTATAAGGGACAGCTTGGGGATGCCATTATTAAAGCGCGATTCTTTGTTGCTATCCAAGCGGCGAAGACGTCAAGCGGCCAGATGGAAGCGAGCATGGGAAGCCACTAAGAAATCTTGCATAGAGAAGTGTCAAGAGCTCTCCTCCATGGTGGCTGCTCTTCCTCAAGCCCTGTCGACAACGACTCGGCAACAGTCTGACCTTCATCAAGAATACTCCGAAGCCCTTTCAGCTCTAGGTCAGCAAGCTATAAAAGCAGCCACTGAGAAGGATGCCTTAGTGGCCCAACTAACTGAAAACCAAACCCAACTGGCTAATTTTCAGGCTCAGCTAACCAGTTGCCAGTCCCAGCTGAAGGAACAGGAAGCTGATCTAAAAGGGCGATATGTCAAGAAGGGGGTGGACCTGTTTATACTGGGCTTTGATGGGTCTTCGGCTCTAAATGCTGAACGGGGGTATCCACCCCCAGCACGGACACTAGTTATTTAAATCCTGTAGATGCATTATCCAAGTGTCCCCCCGAACTGTTTGAATTATAACTTCCAATATCCTACTCCTTGTAATGACCCCTTTCTTAGTGCTGAAAAGTAATTATATTAACATAGCTTTTTGTTGTTCTCTTTGTATGCCTCCTTGCGGGTCGGGAATTCTGAACCAACTTTGTGCTTTTCTCTTTTTACGCTGACGTTTCTTTTCTCGTGTCGCATGGCGCAATCACCTCGTTTGTTCGGGAACTCACTCAGAAGGTCTCGGATGGTCTTATTCATATCCGACCCAATTTTGGCTCGGCCAAAAAATTAAATGACTTTCGCCTGTTGATCTTCACTCTCTCTCTTACTGCTTCGGAAACGATATCTTGATAAGTACCTATGCTGCTGCCATTATGATATCAGTCTCTTCACCTTCTTCTCCTTCCCAAGAACTACTGCAGTTCCTTTCCCTCAATTATAAATTATCACCCTCTATGTCTTCGTCCTTCCATCTCACTCCCATGGCTTCGGCGGGACACCCTATTAAGATTTCTTCGAATTCTGAATCTTTCGAGCTGTGGGACTGGCTTACCGGAGATGCTGAAAATTCTGAGACCCGCTCAACAGCTACCTCATCTTTCCGCCCCCTTCCTTTTCCGCCTCACACCACAGCTCCCTCCCCTCCCACGGGGAGGTCTTATCGAACACCCTTCCCTTCTTTCCTGATGGTGGGACCCTCCTTTAACATGGGAGTACACAGTGGGAGATCCCCGGGCCTCTGCTGAACTTCCCCCACTTCCACCGGCCCTGGCCTTCATTCCAGTCTCCCCGGCGAGGACCCGTCCGCCTCCCTTTGATGAAGGTCCACCAGTGATACCTTCTGCTCAAGGCGAGCTCTACAGGGTCATCTTGGCACCTTCCCCTCCCGAGGAGCCCTCTAACACTTCTGTTAAGAGCAATCATAGAAAACCTTCATAGATTAAACGATGTAATCATTTTAAGTATGTTAATAAAAATGAAGGAGGGAATTGGTATATGTTCTTGTTGTTTTCCTGTGGAGGTAAGGTTTCTGTCATCAGAAAGACTGTAACCTCGCCTGAACATACTTTCTTTTACCATCTTCAGGGGATTCGGACCCTTTTTTCTCATAATTCTTTGTACTGACTTTTCACCTACTGTCGTTACGTTTCCCCTTCTTTACTAGCATTCATTATCCTTACTTCCTTTGCTAATAAATGTGCCCTCCTCCTCCATCGTTATAAAGACCTCCAACCCCTGCTGTATAACATCCATCTTTTTCTTTCTTTTCCCCTAGCCATGGATAAAATGTCTGAACAAGGCAGTAGTTCCTTTCTTGCTGAAGAAAAGGTGGACGAGCAACATTATATTGCTAATTTGAAAGAACAAGTGAGATACTTGCAGTAGCGGTTGAGGGAGGTTTCCGCTAGTAACTACTCTTTGCGCCAACAACTATCAGGGTCCTAGAAGGAACTATCTAAGCATATCTTCCTGCAGCAATCCTACTTTCGGCAACTAATGTGCCAACCCCCGCCATGCAAAGAAACTCTGTCAACTCCTCCTAACAAAGAACTGTAATACCTTATATAAGGGGTCTCTTTTGTTATTTTCTCCTTGTAAAGGAATTAGAATGTGTAATTTTTCTAAAGCAATGAACTTTTCCCGCTTGTCTTCTTCTCCCAGCATTTCTTAAGTTATGCCCCATTTTACCTTTCTCATACCAAAATAGAATGACACATAGCTGGGGCATACTTCGGCTCTTCTGCCTTTTTACCCTACTAAGAATATAATAATATAGAGTCGCGAAATGACTCGACTCTGCTGCTCTACCACCACACGGGGATAGTTGAAGAATGAATTCAACTCTTAAAGGCTGAGGATAAAAATGATATATAACTGAGGAGATCTCAGTTCTTCTGTTCCTCCACCACACGGGGATAAAATAATATAGATAGTTGAAGAATGAATCCAACTCTTCCGCTTCGTGGGGATAAAAATGATAAATAACTGAGGAGACCTTAGTTCTTCCGTTCCACCACCACACGGGGATAAAATAATATAGATAGTTGAAGAATGAATTCAACTCTTCCGCTTCGCGGGGATAAAAATGATAAATAACTGAGGAGACCTCAGTTCTTCCGTTCCGCCACCACACGGGGATAAAATAATATAAATAGTTGAAGCATGAATCCAACTCTTCCGCTTCGCGGGGATAAAAATGATAAATAACTGAGGAGACCTCAGTTCTTCCGTTCCACCATCACACGGGGATAAAATATTATAGATAGTTGAAGAATGAATTCAACTCTTCCGCTTCGCGGGGATAAAAATGATAAATAACTGAGGAAACCTCAGTTCTTCCGTTCCACCACCACACGGGGATAAAATAATATATATAGTTGAAGAATGAATTCAACTCTTCTGCTTCGCGGGGATAAAAATGATATATAACTGAGGAGACCTCAGTTCTTCCGTTCCACCACCACACGGGGATAAAATAATATATAGTTGAAGAATGAATTCAACTCTTCCGCTTCACGGGGATAAAAATAATAGATAACTGAGGAGACCTCAGTACTTCCGTTCAACCACCACACGAGGATAAAATAATATATATAGTTGAAGAATGAATTCAACTCTTCTGCTTCGCGGGGATAAAAATGATATATAACTGAGGAGACCTCAATTCTTGCGTTCCACCACCACACGGGGATAAAATAATATATATAGTTGAAGAATGAATTCAACTCTTCTTATTGGGATAAAAATAGATAAGCGAGAGACCTCAGTTCTTCCGTTCCACCACCACACGGGGATAAAATAATATATAGTTGAAGAATTAATTCAACTCTTCCGCTTCGCGGGGATAAAATTGATATATAACTGAGGAGACCTCAGTTCTTCCGTTCCACCACCACACGGGGTTAAAATAATATATATAGTTGAAGAATGAATTCAACTCTTCCGCTTCGCGGGGATAAAAATGATATATAACTGAGGAGACCTCAGTTCTTCCATTCCACCACCGCACAGGGATAAAATAATATATATAGTTGAAGAATGAATTCAACTCTTCTGCTTCGTAGGGATAAAAATGATAGATAACTGAGGAGACCTCAGTTCTTCCGTTCCATCACCACACGGGGATAAAATAATATATATAGTTGAAGAATGAATTCAACTCTTAGCCAGCGAGGATAAAAATGATATATAGCAGGAAGACCTCGGTTCTTAGTTCCACCACCACACGGGGATAATAATTGAAGAATGAATTCAACTCTTCCGCTTCGCGGGGATAAAAATGATAGGTAACTGAGAAGACCTCAGTTCTTCTGTTCCAGCATCGCACGAGGATAAAATAATATATATTGCCCAAAGATTTTCAGTATAAAGAGTGTGATGTTTTCACACTGCTATTCTTCCTACCTTCATCTCGAAGGGGAACACCTCCACCCCTCCCCTCCTATGAAAGTAAGGGTTTAGTTCATAACGGGCCATCAGAGAAATAAATACTCGTTTCCCTTCCGCCTAAGGCCTCCTTTTCTATAAACTAGGAGCTCAATAGCCTTTACAAGCCCATTCCTTCCTCCTTTTATAGGGGACACTTCGTCTTCCTTTCTTTAGTTATCTTCATCCCTTCCGCCTTCTCGTCTCCTTTTTCTGCATCTGTTCTTCTTTCATTGCCATCTTCCATTGCCCCCCAATCATCCCCTTGACTTTCCTTCCTTCTCCACAGACGGGATGCATTCCTCTTTCTTCCTTGAAATAGCAAGCCGTTACCCTGGATCAAGCAGGGTGATGGTCAGTTGACTTCATCTTACGCCTTAGCCTCGTCTACCCAGTCCCCCTATCCCATCTCTACTTTCTCCTCCACCTCCGTCTGAAACCCTGCTACATCCACCCCATGCAGCGCAATAACCACCCATCCTCCTCCCTGTACAGCAATGACCCTAACTCTCCCTTTCCTTCCACTCCGCCTCGGGTATCACGGCGTCGCCTCCTCCCTCATCACAACCGAAGATGATTCTAGGGAGATCGTGCGTCCATGTCGATCAAGCCAGTGAATACTTGTGCATCCTTGCCTTCTTTTTCCCGAACACTTCCATCTTTGAACCCATGGTAATTGACATTTCCCCCTTTGCCTATTTCCTTCCGCCCATCGCACGAAGGCTCTTCACCTCCTATGGGCACTAGCCCACCTCCTTCTACTTCTCACCTTCCCAGCGAAGGCTCCTCCGATATGCTCATCATATCATCCTCTCAGTTCCTCGCCCAAACCAATTCCCTTTCGCCTTTTGATGTACCACCTCACACTTGGTAGTGCACACTTTCCCCCTCCTGCTCCCGATTCTTTGCCCCCATCTTCTACCCCGGTGAGCCTTCTGTCCAGTGCTCCTCCTTCTCTCCCCTTCGAATCCCCGCCTCAACCTATGGCTACCACCCCTATTCTTCCTCTTATCAGTGAACCCCCACCTTCGGTATCGTTCGCCCCCTCTTCTTCCCTTTCCCCTCGGAGTCTTCGAATCTTGAATTTAGAAGAACTGGCTCCCCGGATGGAAGGCTTGCACCATGCTCTAGAATTGGTATGTTTCTTCAATCAACTTCTTTAACTTTTCTTACTGTATGATTTCCTTTCAACAACCAGCGTACAGGCCCTGACCAACTATCAAGAGTTAAATCGCTCCCTCCAACAATATCGAGCTCAATCTCTAAAGTTGGAACGGCAACAACGGGAGGATTTGATGGCTGCTCAAGATCGAGAGCGCCTCTTATTGCAACAACTGCAGCAATGTCAGGAGCAACTGACAGAAGCTCGCTGGCGGCACCAGAAAGATGCCGAGGCTATAGCGACACTTCAGGAACAACAGCAGGCTTACCCAGAATCGCCTTCAATCTCGCAGGATGTTCGGCAGACCCAATTTGACAAGGAGGTCTCCCCTTCTCCAGAACTAATAAGCCTTAGAGCACAGGTAACAGAACTCCTTCAAGATAAGCAGCGAGATTCTGACCTCATCGCCCACCTGCATGTCCGGCATCAGAAAACAGAGGACAAAATAGGGAACCTCCGCACTCACCTGTGCAAGGAGGTACAAGAAAACTCCTCTCTCATAACTTCTAGGCGCTGCTCACGCTTCAGATACGCAGCGAGAAACTTCCCTCGAGAGAGCAATCGAGCTTATCCGCACCAGATTTTACTCCGAGGCGATAGAGGGGATTTCAACCTCAATGCACCAGAATATGATGGACATGACGAACCTGATCCAGCAGGATCAGACCTCCCGAGTCGATGATATCTGCGTCCTAGCAGATGCTATTATGAAAGTGTCCCGGCGTTATAGTGACATACGCCGAACCCTTCAGGAGCAACAAGAGAAATGTTACAGGCTTCATCAGGATCGGAGCCCTGACCGCCCGAACTGACAAGAGCGGTTAACCATCCTGCTGCGCGCCACCTATCAAGATGGGTTTAACGAGGCGGTTCGACAGTACGCCGATCAAGGGCTTCCCCCAGTGAACCATCCTACTTTTTCTTTAAATTGGGAGACCGGCTTCCGACGTTATCCCCCCAATCGGTTTAAGCTGTAATATGATGTATTGCTCCAGGACGTAATCCCTTTGTTATCTTCTTTTCTTCTTTATAATTTGCTATAAGGACTACAACATTATTATGAATCACTCAAACTCAGATGCGCTTCATATCTAATTAATACAACAAATTATCAAGTACATCCCCTCGAGGGCCCTTCAACTCCTTTTCTCTTATCCATCCTTTCTTATACAGTATGGAAAGGTTTCAAGTGAATAGCATTCCACGGTCGTGGAAATTCTTTGCCCTGATCGTCTTTTAGATAATATGTCGACCCAGCTATGCAATGCGTCACTTCATAGGGCCCTTCCCAATTTGGAGCTAACTTGCCCGGATCTCCCGTAGGATTAACTTTCCATAGAACCCAATCTCCCTCCTGAAATCTTTGGGGCATCACCTTCTTATTAAAGGTTTGCTGTACCCTCTGCTTGTAAAACCCTGCTCGTCTTCGTGCCATCTCCCTCTTTTCTTCCACCAAGTCCAACTCAGTGCTTCGAATAATTTGGTTCTGCTCCGGCTCATACATTTCCATTCGGGCGCTACTTAAGAGGGCTTTGACCGGAATAACGACCTCCGTCCCATATACCAAACTGAACGGAGTTTCTCCCGTCGCAGCTTTGGGTGTGGTTCGGTAGGCCCATAGGATTCCAGGTAGCTCTTCTACCCAGTTTCCCCTCTGAGCCCCCAATTTGGTCTTCAACCCTTGCATAAGAATCCTATTAGTGACTTCAACTTGCCCGTTGGCTTGGGGATGGACTATTGAAGTAAAAGCTTGCTGGATATTGAGGCTTTGGCACCATTCTTTAATTTTCTTGCCCTGGAATTACCGTCCATTATCACTGACTATCCTCCGAGGAATACCATATCGACAAACGATATTCTGCCATAGGAATTGTATTACATCATTCTCAGTAATTTTGGCAAGAGGTTCTGGTTCCACCCACTTGGAGAAGTAATCTACGACCACTAATAAAAATTTCTTCTGCAAAGGTGCCATAGGCATCGGGCCCACTATATCCATTCCCCTCCAACAAGATGTCGCTCGTATAGTGCAAACTTGCCCAGCTTGTCAAAAGCATAGCAATCGGTCCGAACGACCGGCTGAATGATGTCTCCGTCCTAGCAGATGCTATTATGGAAGTGTCCCGGCGTTATAGTGACATACGTCGAACCCTTCAGGAGCAACAAGAGAAATGTCACAGGCTTCATCGGGATCGGAGCCCTGACCGTCCGAACCGACAAGAGCGGTTAACCATCCTGCTGCGCGCCACCTATCAAGATGGGTTTAACGAGGCGGTTCGACAGTACACCGATCAAGGGCTTCCCCCAGTGAACCATCCTACTTTTTCTTTAAATTGGGAGACCGACTTCCGACGTTATCCCCCCAATCGGTTTAAGCTGTAATATGATGTATTGCTCCAGGACGTAATCCCTTTGTTATCTTCTTTTCTTCTTTATAATTTGCTATAAGGACTACAACATTATTATGAATCACTCAAACTCAGATGCGCTTCATATCTAATTAATACAACAAATTATCAAGTACATCCCCTCGAGGGCCCTTCAACTCCTTTTCTCTTATCCATCCTTTCTTATACAGTATGGAAAGGTTTCAAGTGAATAGCATTCCACGGTCGTGGAAATTCTTTGCCCTGATCGTCTTTTAGATAATATGTCGACCCAGCTATGCAACGCGTCACTTCATAGGGCCCTTCCCAATTTGGAGCTAACTTGCCCGGATCTCCCACAGGATTAACTTTCCGTAGAACCCAATCTCCCTCCTGAAATCTTCGGGGCATCACCTTCTTATTAAAGGTTTGCTGTACCCTCTGCTTGTAAAACTCTGCTCGTCTTCGTGCCATCTCCCTCTTTTCTTCCACCAAGTCCAACTCAGTGCTTCGAATAATTTGGTTCTGCTCCGGCTCGTACATTTCTATTCGGGCGCTACTTAAGAGGGCTTTGACCGGAATAACGACCTCCGTCCCATATACCAAACTGAACGGAGTTTCTCCCGTCGCAGCTTTGGGTGTGGTTCGGTAGGCCCACAGGATTCGGTGTAGCTCTTCTACCCGCCCCCTCTGAGCCCCCAATTTGGTCTTCAACCCTTGCATAAGAATCCTATTAGTGACTTCAACTTGCCCGTTGGCTTGGGGATGGACTACTGAAGTAAAAGCTTGCTGGATATTGAGGCTTTGACACCATTCTTTAATTTTCTTGCCCTGGAATTACCGTCCATTATCACTGACTATCCTCCGAGGAATACCATATCGACAAACGATATTCTGCCATAGGAATTGTATTACATCATTCTCAGTAATTTTGGCAAGAGGTTCTGGTTCCACCCACTTGGAGAAGTAATCTACGACCACTAATAAAAATTTCTTCTGCAAAGGTGCTATAGGCATCGGGCCCACTATATCCATTCCCCATTGATCAAAAGAGCATTAAGCGACCACAACTTTCATTAATTCAGCCGGTTGTTCGGACCGATTGCTATGCTTTTGACAAGATGGGCAAGTTTGCACTATACGAGCGGCATCTTGTTGGAGGGTAGGCCAAAAATATCCTGCTAACAGGGCCTTCCTGGCTAAATCTCTTCCCCCCAGATGATTACTGCAACAACCTTCATGAATTTCTCGGAGTACCCATTCAACATCTTCACTTCCCAAACACTTCAATAAGGGTCGTCCGAAAGATGTCTTATATAAGTCTCCATTCAAGAGGGTGAATCATTTGGCTCTGCCCATTAAAGCAGATGCCACTCCTTTTTCTTTAGGGACCTTTCCATGCTGTAAATAAGCTATGATATCGGTCCTCCAATCAGGGATTGAGTCTAGTTCGGGTGCCGCTTCCTCCACATTGCATATCACTAGGGAAGTAGGGATTTCCACATGGACCGTTTCTAATGATTTCACTCCTTCCATAGCGCTAGCCACCCGAGCCAATTCATCTACCTTCCCGTTACTCTCCCTTGAAATTTGCTTCAAGAGGACTTGCTGAAACTGAGCTTTTTCTTTCTCGAAAGCTTTCAAATACTTGTGCAACCTTTCTTCCTGAACTGCGAAAGAACCTTGAAGTTGTGATATCACCAGCTGGGAATCCGAATGGATTATAATTGAAGAAGCCCCTACTACCTTGGCAGCCTGCAATTCCGCTAGAATGACTTCATACTCCGCCTCATTATTGGATGCCCGTTACCCCAGGCGTACGACTATGCGGGTCTCCTCTTTATCAGGGGAAATTAACAAAATACCAACATCAGCTACAGTAGATCCCAAGAACCGCTTCACAAATATGTTCCATGCATCTGATCCTTTCTCTTTTGTTGACGCGCCATCTTCCGAGCCAAAAGGTACTTCCGCCAAAAAGTCAGCGAGCGCCTGGGCCTTGATAACGGTTCGGGGTTGGTAGTGAATTTCATATTCACTTAATTCTACCACCCATTTAGCCAACCTTTCAGAGAAGTTGGGCTTAGTGACGACCTTACCCAGTTCACTGTGAGTTAAAACAGTGATGGGATGAGCCAGGAAGTACGATCTCAATTTACGGGCGGTCAGAACTAGAATATACGCTAGCTTCTCTAGCTCGGTATAACGGGATTCAGCTCCCTTCAGAATATGACTGGTATAATAAATAGGCTATTGATGAGAGCCTTCTTGTTTCAGTAACACCGAACTAATAGCTCCCTCCGAGACAGCCAAATACATCCATAATGGTTCTCTAGCCGCTGGTTTGGCTAACAGTGGGAGCCCAGCCAAATATTTCTTTAACTCCTGGAAAGCCTGCTCGCATTGATCATCCCACTGAAATTTGGTAGCTTTACGCAGAATCTTGAAGAAAGGTAACCCTTTGTCCGCCGATCTGGCTATGAATCGGGATAAGGAAATAATCTTGCCCACCAACTTTTGAGTCTCTCGCAAGTTAGTGGGTGACTTCATATTGCACAGTGCTTGCACCTTCTCGGGGTTAGCCTGCAACCCTTTCTCAGTTACTATATACCCCAAGAATTTGCCGTTTTTACCCCGAACAGGTATTTTTTAGGGTTCAGCTTCATATTGTACCATCTCAGTGTAGTGAAGGTTTCATTTAAATCCTTGACCAAATCTCAAGTGGTTTTTGATTTGACTAGGATGTCATCCACGTAAACTTCCACATTTTTCCCTTTCTGCTCCGCAAAAATCTTGTCCATGAGTCGCTGATAGGTGGCCCCTGCGTTCTTTAAACCGAAGGGCATTACCACATAAGCGTACAACCCTCCTGCCGTCACAAAGCTAACCCTCTTCTGATCTTCTTTAGCCAAGGGTATTTGATGGTATCCTTGGTATGCATCCATCAAGGACACCACTTCATATTTTACAGTAGAATCTACCAATTAATTAATACGAGGCAAGGGGTAGCAGTCTTTAGGGCACGCTTTATTCAAATCACGAAAGTCAATACACATTCTCCACTGCCTAGAAGGCTTGGGGACCAAGACTACATTGGAGACCCACTCAGGAAATTGGATTTCCTTCACATGACCCGCCTTTAACAATTTGTCCACTTCCTCGGCTATGACCTTGTCCTTCTCAGGTCCAAAGTGTCGCTGCTTCTGTTGGATGGGTCGGACTCCTCTGGTTATGTTGAGATGGTGTTCAACCACACGAGGGTTAATCCCTGTGAGATCATGCACATCTCTTGCCACCATCTCCTCCTTGGCCTCCAGCTGCTGCGCCACCCGTGTGGTCTTTCCCGGAGCTATTTCCACCAGCTCTCCTTTCTCTATTTTGTCTGATTTGGGGGGGGGGATTCTTCCAGGACGCAGACATCAGAAATGATGATAGCTTTCCCTTTGAGATCATTGGTTCGGGCCTTCTTCTGGTCATCCCGAACCATCTGCACATAACATCTCTGGCGCTTCCTCGGACTTCCCCACCAGCTGTCCCAACTGAATTTCAACTTCGTGGTGACGGAACCGCTGAAAATGGTAAGGAAAGGACGACCAAGAATGACATTATAAGTGGACAGGGCATCCACGATGAGGAAAGGGATTATACTGGTTTTTTGGCTAGGCTTTATGCCCAGAGTCAGGGGCAGTGAAATCTGCCCTATGGGGTGGACCACATGCCCTGCAAACCCAAAGAGGGGTGTGGCCACATCTTCTAGTTGGACATTTCCTAGCTGCATCTGTCCAAAAGCTTTCTGGAAGAGGATATTGACAGAGCTTCCCGAGTCGACAAAGACTCGCCACTTCAGAATTGGCAGGATATTCGGATAACTAAAGGCCCGTGGGGCGAGGACACCGAGATCTTCCGGCCCGAATGAAATGGGCGGTGCGGTTTGAACAGTCTGGTCGGTGATGATGGCCAGACTCTCCATGAGACGGGCGTATGACTTTCGCGCCCGGTTAGAGTCCGTCTGGGTCCTCCTATTATGACATGGATAACCCCCCGTGTGGGAGCGTTATTTAGATTGGATGAGGGGCCCTCACCTGATGGGCCTTCTTGAGAAACAACCTCCTGGGACGGCGTTTGGGGGAAAGTAACTTGCGGTTGTTGGTTATACGACCCTGGGCAGGCCATATTGGGTCGTTGCCCTTGTCGTGCTGGCCCTCCTGTTTGAAGCCACAATTGTGGGTATGCGGTTCGGAGGCGCTCCAGCTCCTCCTGTAGCTTGAAACATCGTCCACTAGCGTGGCCGTACTCCATATGATATTAGCAGAAAAATGGGGCAGGGGGGTTACGTGGTACCCCCTATGTCCTAAGGGTCGCTGTAGTAGACCCTGCTGATCATAGAATTCCATCTCCCGCTCCTTCCAAGTCCTCGCGGGAGGGGGTGCATCAGCGGCCATAATTTGTAATGGGGGTGCAGGGCGAGCGCCCTGTAACAATAACCGAGGCCTAGGAGCCTCCAACCGAAGGGGTCGCGTATATCCTCGACGAGGGGGTACTTGAGGGGCGACGGGGTGAGTTCTTTCGGCTGGGACTGCTGCGGCAGCGTGTTCAGCTCTCCGTACTTTCAGTCCTTCCTCCTCGCAGATGAATTTTTTTGCACGACTTAGCAGCTCCTCATAGCTGTTAGCAGGCTCTCTCAAAAGGGAACTGAGGAAGGGGCCCTCATTCAGCCCGTGCGGAATAGCGACTCTGAAAGATTCTGATCTTGCAGAAGGAATACCCCTAGCTGCAGAGGTGAACCGGTGAAGATACCCTCTGAGTGATTCTGAGGGCCCCTGCGTGATGTGCATCAAGATAGAGGCGTCATGCTTATACACCTTACAGTTGGCGAACTCCTGGCTGAACATCCCCTGAAAATCAGCAAAACAGGTGATGGACCCCGGGAGCAGAGTATTAAACCATTTTTGTGCCGAACCGGTTAAGGTGGTCCGGAAGACTCGACACTTGAGGGCATCGGTATAACAGTGGAGCGAGGTCGCTCCATCGAATTGCGATAGATGTTCTTCGGGATCTGTCGAGCCATCATACTTGTCTACTTAGGGATTCCGGAAGTAGGATGGGGGAATTTCAGAGAGGATGTCCATGGTAAAAGGACTGGGCTCATAAACCTCTGGAGCCCTGGTCGACCGACTTTTACCCTGTTCTTCCCGTCGAGTCTGGGTTAAGGGTATAGTATTCTGAGGTACTCGCCCTCCAGGTCCCTCTCCAGGCACTACTTCAACATTAATGGCTGCACGAGATGGAGGAGGCATTTCTGGGGGTGGGCCTCGAGAAGAAGGTTCACCAGAGTGAGGATGAAGATATCCTGTCCTTCTTCTTTCTCTAGCGAGGACCTCAATGATAGCGTCGTCCACCAGAGCTCTCAACTGTGATGGCAAAATGGTAATGGGGTTTTCCTCCGCTGCGGAGGCAACTGGCTGTTGTATCTCTTCCGGCTGCATCTCTATGTCTAGCTCAAATATTCCCATAGACGGCGCCAACTGATGCGGTGAGGAAAATTCATTTACCTTCTTTCGATGTGATGAAGGCACGAAGGGAGCTTTTTAGGGGGTTCTCACAGGCCGCAACAGTGAAAATGAGAAGACGAAGCAAAGAAACGCAAACCAACACAGGCAATGAAAACTAGAACACAGGATGTAACGTGGTTCGGAATAAGTATTCCTACTCCACGGAGGTGAGCTCTCTCACCGGGGACAGTGCCCAAGCACTTTCAATTATGAACGTCCTCCTTTCCGGAAAGGAAACTTCCCGAGGCGGAGGAGAAAACCTCTTACAGTTTAATCCCAATACAAGAAAGAGTACATGCAATGTAACAGCGGAGATTGCTACTCTCCTTCTCCGGTGAGGTAGTGATAGCTCTCCTCCTCCTGCTTCTTCGTTTCTTGCTTGCTGGAATAATACGGATCCCCCTCCTCCTGTCCTCCTCCTCCCTTTTATCCTCCTTCTCTGATCCATCGCTACCTCGCGGGTTGTCCCCATCGTACACGTGACCACCATGTCCACCTGGAGAATAATTCTGTTATAGATACGAGGGGCGAAGGCTCCTCGGAATATTATGTGGGGACCCCTCCTTCTGTTACATAACACCTTTTCATCTATATTTCAGGAAACTAGGTTAGCCTGTCCCCCTCAACCATCCACTTATGGTGAAACTAACTTAAGTCTATAGCTCACGGGTGGTATAGCCTTTGGGCTCCCCACTAGCCCGAACCCACTCTCCTTCTCCCCCCACCGAACGACCTCCGGACTGACTAGGCCGAGCCGATTCTTATCCGTCCCATATGCCTCTAGGCTTATCTAGCCGAACCGATTATTGCTTATTTCCCAATGAAGTGCCTCCCCCCGCCTTCGCTTTGTCGTGTCGATTACCTTCACTAGCTCTCCCGTGCCAATTATTTCAGGCGCTTGCACCCGAACTGTTCCTCTCTTTTTTCTCCGCTGAACCCGCTAATTGGTTCAGGTAACGCCTTGCCTGTGAGCCCTCCTATCTAGTTTATAGAGAAGAGGTAACAGCGGTATCATATACCAACACTGAAAGATTGAATTGAAGCACATAGTCGGAGTTGTAGCACGATGACACTTGGATCTCATCGATGTACATGAGAGATGAGATTGTAAGTTTTTTAATTGATGTCTTAGCTCACTGTTCGAGGTCTTATTTTTTAAACCTACTCCAAACACCTCGAACTAAGTCTTGATTAGATCCAACCTAGTTGGGTTCTATCCTAATTCAATTACCTAGATCCCTTCCAGGTGCCTAGTGGTTGACATGGCTTCCTCTGGTCAAACTTTTACCCCATCCCAAATGTTGTGTTATCCCTATACCAACTGTCTGGATTCCATCTAGTCACCTAGACAACTAGTCAATTGGAATTCAACCAGTCACTTGGACTGCTCTGACCCAATTGAAATCGACAATAGAGTTAGCCAACTTATGCAACACAAGGTTAGTCAAATACACATTTATATTATTAAAGATAGTCTTCCAACTGTCTATCTTGACTTTGGCATTCCCTTGAAACCCTAAGTATGATCAATGCCTAAGGTTGCCCCTCTACAGAGGACTTGACCTTATCAGTTCTTCTTTCCAGAAGAATCTCTCCACATAATATAGCTTGCTTAGCTTTGTCAAACCCTGTAGTCCCTCCGACCTGTCTAGACTTCTTGCTCAACATCCGATCCTTTAACTTCCATGACTCTCTTTGATTTCTAGTCCTTGCTCACCCATCAAAACTACCCATGGTGTTCTTGATATGCTAAGACTTCTCCTTACCTAGTCTGGTCTTGTCTACCTACTAGAGCTTCCACCTGCCTAGTCAGTCTAGCTGACCTACCAAGGCTTCTACCTGCCTAGTTCGGGGCTTCCACCTGCCTAGTTTAGTCCAGTCGACCTATTAGGACTTCCACTTGTCTAGTCTAATCCAACTAACCTACCAGGACTTTCTTTGTTAAGACCTGTATACTTAGCACACATATCATATCATAATACTGTTCGATTTTCTAGTATTCCCTACATCAATAATCTCTCTCTTTTTTATTTACGATAATACTGTTCAAAGTTAAGAAAATCAAGTATAAATGAAACCTTAATAACAATTTTAATTTTTAACAAACTCCCACTCAACTTTACCTCTACCCCTTTAAGCATTCTTAACATTCCAAATAGAGTTTTGAAAACATCTTAAATAAATTTCTCTTAAATATTCTTAACTTTTTAAATAGTTATTTTTAAAAATTTCTTAAATTTACCTTATTCCCCCTTTGCCATATATAAAAAATATTAATCTATATTAACCATTTGAAACTTATATGTAACAATGATTTAAATTAGGTTTAATCATGTCTCATAAACGAGTGATTTCAAAATGATTAATAGTTTTTCAATATTTTTTACAAAATTTTCAAATGTCTTGTCAATTTTTTTCAAGTTTTCTTTAAAAATATCGAAAATATTTTCAAGTAATTTTAGATCATATTTCTAAATGTTTTTCAGAACACATCTTTCAAAGTATTTTCAAAATTACTAACATAATTTTTAAGAGTTCGTTAAAGTCAAACAATCCAAATAACTAAACATAAATTTTAAAATGCAATATTAAAATGTTTACAAATTATTATACTAATGAGCAAGTCATAGTCCTTTTTGTTATTCTAAGGATCCAAGAATGTACCCCTTAATGAGTCTTATTTATTCAATAATAATAATATTTAAAAATAAAATCATCCAAAAATATTATCCTTAAGAAAATGTTCAACTTCGATTCTTAACTCAAATGATACTAATTAATCATTAAGTCTTGTTAGAAGTTGGTCACTTAAGTGATTGGTCTGTATTTATACTCTTTGATTCATGTCGATAGACTAAGTCTACATCTAGAATCAGGAGTAAAGTCCTAACATCTCACACCCATCTATGTAACTCAATACACAATCAAGTTAAACCTAAGTATTGTGAGATGTAATGACTCCTTAAATATATAGACACGTGATTTCTAAAGTAAATCCTAGGCTAGTTCAAAAATAAATACATATAAATTATGTAAGTACAAATAAATGTTAGGACCATTTTGGTGCGCTAGGGGGGGGGGTGAATAACGATTTCTCCGTTCGATCTCACTCGTTCATTCAAGTTCATGATTGCTGGTCTCTACAAAACGTTAGCACAATGGAATACAAAATACAAAATAGAAACGAAACAACACAACAATCCACAAACACTATACAATGATTTTACATGGTTCGGAACCCTAGTTCCTACTCCATGACCGAGATCTAGTGATTCACACTGCCACTAAATCTTCTCCTTCTCGGAAATAATCTGAAGGTGGAGAAACCTCTTACAATGGAGTTACACCAAGGAGCAACAACAAAAACAAGCAAATACAAGAAGAATGAAATACAAATGTAAAGAACATTTTACGAAAAGTATTTTTGATTGCTTGTTGCTTTGGTTGCATTGGAGAGCTTTCGAAGACTTGAAATGTAGCAACACTTCATCTCAAAATTACCCAAGAACCTAGCTGCTCCAAATCCTCCCCGCATCCTCCTTTTAAAGCTTCCGTTGGGCTGATTTTTTGCCTTCTAGTCGACTAGTCTTACCCCCAATTGACTGTCCAATGTGCCATTGACTCATAACGGACTAATTCACGTCAGAAATTGCCCGATTAGTCAACTACTCTGATCCAGTAGTTGACTGCAATGGGCTAGCAGTCGACTCCAAAATATTCTGTACTCTGTCTACTTAAGGCCAATCGACTGCCATCCCTAGTAGTTGACTGCCAATGGTCAGTCGACTGGTGCAAGCCACCAGTCGACTGCAAAGGCCACAGGTCAGCAATCGAGCCTCAGTCGACTGGGTCAAACCCCACTTGACTGTTCAAGTCAAACTGAGCTCCTAAGTGTCGTGCACTTGGCTAGTCAACTGGTCCAAAGCCCTAGTCGACCGGTAAATCTCAAAACTGAGGTTTAACCCAAGTATGATCCCCTCATACTTGATATGTTGGGGACCCTTAGGATGGCTAGAGGGGGGGGGGGGTGAATAGCCTCTCTTTCGATTTCTACACAAGGTATTAGTGGAAGAAAAAAATAAATTGAAAGCTAGAAATGAAATGACAATAATATAATGCTAACTCAAAGATGTAACGTGATTTAGAGATGAAGCTCCTACTCCATGGTGATCCTTAAGGTGGATCACTCCTACATGCCTTCACTAAAGTCTCCTTTTGATGAGCACACCAAGTTGGAGAAGCCTTCTTTACAAGCAAACTCTTCTTCTAACAAAATGATTGAATCGAGCTTAGGAAGAAGAGGTTAATGAACTTAGAAATCTTGAAATAAGGCTTGGAGAGCTTAAGATGAACATTTAGAATGAGAGCACTGGCCAACTCCAAGCTCCCAAGCCTCCGCTTATAGACTTTAGGTGTTTCGCGTTGAGCCCGATGTCATCGTCTGAATACCAAGAATGATCGATGCTATTTGATCAATCCAATGGCTTCTGATGAAGTTTGATCTCGATTGTTACCACTTAATGGACACTTGATCAGTCGACTGCTCATACCCTCAGTCGACTGATGACCCATCAGTCGACTGCTATAAGCCAGCGGTCGATTGCCAAATATTTTGTGCCCGTGTCCACTTAATCCAATCAACTAGTAAACCCTAGTAGTCGACTGCTAGTGACCAGTTGGCTGGTCCAAAACACCAGTTGATTGCCGGAGCACAGTTGAATAGTCGAGTTGTAGTCGACTACTTAACCAGTCGAGTTGTAGTCGACTACTTAACCAGCGGAAACAAATGCACTTGGACTGAGGGTTGGTTTTAAGTATGAAATAGTCATACTTGAGGTGTGTCAACCAGTCGACTGCTTGAGTCAATCTGAGTTCTCGAGTACCATGCACTCGAAACCAGTTGACTGGTTTAGGGTCTTCCTTTGCCAAGGTCTATTTGGATTTATGCTTCCAAGACTACACACTTGGACTTTATACTGCCAAAACCTTAACTTTGGACTTCCTTACCAAGATCCACTTGGACTTACACTGCCAAGACTACACATGTCACGCCCCGAGAGTATGCCGAGCCGAAAATAATCGGACAACATCTCCCCTGTACGTGATACAATTTCCTGATATACATAAAGCCTTTCGGCCACAATCACATAACATATATATGGACAATACCAAACAATACATCCACAACAACACAAAGGTGCGCACCAGTGCGACTCTAACATACTAAACAAAAACAACATACAAACCAAAAGCCAAATACAACACTGATTATACATGGCCATAATACAAAAATAACAGCGGAAACAAATACGTGGAAACCCCTAATTGTTCGGTGTGAGATGGGATCAGCTGGCAAAGCTCTGAACGTCCAAGGAAATCTTCTACCTGTTACCTGGGCGATAGGAAACCCAGAATCCGGGGTGGTGAGTATAAACTCAGGGGTAATATATAGAAAGTGCATGAACAACATATAGGATATAGAGATCTACTAGTATACATGTGAAGATCTACAGGTATACAGAATATGTCCAATAGACATACAATTCTATCCAAATCTAATAACAAGTAACCATAGTATAGTCATACTCAATGCATATACTAAACTGATCAACTGAATATGAAGTAATGTACCAACGTATCTGACGGTCTACAACACCATAAGCTATATAATCTTAAACAGATATACAATAACATAACCCATATAACGTACAAAGTCAATCTCATATCAGACCAACACTCAGACATATGAACAATATATAATCACATGTAATAACATCCTGGTCCATACCACACTATGACATGACACTAATCAAATGCATACAACAGTCTAGACCAACATATATATCATGCTCAACACACAACAGTATATAATATGCAAATGACATGTATCATGATGTACAAACATATGCAGCAATCATAGCTCAATCAAATGCAGCATCTCACAGGCATATGTACAATATATATCGAATACATGCATATATATATATATCAGCAATGCACATGCATGGCCAAGTCTGCAGACCCATCCAACCACGACCCCAGTATGGCGTGGGTGGCACGACATAACAACTATCCCGACTCTAACCGCCACCACTCTTGAGTGACCGAGTTGGGTAGTATGAAATAGTAGCTAGCCGCCATAGAGCTATATGCTACTCACAC
Source organism: Wurfbainia villosa (assembly GCA_025175895.1). NCBI lineage: Eukaryota > Viridiplantae > Streptophyta > Magnoliopsida > Zingiberales > Zingiberaceae > Wurfbainia > Wurfbainia villosa. The sequence goes on along the minus strand of JAKLTH010000103.1, from coordinate 90,034 downwards.
GGGGGTCTCTGCTGCTAGCCGCTTCGTCCCTACCCATGAGTAGACGAGCACCGCACCTAGGACAACTGCACATCACACGACCACCGTCTATAGTGGGTGAGTGTGCTAACTACCACTCCGCACAGTGGCCAAGTGCACATCTCCTGCTACCACCATCCATAGTGCCCGAGAATGGCACGCACAACAATGCTCTACTGTCACGCCCCGAGGGAGTCCCCGCCAGACAAAAATCCGGCAGCATCTCCCCTGTACGGGTGACAATATCAATTTTTATACAAGGCCTACACGGCCACTATACATCGGTCAACACGACCGGAATCATACCACAACACACGCAGATAATAATAAGGCCTCAGGCCAACAGATCTAGGTAAATAAAAGTCTACACTAACTAGACTTACCCCTTCTGCCATCTGGGCAGGAATACCCAACCAAACCAATCAAAATAAGATCCGACCAATGGTCCACAAGGACCCCAAAAAAAATCCACGAGTATATATAAATCCAATTCCAAGCCTAAACATATCTTCTATACAAAAATCCAAATCATAACTCATACAACTAATAAACTGTCACTACGAGGGGGGGATATGGCAACTGGACTCTCCTGACAGCTTCATCCTTAAATAAAAATAAAACCACGGGGTAAGTTCAAAGAACTTAGCGGATACTAGTCGATATGAATAGTAAGAAATAGCTAACAATACTAATCATGCCAAGATCTCATATATATGGTAAGCAAGAAATAAATGCAAAAGGATCAGACTACCGAGTCTCCTACTCGATATAGGAGCATGTGCCCTACTATAAGAGATAAAGTCATCACCATATAAGAATATGAATCTCAGATGCATGACAATCATATGCAACATCCAAGGCATCAATACAATAATGCAAAGAAACACAATACAAATGCGATCCATGCAAAAATGCATGCCGTAAATGACATGGTCACCTCGACGCTACCACCCGCCTACACGCTGATGGTGAAGCCGAGTGGGTAGGGCTATGACAACTGTGCACTCTGCCATCACTGCTCCTGAGTGACCGAGTGGACAGGATGCTGTCGGAGTACACCTATCCTCCTGTCCCAAACATAGTGGGGGAGCTAAGCTCTCATCTCCCAGTGTCATAGACCAGAGGAGGGATCCCTGCCCGCTACCACGCTGCCTCATCGCTACCCATGAGCGGACCAGCGGAGCCTGACAGAGCAACTGCACACACCCTCCTGATGTACCACTAACCCATGAGTGGCAGTGTGCAGCCATATAACGTCATGGCTCAACAATAATGGAACTCGTCCCAAAGATGCAATCATGCAAGATGGTGCATGATACTAAAGCATGTCAATCCTACTCAAAATGCCTATCCGAATAATATGTACAATCGATATGTACATATCCATAATCCAAGTAACTATGATCCAAATAAAAATAGGGAAGGTATAATCATAACCTATCATATGCATGTATCAAGTAGGCACCAAAACATACTAGGCATATAAACATGAAAATTATTGCAAGCTATCCTAACTAGCATATCAACTTGACTATATCTAAAAGATAAGTCAAAGTACCCGCCTGTATATATATCCGCAAGAATAAGAATCAAATCGTCACGATTGGAAACCTGCATATAACATAACTATAGTCAAGCATAAAAATACAATTCACCGACAAATCGAATAAATAAATCGATTTCCTTTATATCCCAATTAAACCCAAATCTCATATCCTCCAAATATCATACAAATCAACCGATCAACACCCGAATCAACCCAAACCGACCAATCAAGCTCACCCGCCCTAGAAATTCCACCGATAACCAATCCTTTCCCAAATTAGATCCCCAACTAAATTTACAGTGTCTCAAAGATTATTCACAGCCAATCCTTGCACGATCACCTCCAATAGACCCTCACAGCCCCTCTCAGCCGACCACAGCCGTGAAACACCAACCCAAGCAATTCTCCAAACAAGAACATCCCAGCCAACTTAACAACTCGCTCACAGCGCCAATAACCACTCCTAAATCCATCAACCCTCCCAATTTGCTGTCACCGAATACCTCTTGCCGCCTCTAAAATAGTTTACTCCAACAAAAACTCACCGTCGTTGATCTATCCGCAAGGCTAAGGGAAGGCTACGCGCGACGAGGCGAGTGAAGAAGACAAGAGCGAAGAGAAGGCTCGGCGTCCTGTGGCACGATCACGGGCTGGCATGACGGACGATCGTTCGCGACAGACTGACGGCTACGGACGCGAGAAAGAAGGGCTCACCGGCAAAGAAGAGGGCGCGGTGGCTGTAGACGGCGAGCGCGCGAGGGAAGAGGAGCGTCGGGCAGCGGAGGGGAGCACGCGAGGAAGAAGGGAGTCGCCGGCGGAAGTGGCTTGCGCGAGGAGGGAACTGCCGAAGGAATAGTTGCGGTGCGGCGGGGAAAAAGGGAATAGAAAAATAATTAGAGATTAGGTTTTCCACTGTGCGTATTTTATCCCCTTTAAATAGACCCCTCTAAAGCCCGTTTACTTTATCCCCGTAAAAATCTCGTACGAAATCAGTTTAATTCCAGAAAAATTCCTAAAATTCCCTAAAAATCTCGAAAAATTTCCAGAATTATTTCCTTAATTATTGGGCCTTTTAATTTAGGGTTTTTAAATCCCCGTATTTAACATTCTCCCCCACTAATAAAAATTTGGTCCCCAAATTTCCTACTCAGATTCACAACGAGTAAGAAATACCACAAGTACTGATAATATACTTCACGTACCTTAAGTAAACAAGTGGGGGTATTAAGCTCTGATCTTTTCCTCGAGCTCCCAAGTAGCCTCCTCGTCGGTGTGGTGACTCCACTCGACCTTGACAAGTCGCACAACCTTGTTCCGCAACTGTCGTTCCTTGAAATCCAAAATCCGTACCGGAACCTCTACGTAAGTAGCATCAGGTTGAATGTAACCTGACATATCTGATAGAATATGTGTAGAATCTGACACATACTTCCTCAGCATGAACACATGAAATACATCGTGAATACTCGTCAAAGATGGTGGTAGCGCTAGACGATAAGCAACTGCTCCGATCCTCTCCAAAATCTCAAACGGACCGATATATCTAGGAGCTAGCTTACCACAGAGTCCAAACCTCTTCACCCCTTTCGTGGGTGAGACTCGCAAGAATACATGATCACCAACAGAGAACTCCAAAGGTCTCCGTCTACGATCTGCATAACTCTTCCGCGATCCTCGCGCTCACTATCCTACGTCTGATGGTACGGACCAACTCTGCCTCATGCTGAGCTCTATGGGTCCTAGCAACTGGTCCTCCCAGTTGCCCCCGAAATCCATAACACAGGACCCCAGCAATCCTCTAGTATCTAAATGGTCCGCTCAGACTGTCCATCTATCTGCAGATGGAATGCAAGATTAAACGGCCGCATGCCTAAGGCCCGCCGCAGACCGCTAAAACCGAGACGTGAACCAGGGATCACTATCTGATGAAATGCTCAAAGGGACACCATGAAATCTGATGATCTCCCGACGATATAACTCTCCGTCAATCGATCCTAAGAGTCGGTCTTCTGAATCGCTAAGAAGTGCGCTAATTTGGTTAGTTGGTCAACGACCACCCAAATCGTGTCATGGCCTTGACGTGTCCTAGGCAAACCTCCACAAAATCCATAATGAAATACTTCCACTTCCATTCTGGAATCGGAATTTCCCGAAACATCTGTTCCTTAAAATAATGCAACTAAACCATTATCCTCCTCAAGTCGAGACGGGAATTATCTTTTCACAAGAGACATCCATCTACTGCAAAATCCACTCCACCACACACTCTACAAGTGCGTGAAGGCTATCAGCGACCAAACTTCCTTGTTACAACCATTCGTATTCCAAATAATTACTCTATAGTAGCTATCCAAAGAGCTAGCCAAAACTCCATGAGCATTTCGCTCCTCACCTCTTCTAAACAATATAATAATCACAAGTCCACGTCATAAATATATGACAACCCATCTCATAGTTCCTCATTTGACGTAAACATGGGATACGTCTCGATCAACTAAATCAGAAATGCTCCATTCTCTGAAACATTGCATCCGCATACAATACCCTTCCTTCCACCCGAGAATGATCAAACAACACGGGTGTAAAAGTCAATCATTGTCTGAGCTGTGAAACTAATTTCACAAGCTTTAGACCAAATAAATTCCATCACCAGTCAGCGGTATAGTACCACTAGAACATTCTATCCATATCTATGGTAATAATCAAATCAATACAAAAAAAAAATCATCATCTACGGTGGCCGAGTGCTCAACTCCAACTACCACCATCACAAATGATCCAATCGTGTCCAGAATACACGATTTCTGAAATCACTGGACGACTAAGTCGTCAATATGTCTAATAAGATAATCTAAAGCTCAAACTATTCACCAAGTATGAAATTGTCATCGCTACACACCTGCATTCTCTTTACTCTAAGCTGATGATATAAAAATCATCACAACGACAATGATAATTGTAGGACACCATGTCACTACAATATCATCACACCAATCACCAATCAATCCTAGAGTATATATAGGTATCCTATAGCTGATCTAAATAGATCATATATATCCACAATGAAGGATATTCATTTCCTTCTACAGCTACCGCATTCTATCATCGATAATCGATGCATAACCTCAAAGGTTCATCTCTTTAACAAAGAGTTCTGATCTTCTAGAAGAAAATATCGAGATGTATAAACATCCCATACAACACCTTCTATAATAAGGTAAAACAATCTTTCATCGTCTTAACTAAAGGTAGGCATACATGCCTTATCCATAACCAAATCACTATTAGTAGGGACCATACTCTCCGAGGGTTTACTCCTTGACCTTCAAATGGGTGACTAGCGCCAAATCCCTAGCTTCCTAATTCGACATCACCGGCACTCTAAAGAATCACTCAAATCATCATTAGATTTCTCAAGATCAATACGTTATCGACCTCGCCCCCGACCATGAGTAGGACAATTTCACTAAGTCAATAGTTTTCCTAGCCACAAAAGTACCATAACTACTAAAGACAATACTTTTCCTATAGCTCAGATATCCTTCAAATTGCTTGGTCTCAAAACACGAACTCCCAAAAATCCAAGGAAAATAAAATCCTCAAACACAAAACCCGCAAACCAAAACAGAAACTAATAAAATTGTCACGCCTGGGGCATATATCCGCTATCCAAATGACAAGGGAGCCCTTTGTGACAATATCCAATCCAATACATAGACCAAATCTGGTAAAAACCTCGAAATAATTATAGAAATATAAGTATTTCAATAACTGCATGCATGCATGACTAAACATATATCAATCAAAGTAAAATAGTTTTATGACCCCAAATCCAATTGCGACCAAAAATCCAAAGTGCATAATAAAATGCAACACTGATAAAGTAAATAAAGTGGCATCTCGACGATGCAGTGGGACAAGCACGGCAAGGAACTCTCTGAGCGACTCGAAGGTAGGTCAACATGACACGTCCTCCATCAGTTAACCTAGAGGATAAATGAGGAGGGGATAAGTACAACCACTCTGTGGATGTATAGACAATAGTGCATAATCATAATGCACATAATGGAAGTCACAGGGAACAAGCTAGAGTAACCCAACCCTCAGAGTACCAATATCAGTCTGCAACTAACCTAATCAGCAGTATAATAAATATACCTGCAACATACACAACCACTGCAACAAGCAGTGCACATCCAGATACCACGATAAAGTCTCGTGGCTCTCACACAAAAAGGAAACTATCTATGAGCTACCTCGAACGTAACCCATAGGCCGACAATCAATAGCACGGCACGGTCAAGAACTATATGCTACCACGAATGAGACTGCGTGGATAGACAGCGATATATAAATATCTAATTATCGACTGCAGGCATTAGCATACTATCACCAATAGGTCGCGTGAGCAGTCGATCATCCTAGGTTGTTAAACCTCGGGTTATCCAATACATCTAGTATAAAACTACCATTGACGTCGACAAAGATCATCGATCTATAATTAAACCCATTGAGGCGGTCAAGCGAGGGTTTCAACACCTATAATACGAAATGTTTATCAAATACAATAAAGATCATCAACTTATAAATAAATAAGTCGAGATGATTAAATCTAGCCTTCCAACCCTTCTAACATGATCGGTATCAAGGTCGATCAAAATCATAAGTCCACTAATAATCGCGTCGAGACGATTAATCATAGGGTTTCGTCCCAACTAACAGGAAACGTCTATCAAAGCCAATAAAGGCCACAAATCTACTATCAAGCCCTTCAAGAGGGTTAATCCCAAATTATATCGTCCTACCAGTTCAATCATGCATGCCCCAATCTGCTACCACGAACATATCTCGTGGGTACTTAAGACGTAAAGTAGCTATCTTGCTACAGACATCATACGAATCCGATTATCACCAACTCTGAACGAATAACGCAAGAGTATACCCTTACAGTAGATTATCTCAACCATACATGGGAGACCTATTCGACCTCAAATACACAAAAGCCCCTTTAGGGAAACTCTACTATAACTTTCCTCAACCACGAATGGGTGATATTGTTGACAGCCGATAAATATAAACAACATTATATACCCTCTAAGGATTAATCGCATCCTAATCATATGACCTCTACTAATCCGATCACCATATCAGCTGAAATAGTAAATGTATAAACATATACTAATATGCACATCCGGGTTATTACACCTAGGGTTCCACTAATGTTGTTTCATTCCTGAGATCCGCTCCTACAGAATAACTTCATCCAAGTTATTCTATTTCTACTAGTCTTAATCATGGTATCCACCGCAAAAACTCATAACCATAAACATATAACATGTTGTCTAATAAACGACATCATAGTCATACCAATGGCAATCAATAGCTGAAATTAATTAGGGTATATCTAAAAGGTCATGCTAGATCAAAGTCAATGCCAGAACAAAGTCGAGGCAATATATAAATAAAGCATTAGATGCTTATATATACTCTAAACTACATAAGCTATGTAATCATGTCCTCATACCTTCTACGAATTTATCCATCTTAGTCATATTATTCAACTAGTCTAATAATCCTAATACTAGTCAAATCCTAAGAGGTAAATATCTTATCATTTATATCACAATGATAACTAGCTACGTATAGCAGTAATAGCAATTAATAACCAAATGCTATATATAAACCAGCAACCAAAAAAAAATCTAATTGTCCAACAGATATTCAGGTTAAAACAATACTAGATAAAACATGATATCACCGCATAACCAATATAAATATGTACTAAATCTAGAAAATTTTCTAGAATGTATTTACCTGTTAGCTGTCTGGAGATGTCCTGTCGCCACCAAATCCCCCATATTGACCTCGTCAATAATACCTCGAATTTCCGAAACATAAAAATCGCTTGAATCCATTACAACTCGAAAATACCCGTTAACCAAACTTGGCGAACTCCATAAACCCAAAGACCCTAAGGAACTCGAAACCTACGCTCGATGCAAATAAATTGTCACGCCCAGGAGTCCCCGACAAAATCCGGCATCTCCTGACGGTGACAATATCAATTTTTATACAAGGCCTACACGGCACTATACATCGGTCAACACGATCGGAATCATACCACAACACACGCAGATAATAATAAGGCCTCAGGCCAACAAATCTAGGTAAATAAAGTCTACACTAACTAGACTTACCTTACGCCCTTACATCCGCGGAATACCCAACCAAACCAATCAAAATAAGATCACCAATGGTCCACAAGGACCCCAAAAAATCACAGTATATATAAATCCAATTCCAAGCCTAAACATATCTTCTATACAAAAATCCAAATCATAGCTCATACAACTAATAGCTCGAGGGGGATATGGCAACCGACTCTCCCGATACCTTCATCCCAAATAAAAATAAAACTACGGGTAAGTTCAAAGAACTTAGCGGATACTAGTCGATATGAATAGTAAGATATAGCTAATAATACTAATCATGCCAAGATACCTCATATATATGGTAAGCAAGAAATAAATGCAAAAGGATCAGATTTCACCGAGTCTCCTACCCCGATATAGGAGCATGTGCCCTACTATAAGAGATAAAGTCATCACCATATAAGAATATGAATCTGATGCATGACAATCATATGCAACATCCAAGGCATCAATAAATGCAGCAAAGAACACAATACAAATGCGATCCATGCAAAAATGCATGCCGTCAATGACATGGTCACCCCCGACGCTACCACCGCCTCACACGCAATGGTGAAGCCGAGTGGGTAGGGCTATGACAATCTGCACTCGCCATCATCGCTTCCGAGTGACCGAGTGGACAGGATGCTTGAGTACACCTATCCTCCTCCCAAACATAGTGGGGAGCTAAGCTCTCATCTCCGATGTCATAGACCGCAGGAGGGATCCTCGCCTCTACCACGCCTCATCGCTACCCAGCGGACCAATGAGCTCGACAGAGCAATCGCACACACCTCCTCGATGTACCACTAACCCATGAGTGGCGCAGGTGTAGTTATGTAATGGCCATGGGCTCAACAATAATGGAACCTCGTCTCCAAAGATGCAATCATGCAAGATGGTGCATGATACTAAAGCATGTAATCCTACTTCAAAATGCCTATCCGAATAATATGTACAATCGAATATGTACATATCCATAATCCAAGTAACTATGATCCAAATAAAAATAGGAACATATAATCATAACCTATCATATGCATGTATCAAGTAGGCACCAAAAACATACTAGGCATATAAACATGAAAATTATTGCAAGCTATCCTAACTATATATATATCCGCAAGAATAAGAATCACACGATTGGAAACTTGCCTCGTGATGCATAACTATAGTCCACAAAAATACAAAATAAATAAATCGATTTCCTTTATATCCCAATTAAAATATCCTCCAAATATCATACAAATCAACTAGAAATTACGATAACCAATCCTTTCCCAAATTAGATCCCCAACTAAGATCACCTCCAAACACCAACCCAAGCAATTCTCCAAACAAGAAAACTAATAACCACTCCTAAATCCATCAACCCTCTAAAATAGTTTACTCAACAAAAACTCACAGCGAGGAAGAAGGAGTCGAAGGAATAGGGGAAAAAGGGAATAGAAAAATAATTAGAGATTAGGTTTTCCACTGTGCGTATTTTATCCCCTTTAAATAGACCCCTCTAAAGCCCGTTTACTTTATCCCCGTAAAAATCTCGTACGAAATCAGTTTAATTCCAGAAAAATTCCTAAAATTCCCTAAAAATCTCGAAAAATTTCCAGAATTATTTCCTTAATTATTGGGCCTTTTAATTTAGGGTTTTTAAATCCCCGTATTTAACATCTGCACTCAACCCTGCTACCACTATCCTGAGTAGCCGGGGAGGCAGGATGACTAGCGATCCTCTCAACCACAAGGGAGACCTAATCGCCAGCATGCATGCAATGTAATGATGCATAGCTCCATACATGTATCCTCGCGACACTCCCTATCCCACGGGGAGTCCTGGTCAACCAAAAGTCAACTATGCAAGGACTACTAATCCACAAGACTCTCTCTCTACCAAATAGAGAGTCACACACAACTGACAGTCAACCACGCTAAGACCTCCAGTCCATAGCAATATACTATCGACTATCCATATAACCACACACAGATACACGATCCATAATGGATATAGCATCATGCTAGGACCTCTAGTCCATAGTCACATACTGACAACCACACACTTATCTATGCACAGACAATTAGATCTACCATAGATGCACAACTAATAAGTGTACGATACAATAATCGACCCATAATCTAATCCATCACCTAACTCTAGTGATGCAACACAGTAACCCAATCTGAGGTCACAAATATAATCCTAACCACATGTACTTACTGAACATCCATCAGGTAACACACAATAGGGTTTGTAGTTCATATCCGTGATAGATAATCAATGAAGTAACAACAATATATCTCAAAGGTCAAGGCAGTACAAGCATATGATTAAATAAGAGTGGATCTAAGATCAAAGTAATAACATAAGTCCAAATTCATACACGATGGATCAAACTACGGCCAGGTAGTTACCCAATCGAATCTGAATAATAGTCCTCAAGCCCGGGAACCTGCCTCGTATCCCAAACCTGCATATAATAGCAAACAATGATTAAGTACAAGTGTCCGACTAATATACGAACTAAACACTACTTCGTTTCTATGTTCGCATCCTTTCCTCGTCTACAGGTTGAAACCTCAAGCACAACCACTCGTAACCCCAAATCTACATTCATCCTTGGTCGATTTACCCAACCAAGCTCTCTCCCACATCAACAAGATCAATTAAAGTATATAGATCTAAACAACACTCACATGGCTATCCTATCATCTAAACATAATATCAACACTCAAAACAATCCAAGCTTACCCCAATATCCAAATCACCACAACCAAGAAATTCACACACACACACACCATCGTTCACATCCATGGCAGCTCATCGTTTACAGAAACATACAACCATGAACACAACCATATCATCTACTGATCAACCAATCATCAATTGGACTCACAATCGACACAATAACACAACATCATCAATGACCACTCTAAAATCAACAACAACAAACACTGATTACACTCAAATCATAGTCGCCAACCTCACTGGATCGATGACAATAAAACCTCCCCAACTCATCCACCGAATAGATCACAACACATACAACAATTACCATTAACACAACCACATTGATCTATAGAAAACACCTTGAACAAAATAGAAAAGGAAACGAAACTCACCGGCCAAATCTTCACCGACAACAGTTTTCCCAGCTGCCTCCTCCTTCCACACACAGCCAACACCACCCTCAATCGCGACTTCTACACATACAAACCATCGACATAAACCATCAGATTCTGTCGGTATTGACTCACTACCAAAAATACCACAATCACAGATGAAACAAAAAAGAATAAACAAACTTACTGATCTCAACTCTCCACCGGCAGCCGTTTCCCCAGCTGCCCTGTTCACCGGAACAAACTAAGCTCCCATTGGCCTTGGTGACGACAACCCGGCCGAATCGAAGGTCGACTGAGCGCTAAGTGGACGGTGAGAACAGCTGTCAGCAGAATAGTAGGTCGGCGACGATCTGAGCTCGAGCGACGGCAAGATCAGCTATCGGGCAGATTGCTCCCAAATCCAGCAGCGTGGACCTCCTTCCGCTCCTTAGCTACCGATGAGAGTTCTCAACCTGTCGGCCTCGGCGGCGACCCTCTCCTCGGTCGGACCTCCTCTGGGACGATGGGCAGCTGGTCAGAAGAAGAAAATTGCGAGATCATGAAATGAGGGATCGCGGCGTGGAATCGGGGAAAGAAAGATCACGGAGAGAAATCACGCAAATCGGGTTCGGGTCCTTTAAGGTCGGTGGAATGGGTTCAGTCAACTCAAGTCTAACCTAGGTTTAGTCCGAGTTAACTCAAGCCGACCTAACCACCCATTCAAGCTTAAATCTTCCTCGTATTGACTCCTTTTGAATCCGAAAAAATTTCTGTGAATTCCTGAGAAATTATATAAGACAATTTCTCAACTAACAAGGGTTTTTTTTCGTATCTTACAACACACTTGGTCTTATGCTGCCAAATCCTCATTCTTGGACTTTTCTTGATAAGACTTCACCCTTGAACTTTCCTTGCCAAGTCTTCGCACTTGGACTTTTCTTGTACCTTTCACTCAATACCCATATTAGATCACAATGATTGCCTAACTATAAATGATTATCCAAACATCAAAAGATTAATACTTGGAGCATACTTTCACCAACAATCTCCTCCTTTTTGATGTTTGCCAATCATTTAAGTTAGACCTTTAAATATACAATAGAAACATCATATATCACAATATGAATTTTAACTTAAATCTTCCCCTCTCCCCCTTTGACACACATAAAAAAGAGATAGATAATTTGTCAAGTAATCATGTGTAAGTAAGGTTTTTATGCCTTGAATTAAGGAATAAAATATACTTAAGTCTCCTCCTTAATCCAAGACATATTCTAATTTTAACATGCTGAGGAAAGTATGAAAATTTAGATAAAGGTATTGTCCAACTTTGCACCAACAATTAAGTATGTGCACATAGATTTTGGATTTAGATATTGATATAGTTAAACCTCCCATTAACCATTGCATCAATTAGTCCTACTCCCCCTTAATCCTTAAACAATTATCATTTTAATATTGCGCTAATCATATCATAGGGTTAGGACAATTTAGGTTTGGCTCTAGATGAGGAAATCAAGCTAATTTGTGAAAGATCAGTGCAGTAGTCGATTGGTATAAGACTCATTGGTTTCTCTAGTCATATTATTAAACGTGCAGTTTGTCTTCATCAAATTCCAAAATGCATAGATAAATCTAGAAGTGTTAAAAATTCATGAAATTTTGCAGGCACATTTATAAATCCATTTCCTATCAAGGAAAAATAATTTGAAAAAAAATATATCTTTTCCAGATATTGAAATCAACACAAACATGAAAATTACCAAAAACCTTATTATTTTTCCAAACTTTGTATCACTAATGGTCAACTAATAAAAACTGTCTTTCTAAGCATAATGAACACATTTTGAAAATCATTTTATTTGACATTTCCAACCATGTTCTTAGAGTTATGTGCATATCAATTGCACACAAACCTTCCTAATGATTGATCCAATAAAGGATTCATGTCTCTAGATGTCACTTTGGTTCAAAATAATGCATCATAACAAGCATGATGAACCAAATGCATCTCCCTAACATCTCACATGATGTCTAAGTTGCTAAATACAAAAATCATGGTTTCTTAAGTCTTTTGTGAGATGTGTAAAGGTATAATCCTAAATTTTAACTATGGGATCATGCAAGACTATACCAACTACTCTATAAAGCACATTCCAAGTTCTCTCCTAAGCGATATAAATTCCACTTTGGGAAGAGCCTTGGTAAAAATGTCGGCAAGATTGGACTTAAATTCAATGTAATTAAGTTCAATGTTTCCTCTTTCCACATGATCTCTAATGAAGTGATGCTTCACTTCAATATGCTTTTTCCTTGAGTGATGTATCAAATTTTTGGTCAAATTGATGGTACTCATATTATCACAATAAACTTTGATTTTGGAGTAGTGTAGCTCATAATCTCTAGAGTATGTCTCATCGAAAGTAATTGAGCTACACAACCACCCATGTCCACATACTTCACCTCGATTGTTGACAAATCAATATAAGGTTACTTCCTACTACTCCAACTTACTAGGGAGGATCCAAGAAATTGGCATCCATCACTAGTGCTTTTCTAATCCAATTTGCAACCTGCATAATCGAAATCGGTATACCCAATTAAATCAAAAGTTTGAGTCCTAGGGTATCATAGACCTACATTAAGAGTTACCTTGATATATCTTAAAATTCTTTTTGTCGCTACTAGATGGGATTCTTTGGCACAAGATTTATATCTTGCACACATACAACAACAACAACAACAACAAAGCCTTATCCCACTAGGTGGGGTCGGCTATATGGATCCTTCTACGCCATTGGACTCTATCCCCTACTATATCATCATCTATATTTAAATAAATTTTATCTTGTTTTATTGTTGCTAACCAAGTCTTTTTTGGTCTTCCTCTTCCTCGTTTGATGTGTATATTTGGTATCGTTTCACATCGCCTAACTGGAGCATTAATTGGCCATCTAAGTACATGTCCGTACCACCTTAAACGTGTCTCTCGGAGCTTTCCTTCAATAGATGCAACACCAACTTTTTCTCTAATGCTCTCATTTCTTATTCTGTCCATCCTCGTATGTCCACACATCCACCTTAACATCCTCATCTCCGCAACTCTCATCTTTTGCTCATATGCTCGAGTCGTAGCCCAACATTCAGCTCCATATAACATAGCAGGTCTAATTGTTGTTCTGTAAAACTTCCCTTTAAGTTTTAGAGGCACTTTACGATCACATAAAATACCCGATGCTTTCCTCCATTTCAACCATCCTGTTTGTATTCTATGTAAGATATCTCTCTCAATCCCTCCATCATCTTGCAAAAATGATCTTAAATATTTAAAGCTCTCAATTCTAGACAACTCATCATCTCCTATCTTAACACTTGTCTCATTACGTCTAATATTGCTAAATTTAAATTCCATATATTCTGTCTTTACTCTACTAAGCTTAAAACCTTTCACTTCTAGTGTTTCACGCCAAGATTCTAGTTTAGCATTTACTCCTTCACGTGTCTCATCTACTAAAACAATATCATCTGCAAACAACATGCACCATGGTAATGTGTCTTGAATGTGTCCAGTGAGTTCGTCCATGATTAGTGTAAAAAGATAGGGACTTAAAGCTGATCCTTGATGTAACCCTATCTTTATTGGAAATGCTTGATTAATCCACACAAGTCTTCACTCAAAGTGTTACTTCCTTATACTCATCCTTAATTAGTTCAATATATATTTACACTAACACCTCTTTTTAAATTCTCCATATTATTTCTCTTGGAACTCTATCATGCTTTTTCTAAATCAATGAATACCATGTGTAGATCCGCTTTTGCTCTCTATACTTTTCAATTAGTTATGCGAGAAGATGTATAGCTTCTATCGACCTTCGGCATGAATCCAAATTGATTTTGAGAACCATGGTCTCCTTCCTTAATCTTTTTCATTTACTTTTCCCAAAGTTTCATGGTATGACTCATTAGTTTAATACCCTATAGTTTCATAAGTTTGTATGTCTCCCTTATTATTATATAAGAGAATTAGGATACTAACCATCCAATGATCAGACATTCTTTTTGAATACAATATCATGTTAAATAATAATGTAAGCCATTCAATACCATATTTCCCTAGACACTTCTATACCTCTTTTGAAATATCATCTGGTCCAACTGTTTTTCTATTTTGCATTCCATTTAAAGCTTCTACTTAAATTTGAATTCTCGATAAAAATTTAAATTTCTATACTCATTTGACCTACTTAAATTACCTAAATTAAGTTGGTCTCCTAAACCTTCATTAAAAAGTTGATAAAAATATCTCTTCCACCGCTCTTTTATTTCTTCATCATTTACTAGTACCCTATTGCATTCATCTTTAATACATCTTATTTGATTAAGATCTTTTGTCTTCCTCTCTCACTTTAGCTATTCTATAAATGTCTCTTTCCCCTTCTTTTGTATCTAATTTTCGATATAACTGTTCAAAAGTTTCAGTCTTAGCTTCATTCACTGCTTTCTTAGCTTCTTTCTTGGCTATTGTATATTTTTTCAAATTTTTCTCATTTTTACAAATATTTAATTTCTTATATGCTATTCGTTTTTCCTTGACTTTCTCTTGCACTTTTTTATTCCACCACCAAGATTCTTTACTTGGTGGTGCATATCACTGACTCAGCACACTCTTAGCCACTATTTTCAATTTTGATACCATCTTATCCCACGTTGTATTAGGTCAGTATATGTCATCTAATACTTGTACTCCTACCTTCTCTTTGAATATATTTAGTTTCTCATCCTTTAACTTCCACCACTTAATTCTAGGGGTCGTGTATATTTTCCTTCTATTAATACTATGTTTGAGGCGTATATCCAATACTACTAACCTATGTTGAGTAGTTAAACTTTCTCCAGGAATAACCTTACAATCTTTACAAATCTTTCTATCTCTCTTCCTAACCATAAGAAAGTCAATTTGTGATTTATTATTTCCACTTTTGAACGTGACAGTGTTCTTCTCTTTTCTTAAAAAGTATACTAGCTAGTATAAGATCATATTTTATTGCAAAATCCAATATAGTTTACCTTTTTCATTTCTTGTTCCAAACCTATAACCCCTATGCATCCTCTCATATTTGTCATTTTTCACTCCATGCCCATTTAAATCACCTCTATTAAAATCATCTCATTTGATGGAATATTTTGTAATACTTCATCCAAGTCCTCCCAAAACCTTAATTTGGTATTTTCATTTAATTCTACTTGAGGTGCATATATATTAATTGCGTTCATAGTTTCTTTCTTCACTACTATTTTGAGAGCTATAATTCTATCCTCTTTTCTAATTACTCCTATAACTTCATCCTTTAACGAACTATCTACAATAATATCAACTTCATTTCTTATTTTACTATTTTATGTATATCATAACTTAAAACCTGAGTTATCTATCATCTTTGCCTTCTCGCCTACCCATTTTGTTTCTTGTACACACACAATATTAATTTTTCTCCTAATCAATGTATCTACTACCTCCTTTTCTTTACCAATGAGGGTTCCTATGTTCCATGTATCAAATCTTAGACTATTAGTTTTCCTATCATATTTATTCTTACCCAATATATGGTGTGAGAACTATTGCTTATTTAACACTACACCCAAGTTCTCATAGAGATGTAGCGGTCTCGACGTTGGATCCAACGTGAACTCTAGCATTTTTCACTACATAGTAAATGTATCGACACATACCTACCACAAATAATATATCGAGTCTACTAGCGATTAGGTATAGTAAGCTACTAATCGTATTCCTATAAAGTTTTGAGTTTATTAATTTTCCATCTAGATTATTGTCTATTTTAGTGTTGGTTCCCATAAGAGTAGACACTACCTTAGCATTTTCTAAACCAAATTTCTTAATGATTTCTTTAGCATATTTAGTTTGATAAATATATATTCCTTCACTAGTTTGTTTGACTTGCAAGCCTAAGAAAAAGTTCAATTCTCCTACTAGACTCATCTTAAATTCATTTTTCATATTTTTAATGAAGTCTTGGAGAAGTCCATCATTTGTTGACCCAAATATGATGTCATCAACATACACTTAAGCAACAAAGTGTTGGTGCAGTGGGCACCAAAGTCGAACCGGTATTTTGATTATGGCAAAAGGCTCAATAGTTAAGGGTATATTTGTTATCTTACGAGCTCAATTAAGTGTGCAGAAATGCTAAAGTTGAGCGGAAGGTCTGCGACACCCGGTGGGAACCGAGGTGGTCGGGCAACGCCAGAGGGACTTCGGAGGAAGCCGAGGTACTCGGGTGAAGACCGGAAGCGAGGCTACAAGGTAAGCTCGTGTGAAAGCGAAGCAAGGTCGTTAAGCGTAGATCCGACCCAATACCTCCAATGGAAGGTCTAGGTCGAGATCAGATGGTTAGAACCATCGTACTTTATATTTTAAGCTAACTTGTATCAGCCCAAAACCCTTTGACTACGGTCCAATTTGCTAGTCAAGTTCCAAATCGAGAAGAGCTGAATTTCAAGGGGGTGAATTTGGACTTGACTCGTGTTTTGGTACAAAGGGTGATGTGGCATCAAGGTGGACATCCAAACCATCACCAAGCTTCTTTGTGGTGGACGCCCAAAATAAGGTGAGTTGGCACAAGATGGTTGGCTCCCATGATGTGGCACAAGTTGAATGGCTCCAACAAGTTGGCGCCCAAGGAGGTTGGAGGTGGCACAAGGTGGTTGGATGAAACACCTCATCCTTGAGTTGGCGCACAAGAAGGTTGGAGGTGGCACAAGGTGGTTGGATGAAACACCTCATCCTCAAGTTGGCGCCCAAGGAGGTTGGAGGTGGCACAAGGTGGTTGGATGAAACACCTCATCCTAGAGTTGGCGCACAAGAAGGTTGGAGGTGGCACAAGGTGGTTGGATGAAACACCTCATCCTTGAGTTGGGATAAGAACCTCACCTTGGACACTACCTATGTCTAAATTCATAGATCAATATCCATAAATAGACATGTTCACTCCAAGCAAAAACAAGAAATCAAGAGCTCTCAACACGCCGTCGTAACGCCGCTACTACTACTCACATTTGCTACGACGAAGTGCCGCCGACAACGAAAGCTACATCTTCTACTTATAAGAGTTGTCGGTATATTTATTTAAGTTCTACTTCTTTAAATTGTCTTTGTGCTTTAATCGTAACAAGGAAAGGGGGAGTGTCCCTTTGCCTTGATTTCTTTTTGTAATCGTTTCTACCTTCCAACGAGGAGGAGGAGTGGTTTTAGTGAATTGCCTCCGTGACGTGATCAAGGATCACTAGGGCCGTGGATTAGCAATCGAAAGATTGTGAACCACGAAAAATATCTTGTCTACTTTATATTTCACTGGCATTCTACTTGCTTTTTACTTATTGCAAAAGTTTTTAACGACATCAGTATCGCTTATTCACCCCCTCTAGCTTACACTTTCGATCCAACAATTGGTATCGAGTCGGGCGCTAAGATTCGTGAAACCACCAATCTAGCTTTGTTTTTCTTTTTTACAGATTTTTTATTTATTTATTTCTGTTTTCGTATAATTATTTCACTTGCTTATCTTCTCCTACATATAGAATTGCATTAGAGGCTTTAGGATCCGGATAAGCTTGTCCTTCGGGTTAGATCCCGAGTAAGGTTGTCCTCCCGAACTTCAACGCATATTCGTGATTTGATTGTTTATTTCTTTTGCAAGTTACATTTTATATATCTTTTTACTTCTCAAGACTACTAATCCAAGACGAAAGTCTTGGAATATTCTTTCGTGTGTTTTGCAAGATTCTTTTCGCTGCTCTTCTTCTTGTTTTAAATGGCCCATCTCGGCGGGTTTAGCACGCTCACCCCCGCTTTACAATGGTAATGACTTTCTTTATTGGAAGGGTCGGATGGAATGCTTTCTTAAAACCCAAATCGAGATGTGGATCGTAATCCAAACCGGTTTCACACTTCCTATTAATGAAGATGGTGAATCTTTGGGTTACGATCAATGGTCAAATTCCATGAAAAACAAGTAGAAGCCGATGCCAAGGCAACTCAAATCTTGCAATGTGGGTTGTCCAAGGAAGAGCTCAACCGCGTCGGCCCCTTCATTAGTGCAAAGGACTTATGGACCAAGCTAGTGGAACTACACGATTTACACGAAGGTATGTAAAAGAGATTTACTTTTAAATAAATTGTATAACTTGAAAATGCAGGAAAACGAGACCGCAACTCAACTACATGCTCGTATCCAAGACATCGTCAACCAACTCCATGCCATCGGACAAAAGGTCGAGAATCGCGACCTTATCGTATATTCTCTTAACTCGTTTCCTAGGACCACCTTGTGGGCATCCATGGTCGATGCCTACAAGGTCTCCAAGGACCTTTCTAAAATTAGGTTAGACGAATTGTTTTCGGAACTTGAATTACATGAGCAAACTAACGTGGTCCGTGCCGAGAAGAGTATTGCGTTAGTTGCGTGTTCCAAGAAGAAGAAGCCCGCAAGCAAGCCACCCCCAAGGAAGAAGACGAGTCCGAATCGGAAGTAGACTCGAATAGAATCCGAACTAGTCAATCTAGTTCTAAGATGATCAAGAGACGAAAACGACCAACAACTCAAGGTAAGCCTAAACCTAATTCAAATACTTCTAATTTTAGATGCTATGAGTGCAAGTGTTCGGCCACATCAAGTCCGAGTGCCCAAAGCTAAAGAATAACGCATCAAAGACCAAGAAAGCGCTAAACGCTACTTGGGAGGAGTTGTCGGAGGAAGAAGACGATATCCAAGCTCTAATGGCCAAGCACCGAGCACGACTCAAACCAAGAAGAGTCCGAGTCCGAATCCGATGATGAGCTTCCATTCAAGACAAGCCAGATCCGTGATCCGGTTCAAAAGAATCATTAAGGGTAAGTCGCTACTTAATACTTTGTATGGTGCAATTAAATTTTTAAATAAGAAACTAGCTAAGTCCGAGTCCAAGGTCGAGACCTAATTGAGGAGGTTAACCTTCAAACATGAGGTCTCCTAACCTCTTCGACTACTCAGATTCAAGAGGAGGACTCAACTGCTGAAAAGCTTGAAGTTGAGAACTCGCTTTTGAAAACACAAGTCAAGACCTTAGGAACACGTTGGAAAGGTTCACTTTGGGATCCAAGGACTTGACCTCTTACTTGATCACAAAGGGCCGGTACAACAAGGCCGACTCGGGTTTAACTCAAATACAACCAATAAGTCATATATGTCTATAGTAAACCAACATAAGAAAATGTCCAAGCATGGGTCCCTAAGACCACTTTGATTTCAACTTTAGGATCTAACATGTATTGGGTTCCTAAGGACCAAATTCACTATGTGAATAGACCCACTGATTCAATGGTCCAGGGGAGCCAATACAAAATGTATTTTTGTTAAGTCTTAGAAATTGCATGCTTAGTTTTTCCTTTATTTTTAGAATGGTTAGATAGGACTCATAACCAACTAAAATCCTAAAAGATTGAGCCTCGGGAGCCTCTTTCAAAAATAAACCAACTAAAATCCCATTTAAAAGATTGAGCCTCGGGAGCCTCTTTTCAAAAATAACTAGTTAGACCAAGACGTAGTCTCAAGTAAGTCGAGTTATCAATTTCTTGAAATTAGCTTTGTCTAAGGAAGTGGTCGTTGTTCCGATCAAAGAAGGCCTCAGGCCTCGCCACGACCGAAGCTAATCTCTTGAAAAGATTACTTGATGAGCTTAGACTAAATCCAATCTAACCTAATGTTGGTTAATTTAAATTCATTAAAATTAATCAAGTAATTGAAAGTCATCTCACAATAACACATAGGAATAACATGTTTTGATCATGTAGATATTGGTGAGATGATTTAGGTTTAAAACTTACAAACAACCCTTTAGTAATTCCAATATCCGATCCAACTACCTTATGTGTAGGATCAATGGATGTTGGATGTTGGTTGCTCCACACATGACCGGATCAACTCAAATTTTCGGGTTACGATTCAAACGACAAGGATCGTAGCCTTCGAATAACGGCAAGCTCAAAATCATCTGATCGTGATATTGAGCTCAACTCTAACTTTACAATTCAAAATGTCTTATTAGTAGAAAACTTTCAATATAATTTACTTAGTGTAAGCCAATTGTGTGATAACAATTATAAGGTCATATTTCTAGAAAATGAATGCGAATCAAAATAAATGCAACATCTAAAATAATACTTAAAGGAACTAGGAGTAGCAACATCTACACAATAAATTTACCTAACTCCTCAACCAAGTGTCTTATGACACAAAGAAGAGGAATCTTGGTTATGGCAATCAAGACTCTGACACTCGCACCCAAGACTCGTCCACAAGATGAGTCAGAGTGGCTTGGTTATAGGTTTGCCTAAACTAAACAACTTGGATAATAAAATATGTAATGCTTGTCAACAAGGTAAACAATCTAGGACACAACATCAATTAACTAATCAAGAACGAACCAAAAGTGTTCTTGAGCTCCTACACATGGATCTATTTGATTCACATGGAGCTAAGTCACTCAATGGTAGTCAATTTTGCTTAGTCATAATTGACGACTATTCTAGATTTACTTGGGTTAGGTTTATCAAACATAAAAATGAGACCCTAGACCAACTAATCAATCTTTGTAGGTTAATCGAAAATCAAAAGAACCTTAAGATTAAAAGACTTAGAAGCTTTATCATGGTGGTGAATTCAAAACCACGTGTTTACAGATTGTGAACCTAAACGGATACCACCATGAGTTTTCATGTCCTAGAACCCCACAACAAAATGGGTTAGTCGAACGGAAAATAGAACCCTACAAGAAGCCGCTAGGACAATGTTAAACGAGTATAACCTACCCGATAGATTTTAAAGAGGCCGTTAGTACGGCTTGCTATGTCCAAAATAGGATCCTTATGGTAAAGAGGCACCAAAAGACCTCAGACGAGATTTATCACGATAAAATACCAACATCAAGTACTTTAGGTATTTGGATGCAAGGTACATATCTTAAACACTAAGGATTACCTAGGAAATTCAAATCCAAAACCTCATCTGAACCTTTCTAGGATACTCAACCACCAAGAGAGCTTATAGGGTATACAATCACGACACTCTTAGAGTCGAAGAAACCATTAATATAGTTTTCGACGAAGGACACGAACCCGTTCAATCCTTAACAAAACCAACTAGCAAATCAACTTATAGTGAACCCGACTCTGATCTTGAACTTGAATCTCGTCCTAACCCAAGTCATCCTATCGACCAAGTGATAGATGACTCTAACCCAAGTCAAACTAGAACTCACCCAAGTCATCCTATCGACCAAGTGATAGATGACCCTAACCCGAGTCACACTAAGACTCAAACAAATCATCCTATCAATCAAGTTATAGGTGATCCAAATTTAGGGTTCAACTAGAGCTTCATATCGAAACCTTAGTCAAATCTCGTTAATTTCCAAAATCGAACCCAAAACTATTGAACAAGCACTTCTTGATCCCGACCGATTATTGCTATGCAAGAAGAGCTAGCTCAATTCACTAGAAATGAAGTCCGGGAATTAGTACCACCACCTAAAGAAAAATCAATTATTGGAACAAGGTGGGTATTTCGAAATAAACTTGATGATAAAGGTGAAGTAGTTAGAAATAAAGCTAGGTTAGTCGCAAAAGGGTTTAGTCAAGTCGAAGGTTTAGATTACGATGAGACCTACGCCCCCGTAGCCAGACTAGAGTCCATCCGAATGTTGTTAGCATATGCTGCACATCGAGGTTTTAAATTGTTTCAAATGGATGTCAAGTCAGCATTTTTGAATGGATACATTAAGGAAGAAGTTTACGCTACCAACCTCCTGATTCAAAATCTAGATAAACTCGACCATGTCCTTAGACTTAAGAAAGCCCTATATGGACTCAAACAAGCCCCAAGAGCTTGGTACGAAAGGCTTTCGATCTATCTTAAGTCCAAAGGATTCAACCAAGGTTTAGTCGACCCAACTTTATTCGTTAAAACCGTAGGAAAAGAAATCTTTATAGCCCAAATCTATGTAGATGATATAATTTTTGGAACTACCAACTCGATCCTGCTAAACGAATTCATCTCACTTATGGAAAGTGAATTTGAAATGAATTTAGTGGGAGTTAAGTTTCTTCTTAGGTTTACAAATTAAACAAACTAAAGATGGAATATATTTACATCAACAAAAATATACTAAGGACTTAATAAATCGATTTGGAATGCAAGATGCTAAAATAATCAATACACCTATGGCAACTAATGTTAATATAAACGAAGATGTAGAAGGAAAACCCGTTGACCTAAAATACTATAGGAGCGCAATAGGAAGTCTCCTATACTTAACCGTGAGCCGACCCGACATTTTATTGCGGTAGTATATGTGCAAGGTTACAAACTCGTGCCAAGGAGTCTCACCTAACCTAGTCAAGCGTATCCTCGGATATCTAAAGGGCACGCTAAACGAGGTATTTGGTACCCTAGATCTACCGAGTTTAATCTAATCGGCTACTCCGACTATGCCGGTAGTAAACTCGATAGAAAGAGCACGAGTGGTTGTTGTCAAATCCTCGGCTCGAGTCTAGTAAGTTGGTGCAGTAGGAAGCAGCATTGCGTTGCCTTATCTACCACCGAAGCCGAATACGTTGCGATGGGTGAGTGTGTCTCTCAGCTCCTGTGGATGAAGCACACTCTCCAAGACTTTAGCTTAATCTTTAACAACATTAAAACCTACATAGATAACATTAGTTCAATTAACTTAACTAAAAATCCAATATGTCATTCTAGGACAAAACATATAGAAGTTAAACACCACTTCATTAGGGTACATGTAACTAATGGAACTATACAACTAGAGTATGTTGAGTCCAAATCAAACCTAGCGGACATCTTCACCAAACCACTACCCGAAGCCGAATTTAGTTTATTAAGACGAAAGTTAGGTATGTGCGTAATAGAGTAGGATTTAAATTTTTCTATATATGTACTCTACTTTTGCTTCTTTTTATGAAATTAGCCTAAGTCTTACCTTAGAAATCATATACCTATAGATTTAAGGAGCCAACACATCTCACAACACATAGGACTAATGTGTTTGTGTACTTAGCCACGTAGACGGGCGTGAGATGTTAGGACCTTACTCCTGGTTCCAGATGTAGATTCAGTGCATCGACATGAACCATGGAGTATAATTATTTAAAATTAATCAACTCCTTCAAGACTTATTGATCATTCTATATCAATCAAGTCCAACCGGAGTTGTACATTTTAGATGAACATATTTTCAAGCTTATTATTATTTAAAAAAAAAATATATATTTATATTGGGAACTTGCTTGGACTTACAAACCCTAAAATATATTTACAAACTTTTTGAGTTAAGGCAAAAGGGGGAGAAAGTCACAAAAGTAAGGAAGAAAGTAAACAAAATTATTACCTTTAAAATTATTACCTTTTATATTAAGTAATTCCGTTTACTTAAGCAACTATTAAGGGGGAGTAAAAATTATTTTTCAAGAACTCACCTTCGGTCAAGGGGGAGGTTACCTCAAAGGGGAGAACTTGAAACAATAATATTTCTCACTCATGCTTAATCTTTATGCTAGCTCACTCATGCTTAATCTTTATGCTAGCTCATTCATATTTAATCATTATGCTAGCTCATTCATATTTAATCTTTATGCTAGCTCATTCATATTTAATCTTTATGCTAGCTCACTCATGCTTAATCATTATGCTAGCTCATTCATATTTAATCTTTATGCTAGCTCATTCATGCTTAATCATTATGCTAGCTTACTGTTATGCTTAATTTTTCCTTAACTTTTGTGTCGGTTTGCCATGAATCAAGGGGAGATTGTTGGTGCAAGGCACCAAAGTCGAACCGGTATTTTGATTATGGCAAAAGGCTCAATAGTTAAGGGTATATTTGTTATCTTACGAGCTCAATTAAGTGTGCAGAAATGCTAAAGTTGAGCGGAAGGTCTGCGACACCCGGTGGGAACCGAGGTGGTCGGGCAACGCCAGAGGGACTTCGGAGGAAGCCGAGGTACTCGGGTGAAGACCGGAAGCGAGGCTACAAGGTAAGCTCATGTGAAAGCGAAGCAAGGTCGTTAAGCGTAGATCCGACCCAATACCTCCAATGGAAGGTCTAGGTCGAGATCAGATGGTTAGAACCATCGTACTTTATATTTTAAGCTAACTTATCATGTATCCAAAACCCTTTGACTACATCAACTACTAGTCAAGTTCCAAACCTCGAGAAGAGCTCGAATTTCAAGGGGTGAATTTGGACTTGACTCGTGTTTTGGTACAAAGGGTGATGTGGCATCAAGGTGGACATCCAAACCATCACCAAGCTTCCTTGTGGTGGACGCCCAAAATAAGGTGAGTTGGCACAAGATGGTTGGCTCCCATGATGTGGCACAAGTTGAATGGCTCCAACAAGTTGGCGCCCAAGGAGGTTGGAGGTGGCACAAGGTGGTTGGATGAAACACCTCATCCTTGAGTTGGCGCACAAGAAGGTTGGAGGTGGCACAAGGTGGTTGGATGAAACACCTCATCCTCAAGTTGGCGCCCAAGGAGGTTGGAGGTGGCACAAGGTGGTTGGATGAAACACCTCATCCTTGAGTTGGCGCACAAGAAGGTTGGAGGTGGCACAAGGTGGTTGGATGAAACACCTCATCCTTGAGTTGGGATAAGAACCTCACCTTGGACACTACCTATGTCTAAATTCATAGATCAATATCCATAAATAGACATGTTCACTCCAAGCAAAACAAGAAATCCAGAGCTCTCAACACGCCGTCGTAACGCCGCTACTACTACTCACATTTGCTACGACGAAGTGCCGCCGACAAAGAAAGCTACATCTTCTACTTATAAGAGTTGTCGGTATATTTATTTAAGTTCTACTTCTTTAAATTGTCTTTGTGCTTTAATCGTAACAAGGAAAGGGGGAGTGTCCCTTTGCCTTGATTTCTTTTTGTAATCGTTGCTCCTACCTCCAACGAGGAGGAGTGGTTTTAGTGAATTGCCCTCTGTACGTGATCAAGGATCACTAGGGCCGTGGATTAGCAATCGAAAGATTGTGAACCACGTAAAAATATCTTGTCTACTTTATATTTCCGCTGTGCATTCTCTACTTGCTTTTTACTTATTGCAAAAGTTTTTAACGACACCGTATCGCTATTCACCCCCCCCTCTAGCGACACTTTCGATCCAACACAAAGATGTATTTTTCTTTAGACTTTAGAAATAAATTTTGGTCAACTTGTCCTCTTCAAAAGTTCTTAGAGATTAAGAAAGATGATAGTCTTTCATACCAAGATCATCTCATATAAGGCTTTCTTAAGCCTATAAACATGGTTTGGGTAATTTATAATCTTAAACTCGGGTGGTTTCTCCACATAGACTTCTTCCTTAATGAACCCGTTTAGAAATATTGATTTCACATCGATTTGATAGAGTTTGAAACCCATGTGAGCGGCATACCCTAATAGGATTTGGATGGACTCTAATCTAACTACCGGAGAATAGGTTTCATCATAATCAAGTCCTTCAACTTGATTAAACCCTCGGGCCACTAATCTAGCCTTGTTTCCAGTGATTATTTCTTGATCATCCAACTTGTTCCTAAAGACCCATCTCGTGGTAACAATTGTGCTATTATTTGGCCTAGGAACTAGTTCCCATACTTCTCTCAAATTGAGCTAATTCTTTTTGTATTGCTAATATCCTAATATCCAATCCGGATCAAGCAAGACACCATTGATTGATTTTGGCTCAATTTGGGAGATTAGGGTAACATGACTAGTACGATCTAGTCCTTACTCTTTGGGAAAGTTCTCCTACTAAGTCTAGAGGGTGATTTTGATGAATTCTTAAGGTCCTAGGAGGTGAATCACATTGATTTTGATTATCATCATTCTTCCTCCTTTCATCATCGAAATCTCCTCTTCCTCCCCCTTGATCATTACTCCCTAAGGTTAAATTTTGAAATCTTTGGGTAATGTCTTGTTTTTTGTCATTGATATCTTTATCAATGGAGGATTTCCTAGGGTAGGTACTAGTGGACTCATCAAATTCAACATTAGAGGATTCCTCAACCTTTTGAGTTCTCTTGTTGTATACCCTATAACCTCTGCTAGTGGATGAGTATCCAATTAGGATTCCTTCATCTGCCTTAGACTCAAATTTCCCTAGATTGTCTTTGGTATTTAAAATATAAACTTTGCAACCAAGACCTTAAAATAATGAATTGTTGGAATTGTGCCATTTCATAATTCAAAGAGTGTTTTGCCTAAAAACATATAGATTAAGACACGATTTTGGATATAGCAAGCGGTGTTAACCACTTCCGCCCACAAGTAGCTAGGTAATGAGTATGCATTAAGCATAGTCTTAGCTGCCTCTTGTAGAGCACGATTTCTCCTTCCCACTACCCTATTTTGTTGGGGTGTTCTAAGAGAATTCATGCTTATACCCTTATTCTAAGCAAAATTTGAATTTCCAAACTCTCTACCATGATCACTTTGGATCCGGTTGATTTTGAGATTTTTTTTTTATTTTCAACTCTTTTGCTAAATCCTATGATTATTTCTAGGGTATCATCCTTATATTTCATAAAATAAACCCAAGTATGCCTAGAAAAATCATCAACTATGACTAAGCAATATTTATTTTCATCTAATGAAGGAGTACTATGACAATAAAAAAAGATCTAAATGCAATAACTCTAATGGTAATAAAGTGCTAGTTAGAGTGTTACCCTTGTGTGATGATTTGGATTGCTTTCCTTCTTGGCATGCATCACACATTTTGTCTTTGATGTATTTGATTTTTTGTAGCCCCTTTACTAACTTCAATTTGGATACTTTGGCTATGTTCTTCATATTGACATGTTCAAGCCTCCTATGCCATAGGCAATCTTTCTCTTCTTTTGGCATGAGACAATTAATAGAAATTTTAGAAGCATAGGAAAGATCAACATAATAAATATTTGATTTCCTATATTCTGCCAACATGCAATCTTCTAGGCTTTGTATCTAATCAAACATTTAGAGGATTTAAACTCTACATTATAGCCCGCATCACAAAATTGACTAACACTAAACAAGTTAAATTTCATGCTCTTGACTAATAAAACTTTATGAATGATGATTTTAGGTGAGACCTCAATTGTACCTTTATCTAAAATCTTGAGATTTCCACTATTCCCAAATGACACATCCCCCTTCTTAACGTAGTCGATTGTGGAGAACTTGCTCACATATTTGGTCATGTGTCTTGAGCAACCGCTATCCACCGCATACTTTGTTCACCTACCTAAACAACACGAAAAACAAACTTCTTTGGTACCCAAATGTTTGGACCGGAAACATCATTTAAAAATATCTTTGGTACCCAAGCCTTCTTTACCTTACCCTTAATGGTTGCCTTTCTATTTATTAAAGAAATATAAGCAACTTCCTTATCCTTTGGCTTGTATCCTATACTGACCTTGTTGGAAAATGTTGGAGGATCGGTGGTCGGCTAGAGGGAGGTGAATATCCAAATTCGATGGATGATGGCTTTTGATCGCTTCTTGATTGTCTACGATTAGGTTAGCGCAGCGGAAATATGCTAAACAAAGTAATTAAGACAAAACACAAGAAGTAAAAGAAAGAACAATGCTAACAAACAATGTAACATGGTTCACGACCCTTGCCGCTAATCCACGGACCGATTCGTTCCAGGTGAATCACTCCTAAACCTTTACTAGTCTCTCCTTTTGCGCAAGGTGGAGGTAATCTCTTTACAAGAATTCAACTCTTCTTACAATGGAATAGAGATGAGCACAAGAAGAAGAGTGGAAAACACATTTAGGCACTTAGGAGATCAAGCATTAGCTCCCCCAAGGCCCTCACCCTCTCTTTTTATAGAGAGAATGGAAATATTCCCGTTGGGCATGCAACAGTCGACTGCTGCATTCCAGTAGTCGACTGCTGCCTTTGCAGCGACTTCTGACACCATCTGAATTGCGGTCGTCACCATCCAATGATCGGCTTGGCAGTTGACTGGCGATCTCATCAGTTCGACTGATCTTCTCGTATCCAACTGATCAGTCAGATACGAGAGCATCTATGCCTTGACAACTTTTGATTGTCGACTGCCACCTTTGGCAGTCAACTACTCGAGCTCTTGGCGCTTTTGGTCGCACCGAACCTAAGTCAACTTAGAGCCAATATTTAATTGATGTCGGATAAACCTCAAACAAATGACTTGTTTGAGCATCCGATGGTCGGGTAAACCCTCAACCCACTCGGTTGAGCATCCGACACTCCAATTCGTCGGGTAAAACCTCAAACTAATATTTGAGCGTTCGACTTAACCATACGTCGGGTAAAACCTCAAACCCTAGTTTGGTCATCTGACTTGTCAGGTAAACCTCAACCCACTCAGTTGAGCATCCGACTCTTGACTTAGCCATTCGGCCAAGTTCACCTATGAGCTACGTTACACTTCGCTCATTCTCTCATCTCCCTTGAAGTCCCTCGCCGAAGTTCTCTTCATCCGACCACGTCCCTCGGATGCACCAAGCACACGGTTTAGCAATGCCATCTTTCGCGTCTTGCCCTGAAGTCTACTTGCTTGGCTTCACTCCAATGCTGCTCATCTGGCGGTCCCTTGGATGCACCAAGCACACGACTTCGCAATGTTGTCCTTCACCGACTCAAAGACCCGAGCCATGAGATGGTGAACCCATCAATGCTTTCGTCAAGCCAACACATGTGTGAATTACTAAGTCCTGCACGACTTCAACACACATATCAAATCACATAAACATTCTAACTTAAGCCTTTGCCATACACATCAAAACCTTAAACCATACTTGGGTTGATTGCCCTAACAATCTCCCTATTTTTGATGTGTGGCAAACATGTTTAAGTTAGGTAAACCATTAACAAAATACATAAGGCAGGAAAGCATGTAAAATAACATGAGTATCAAAACACTCCCCCTAAATACATGCAACTCCCCCTTAACACATGCTAATTCTCTCCCCCTAGCATGATTAACTTAAACCCAATATTTATCCCCCTTTGACACCATCAAAAACACTAAACATATGTTATATAACATGACATCAAGGTCTAAAGGAAGAAAACACCAAAATCAACCTTAAAACTTGATAAAATAGGTTACTGTGCTCGTGCATAGTTCAGCAGTCGACTGGAACATTAAAGATTAGTTTTCTGATTTTTCGGACGAAATTCAGAAGCGCACTAGAAATTATAGAAAATTCAAAAAATCATGAAAATTTGAAAACACATTTCTTGTAAAGCCCTTTATCAATGAAAAATAGTTTTTCATGAAAATACATTATATTTTCGAAAATTAGGCAAAAACTCAAAAGTTGTAAAAGTTCTCAATTATGTATCGACTTCAAAACCTAGTTTTGCCTTGAATTGTTTTAAAACATGAATTCACTGTCTGTAAAAATATAAAATGGTTTTAAAATACTTAAAATATCCAATCATGATCTTTGGGCAATATGTCTATGAATTAAACATAAACTTTCCCCATAATTGGTCTATGATTACTCTATCATGATACTTGTAAATGACCATCTAAATGTTATAAGCATTAGTGGACCATTTGTATCAACCTAACATCTCACCCATTGATATGTTTTCAATCAAGTTAACCTATAGTGGGATGTGAGATGTACCTAAGGTATTATAGTTAACCATAAATTTCATGCAATTCTATCAAGGTCAAGTATTATCCTAAAACCCCATCATGATCATAAAACATGGATTATCTATAATTGCATATTATGATCATAATACAAGTATAACATTCAAATCATGATCATTCATCAAGTATAAAATCAAGTACAAACCATGATTTAAACAATATAGCCAAATCATCCACCATGCTCATAATAACAAATATCATCATACCAACACCCTCATCATCCTAAGTCAACCATTTAGCATGATATAAATTAAGTTCACTTATGGTTGACTAACCTAGGATTTTTTAACCCTTAAGGATTGCCTTGGGAACCCAATATAAGTTCTTTCCAATGGGGTTCACCAAATGCTCCTTAGGGATCCATTTCCTAGCTACCAATGTGATTTTTATTTGTCCCCCAGCAATTAGACAATGGTAAGCTTTTTCATTCTTGGTTCCCTTATAACATAAGCCTTTCTTATTGAAACTAGCCCTTTGGCTCCCAATAATCATATTTAAAGTGTTGGAGCCAATTGTAAATTTTTCTAGGGCCTTAGTAAGAAAATATACCTTTTCCCTTAAAGTTCTATTTTCTTCTACTAAGCATGCATCATTAACACTAGAAGAAATATCATTAACATGTGAACATGCAATTTTCAATTTTTCTTCTAGTTCATTAATTTCATTAAGCATGATTTTGTTATTCCTTTTATCCCTAAATAAATCCCTAGTTAGGCTAGTAATCATTGAAACAACATCATTTGAGGGTAGTTTTGTTACCTTACTTACCCAATCCCCTTCCGATGATGATGATGAGGATGCTCCCCCTACACTTGAGCTCTCCTCCTCACTTGTGCTTCTTTCTTCTTTTTCAGAGGAGGTGGAGTCCAAGTCATCTATCCCCATTAGTGCAAGGTCCACGAAGACTTCTTCTTCTTCCGATGATGATGATGGATCATCCCACATCACCGCTTTAAGGTTGTGGGCTTTTGTCTTCCCTTTTTCTTTGGACTTCTTTTCCTCCTTTTTTGCTTCCTTTCTTCTTTTGCTTCTTTTCTTCCTTTGCTTTTAACAAGGGACACTCATCCCTCATGTGTCTCTCTCCTTGGCAATTATAGCAAATAATCTTCCTCCTTGGACTTCTCCTATCATGAGACTTGTTAAATTTAAAATTTTTCAATGCACGCCTCACCTTCCTTACCATGTAGGCTTCCTCATTGCTATTCATTGATGAGGAGGATTCTTCATCCGATGAGGAAGGTGGAGTCTCCTTCTTCTTCTTTCCTTTCTCGGCCATTAATGCTACTCCTCTTGGCTTTATGCTTGGTTCTTCAATTATGCCTTCAAGCCTAGTCTCATGCAATTCCATGGTTGAAAAGAATTCTTCTAGAGTACTTACCTCTAGATTCTTGGAAATGTAAAACGAATCCACCATGAAGCTTCACTTAGATGATCGGGGGAAGACGTCTATTTCTTTCATGATCGTATCTCTATTGGAGAGCTTCTCTCCTACACTAGATAAATCAGTGATTATTTCTTTGAATCGAGAATGCAAAGAAAGTACATTTTCTCCTTTTTCGAGTTTGATATTGCTTAATTGCGATCGGAGAAGGTCTTGTCTTGCAAGCTTTGCCTCGGAGGTGCCTTCATGAAGCTCCACGAGTTTTTCCCACATTTCCTTGGCGCTTGCACACTTTCCAATTCGGTTTATCTCTTGTTGAGGGAGCACATTATATAAATGATGCTTGGCCTTTGAGTTTGCAATGTGCTCCTCTCGTTGCTTCTTTGTCCATCTTGACTTTTCGATTGGTTAACCCTCTTCATCCCTAGGTACATCGAAATCGAATTCCATAATAACCATTATATCAAAGTCCGTTTCGAAGAATACCTCCATTCTTTTCTTCCACCATGTGAAGTCACCCTCGAACTTGGGTGGATGAATGTTGGAGCTGACAATCTTGTTGTGCTTGTGTTGGCGATGAGTTTGCAACAAGCTCCTCGCTCTGATACCACTTGTTGGAGGATCAGTGGCCGGCTAGAGGGAGTGAATAGCCAAATTCGATAGATGATGGCGTTTGATCACTTCTTGATTGTCTACAATTAGGTTAGCGCAGCGGAAATATGCTAAACAAAGTAATTAAGACAAAACACAAGAAGTAAAAGAAAGAATAATTCTAACAAACAATGTAATGTGGTTCACGACCCTTGCCGCTAATCCACTAACCGATTCATTCCAGGTGAATCACTCCTAAACCTTCACTATTCTCTCCTTTTGCCCAAGTAAGGTGGAGGTAACCTCTTTACAAGAATTCAACTCTTCTTACAATGGAATAGAGATGAGCACAAGAAGAAGAGTGGAAAACATGTTTAGGCACTTGGGAGCACTTAGGAGATCAAGCATTAGCTCCCCAAGACCCTCACCCTCTCTTTTTATAGAGAGAATGGAAATATTCCCATTGGGCATGCAATAGTCAACTACTGCATTCTAGCAATCGACTGCTGCCTTTGCAATGGATTTTGATGTCGTTTGAATCGCGGTCGTCACCATCCAACGACCAGCTTGGCACTCGACTGGCGATCTCATCAGTTCGACTGATCGCCTCGTATCCGACTGATCAGTCGGATACGAGAGCTTCTGTGCCTTGACAACTTTCAACAATCGATTGCCACCTTTGGCAGTCGACTACTGGTCGAGCAGTCTTGGTCGCACACCAGTCGAACTCAAGTCGACTTGGAGCAGTTCGACTGCCAATATTTGGCAGTCGACTGATGTCAGGTAAACCTTAAACAAATGGCTTGTTTGAGCATCTGATGATCGGGTAAAACCTCAACCCACTCGGTTGAGCATCCGACACTCCCATTCGTCGGGTAAAATCTCAAACTAATGTTTGAGCGTCCGACTTAACCATACATCGGGTAAAACCTCAAACCCTAGTTTGAGCATCTGACTTGTCGGGTAAACCTCAGCCCACTCGGTTGAGCATTCGACTCTTGACTTAGCCATTCAGCCAAGTTCACCTATGAGCTACGTTACACTTCACTCATTCTCTCATCTCCCTTGAAATCCCTCGCCGAAGTTCTCTTCGTCCGACCACGTCCCTCGGATGCACCATGCGCATGGCTTCACAATGTCATCTTTCGTGTCTTGCCCTAAAGTCTACTTCCTTGGTTTCACTCCAATGTTGCTCGTCCGGCGATCTCTCGGATACACCAAGCACACGGCTTCGCAATGTCGTCGTTCACCGACTCAAAGACCCGAGCCATGAGATGGTGAACCCACCAATGCTTTTGTCAAGCCAACACATGTGTGAATTACTAAGTCCTGCACGACTTCAACACACATATCAAATCACATAAACATCCTAACTTAAACCTTTGCCACACACATCAAAACCTTAAACCATACTTGGGTTGATTGCCCTAACATAAATGACTCTTTAGACTCTAAGGATCATATCAAGGTATCTTGAGTCATTACTAAACTTTTCTAAGCATGTCCTTAATTCAACAACTTGATTCCTTAAATGTTCATTCTCCTCCTTAAGCATGCATGAATCACTAGATAAAGATGTGTCATTTTTAATTGCCTTAATTTGTACCTTCAAATCCTTAACCTTAGATTTTGACTTATCCAATGCATTCTTAAGGTAAGAAATAGTTTTATATAAAAATTCTACTTGGGTGAATTCTTTGCCTCATCGTCACTTGATGATGATTCGTTGCTAGATGAGGATTCTTCTTGACTTGAGCCTTCGGTATCATCCTCCAAGGCCATGAATGTCATGTGTTTAGTGATGTGGCATAGCTCCTCCTCATCCGATGAGTCCTTAATACTTTGAGTGTTAGTTGCTTGTGCCACCATAACCTCCTCCTTCTTCTTCTCCTTCTTGTCCTTCTTCTTCCTTTTCTTTTCTTCCTTCTTCTTTAACTCTAGGCAATTTGGCTTGATATGCCTCTTTTTGTTGCATCCATAGCAAGTAACATTAGTATTAGAAATTGAATTACTACTTGATTTACCTTTTGAGGATTGGAACATCCTCTTCACATCCTTTCTTCTAAATCTTTTTGATCTTCCCATCAATCTCTTGACATAATGCACCATTTCATTTGCCGACATCTCTTCGTCACTACTTGATGGTTCATCCTCCTATTCGGATAAAGATGATTCTTCTTATTCTTCTCCTTCTTTTCTACAAAAAGAGCTAGATCTTTCTCCATTGATGATATGTTAGCTTGCTCATGAAACTCAAATTCACAAAACAATTCATCTAATTTAACCAAAGAAAGATCTCTAGAGACCTTATAAGCATCAACCATTGATGCCCATAAAGTGCTTCTTGGAAAAGATTGAAGGACATATCTTACCAAATCTCGGTTGTCACCTTCTCACCTATAACATGAAGATCGTTGACTATCCCCTTGAATCTTCCATGCATTTGACTTACCGTCTCATTTGTCTTCATGGAGAATGTTTGGAGTTGTCCTATCAATAGGTCCTTCTTGGCTCTTTGATTCCTTGGACCCTTCATTTAGCTCAATGAGCTTCTCCCACAGTTCTACCAGCTTCTCCCATAGTTCCTTGGCAGAATTGAATGGCCCAACTTTGCTTAGTTGCTCCTTCGAGAATCTGCATTGAAGTGTGGTGGTAGCTTTAGCATTCGCTTGCGCCTTCTTCACCATTTCTCGTTCCAATCTTTGATTGGTAGAGGTGCTCCAAACTCATTCACCAACTTCTCGAAACCATCTACGACACTAAACCAATTTTCAATGTCATTCATAAGGTAATATTCCATCCTACCTTTCCAATAGGCAAAATCATTGTTGTCGAAGAAGGGTGGACTAGCAGTGCTATAAACCTCTTGAAATGTCATCTTGCTTTGGTTGATGGTTAGATCTTCCGATGTGATCCGGGCTCTGATACAACTTGTTGGGGATCCTTAGGATGGCTAGAGGGGGTGAATAACCTTTCTTTTGATTTCTACACAAGGTATTAGCAGAAAAAAATCAAATCAAAAGCTAGAAATGAAATGACAATAATACAATGTTAACTCAAAGATGTAACGTGGTTCGGAGATGAAGCTCCAACTCCACGGCAATCCTTAAGGTGGATCACTCCTATAAGCCTTCACTAAAATCTTCTTTTGATGAACACACCAAGGTGGAGAAGTCTTCTTTACAAGTAAACTCTTCTTCTTACAAGATGATTGAAATGAGCTTAGGAAGAAGAGGTTAAAGAACTTAGAAATCTTGGAAGAAGGCTTAGAGAGCTTAGGATGAACATTTAAAATGAGAGCACTAGCCAACTTCAAGCTCCCTAAGCCTCTCTTTATAGACTTTCGGCGTTTCTTCCTATTGAGCATGATGCCAGTCGACTGTGATAGGACCGATAACTACGCAAGAGGGGGGGGGGAGATATATATCATTTTTTTTAAATAAAAGACATAGTGGAAAATATAATGACAACTTGATCACACACAGAGCACAACAAACACATCACCCAACACACAAAACGACGTAGCCGATTTTACTTGGTTCATAGCTCTCTCCTAGAGCTTCTAGTCCAAGGCCTACCTCTATCTTTTCTCCTTTTTGAAGAATTCTTCCAAGGTGGAGAAACCTCTTAAATAAACTTACAACTTTCAGACTCTCTAGATGTGAAATTAATACAGGAATCAGAATGAAAATGAAAAGCAATAGCTAAACATAGAACCTTGACAGACATGCAATTCTAGACAATCACAAATAGAACGAAGTGAAGCAAATCCAGCAAACGAACCCTTTACAGTTGAGATGAAGAATCAGAGAGGTTAACCAAGGTAAGTGCCTAGTGGCTAAGGTTTCAAGGAAACCTAGGAAGGCCACTAAGAAGGTTACAAGGGGAGTCACTCCTAGAGTTAACCTAGGCAAGACCCAAATGACCAAGACTACCAAGCCTAGAAGGGTCATTAGGAGGGTATCTAGGGAAGTTATCCCTAAGAAATACCTAGTAAACCCAAGGAGCTCAAATAGGTATTGGGTTTCTAGGAGCGTGATCGATTCACGCTAAATGGGTTAGGTTGTGCCAACTTTAAATGGATGGGTAGTTAACCTAACCATGATAAAGGTGACACTTTAGGTCATTTTCAAGGTTATGGGTACCTTAGAAATAAGTTTGATCTTATATCCTAAAGGATTTTAGGATGTGCCAATATCATTTAAGAAGTTAGAAAAACTAATCAAATTGGCACAAGTTAGGTCTTAGAGTCATGATGTGCCATTTTGGGTTTTTGGCACACTTGGAGGATAAGTGATTATATGGAAAAATGAACTTAATAATAACTAATGGCAATCAATATTAACATTTAGGTATTGTTTTACTTATACCTTTTATTTTCCATGCTTTATTTGTCATATGTCATGTCATGACATCATATTTATTTTTATCATATAATATGTCATGATCATGTTTAGTTTAAGTTTTTATGTCATGAGTACTTAGGTTTATTTTTATACCATGACATCATGATTTTGGCACATGCTTATTTATGCTATCATTATATGTCATAATCATCATTCATGCATTTAAGGTAATTAAAATTGATTTAAGGACTATGACATGACTTGAAGTCTCATGTATAAGGGAATCAAGTAGTGTTGCCTTAGAAAAATGCATGAGATCTTAGTTTAAGATGAACTAAAACCCACATCTCACATCAAATCGACATGTGTGTGTTTTCAAACACTCTAGATACATGTGAGATGCTATGAAATGAGTTAAGTTCAAGGTGCATAGTTTTTGCATCTAGATGAACTCAAACTCACCTTATACCATGGGTGGATCATGGGGAAAGCTAATGTGCAAGTCATGTGCATTGAGCCCATTGATCATGATCTAATATAGGTTTTCAAAATCATTTTAAAATCATTTTAGAAAACCTTGATGAAGTCTATCTTTTGATAACAATCACCATTGATAGAGTTGGTACAAAGTAGGGTCAAAACATTGAATTTTTCAATGGTTTTGAACTTTGTGTCAATCTCATTATTTAATGGGTATTTTATTTTTTAAATATTTTTCACCCATTATGATTGTTATAAGTATTATACATATGAAGTTTCACTATTTTTCAAACTACGTATAATTACTTATGTATTTCAAAAATTAATTTCTGATTCTAATTTCTGCATTTTAGATATCGATCGGCAATGATCGCATGCTTGTGCCGATCGATGCATAGGGCGGGCTTGGATCGCCGAGTTTAATGTTGATTTCGGGTAAACAAGGATGTTTAGCCTATGTTTCCGCTGTGTTAGGCTATCCCAACTGCTCTTAACCCTAGGATATGCTTTAGAAAACATTAGAAAGGGTGAAAATTCATTGGATATGAATTAGGAGAGTTGTTTAGGGTGTGTATCAAATTTTAAGGGAGGTGAAATTTCAATGTTGAATCTTTGCCCTTAATTGATTGGTTAGTATTTCTATAGGCTTAGGGACTCTCCAAGGACATTGTTGGTGCAATGGTCAAGGGGGAGCAAGCCTTTAGGGGGAGGTTATCCATCATAGGTTGATGGATGTGTTTCCTCATGAGAGGGAGAATTTTAGAGAATTAGAAAATGGGAGAATGTGAGATGCCCAATTTGAAAATTGGGAGAGTTTGTAGGATTGTCTCTTTTGAGTGATATGAGACTTATCACTAGGAAGAATGAATGCATCCTAGGTGTTTTTATACCAAGGGGGAGATTGTAAGATCTCATTGGGATATGAGACATTGACACCCTTAGGGAGAGCCTTTTTGATGTATGTCAAAAAGGAGGAGAATTAGGAGAAGTTGGAATTCCCAATTTGGACAATTGGGATGGTTGGATTGAGTTAGTGTTTTAACTCAAAGATGTTGGTTTTTGTCAAACATTAAAAAGGGGGAGATTGTTTGTGCAATCGGCCCAGGTCACGATTGACCAGACTCGAGTTTGACTCGAGTAGTGGTTGATGTTAGTGTTTTGATGTTTGACAATGAGTTGACCATTGTTTGATAATGGGTTGACTATATGGTTGACATGGGGTTGACCATATGATGGAGAAGTCCAAGTGGGACACTTGGCAATGGAAAGTCCAATTCTTGTGTACTTAGCATGGAAAGTCCAAGTCTTGGGTACTTGGCATGGAAAGTCCAAGCATGGGTCTTGGCAAGGGAAAGTCCAAGCTTGAGTCTTGGCAATTGGAAAGTTCAACATGGGTTGGAATGGAAAGTCCAAGCATGGGTCTTAGGAAGGGAAAGTCTAAACTTAAGTCTTGGCAATTGAAAAGTCCAACATGGGTTAGCAAGGGAAGTCCAAGGGTTGATATTGGCGGCATAAAGTCCAAGGGTGGAGTCTTGGAAGCATAAGTCCAATGGTTTGGTGGCGTAAAGTCCAAGCGGTAGTCTTGGCAACGTAAGCCCAAATGTGCCTTGGTGGTATAGACCAGCTTAGCATGACAATAGCCGATGGAAGCACCTGAAGGCTAGCGTATGGATGAACAAGTCATGGATGACTTGGAGGGATCCGATAGGTATGAGGCTAACGGAGGTGGCTAGAAGGCTTAGGTCTAGGCTAAGGGTGGTCTAGCAAGTATGAGGGAATCATATTTGAAGTTAAACCTCATAGTTGAGGTTATCAGTCGACTGGGGCTTTGGACCAGTTGATTGGTCAAGTGTTTTGACACTTGGCAGCCGAGTTGACTCTGGGCAGTCGATTGGGGTTATGACCGATCGCTATGAGTCGACGATTAAGAGGCAATCGATCGCCAAAGATTAGGCGCCGATCGATGGCTTTGAGCAAGATCGCCATGGATGGTAGTTGACTTCTAGTCGAGGTTACATGAGCAGAACGCTCAATAGCTGACTGGTCAATCAACTACGACCTTGGTAGTCGACTGATGGATAATGGAATTTGACTGTCAGTGTATCCGTTGAAACTTATCCAACGTGGATCGAGTCGTTGTCTCACAATGGCTACAGGAGAAGTCGACTGATGGTCGCGATCAGTCGACTACTAGGCGGAATCCAACCCGAATGCAAGTTATAAAAGCAGCTCATGGAGGAGGATTTGGCAAGAATTTTCTTGGGTGATTTGAAGGGAAATAGTTGGTGCTTTCCAGTCCTTCAAGGCTAGTCCAAGACAATCAACAAGCAAGATTCCAAAAAATCTTTTGTAAAGTGTTCTTTACATTCTTTTGTGTATTTCATTTGTATTTGCTTATTTATTTTGTGTATTACTTTTGTAATCATTGTACGAGGTTTCTCCTCCTCTAACGTGTTGTCGAGAAGGAGTTATTAGTGGTGTTTGCATCGCTAGGGCTCGTTTGAACTCAACCCGTGGAGTAGGAACACTAAGGTTCCGAACCACATTATATCGGTGTATTATTGTGTTGTGCTTGTATTGTGCATTTGTTTTTATTGTTATTATTCCGCTGTGCTAACAAGTGTTGTAGACAATCAAACACGAACGAATTCAATTAAGCGACGATCGCGCCATTCACCCCCCTTCTAGCGCTCACCAACGTTCCAACAACATTAATACAAGAAAAATGACAATATGTGCGAAAGGAAAGAAAGGTAAGAAATGAAATAGCTAAAGAAATGCAAGAAGATATGGAAATACTGGAATCCTACATAGATGAATACAAGAAACTAATGCCCCAAAAGTTTTCACAAAGCTAGCTTTTTACAATTCACTAAGCATATAAACAACCCCTATCACTTTCACAATACAAATCCATAGCTAATATACAATAAACCTCTCAATAGTTGCAATAAGGGATGTTTATCATAACAATACTATCACACACATAAAAAACTGCACATGCCAAATTTTTTTTGATTGCCTTTATTGTTTTGACCAAATGATTTTTTTCAACTTCTTTTTTTTTCAATTTTTTTTCATCATTTTTTTCCAACAATTTTTTTTGACATGCAATACACTTCCGTATGTTCTAAAAAAAATCAAGCTCAACTATAAAAATAAAAACATAGCTTGTCTGTGGTGATAAAGCACGACTTGCCTATGCTCACACTAAATTCTCCTGAGCTACTCTCTCCCCCACACTTAAACTTTTGTCCATCCCGAGCAAAATACTCATCATAGAACATTCAAGTATTCCACATCCAGAAGAGTAACAAAGAAGGAAATAATGGAAGGAAAGAAAAGTGACATGATGAACAACTACAATATTATTCAGTAAGCATGTGGTGATAAAAGAAGTAAAGGGAAATATGTGAGAATGTCTTCATAATAATCATGCAAATTTATGGTTGTGTGGTCTCGAAAGAATCAAATCAAGTTCTAAAGTTACAATAACCACAAGTGCACCACACACAAGCAATAAAAATAGGCACAATCCTTACTAGGAATGAAAAAAAAACATCTAAATCTATCAACACAGAATCAATCACCAAGTAATAACCATATGCAATCAAATAATCCATTCATGACAACAAATCCCAAAATTCGACAATCAAATTTAACTAGTTTTCACGACTTCTACGATGATATAAAAGAATGCATAGGAAATTTATTTCAAAATACTGACAAAACAAAAACTTAACAAATGAAACATAACAGGTAAAACAAAAACAAATAAAGTAAAAGAAATGTATATACAATGAACAAAAAAGAAGATGAGATGGAGGAAACTCCCCTGAGGTCCTAGCGGTTAGAGGTGGTTCAGTATGAATATCCAGGCTAGAAGTGGGATGGATTGAATGGAGGTGAGTGCTTTCTTGATGTGATCAGGGTAGTTCCATGCTGTTCCCTCCGAAATGATCATCGTCTCATCATATATAATCTTTAGAGGTCGTAGGCGATTCAGCAAAAGTTTCTAGCTTGGGGGCTGGATTATTGCATTATCTGTCAGGGCCTTCATCAGCAACATTCTTGGAGACTCGATCTAAGAGTCTGGGGTGTCCAAATGCACCACTCCCATGTCATCATCCTCAACATCTGACACAATAACAACTTCATCAATGAATTCACATCCATCAGTGTTCGAAATCACATCGCAACACAATGGTTCATAGGAGTCCTGTGGAGTAGCTGAATCATAGATATACCTATCACCCACTCCAAAATCCATCTCCCTAAGTGCGTCGATATCCATAGAAATGGTCTCTGACGGAGGCTAAATGAACTCTTGTGCTTGCATCTAGCTGATGAATGTTGCAATTTAATCTAGAAATTTGATCGATGATGCTAACTATCCACTGTAGTGTCCATACTACTGACAATAAGGATCCATGTTTCTCAGAAAAGATAATTCCTGGTCTTTCCTGAAACACCAACGAACAAATCAAAAGACACAGAAAGTAGACATGACAAAATACATGGATATACAGAAAATGACAGAATGAAGCCCTAAACAATTTTTTTTAGAAAAATAGGTAAACAATCCTAAGTCTACTAAGAACCATTACACTCCCCGACAACGACCCCAAAATTTGATTGAACAGTAGTATTTGTGTCATGGTACCATTCCAAATTAATTATTAAACCCTCTCTACACTAATATAGCATAGTGAATGACCCGGATCATTTCCCAACGAGTGTAATTGGTAGAATAGTAGTCTTAGGATTATTAATTATTGCTTTGGATTTTCCATTTCAATTGGGGGTTTGGAATTTAAAAGACTAATCCTACTACATGAAAAACAATGCAAGTAATTAAAACCTTAATCTAACTAAACTACAATGATAACGAAATTAAAGAAGATATAAACTAGGCAGTCAAACAAGAGCAATCAAAAACATAAAGACAGTGTAGGAATTTAAACAATAATTTAAATACAGAATAACACGAGTGTAAAGAAAAATATGAAATAAATCTAACCTATTATTAAACACCTCTAACTAATGGAAATAGCACTCAAACAGGCAAGCAATCAAACTAACAAACAATTAAGCTAAGGAACCATTAACCTAATGAACAACTAAGCAAAGTTGCAACTAAGCACAAATAATTTACGAATGACAAATTGAAAGCTATCAACACGAATATTTGAAAGCTAATCCAACATTAAGTAAAGTTGTGACTAACTAACACTAATTCATAACCTAAAAAAATAAACTACAGCTAAGCTCCTAATTAACAACAGGATAAACAACTGAATTAAAGCCTAGAATCAAGCATCACAATTAAGCATTAAAGGAAACAACAAGATAAACATCCAAATGAAACTACTAATTAAACTCTAAGACAAACTAAGAATTAACTACAAATTAAACTACAAGTCAAACTACAAACTAACTAAAAATTAAACTACAAGTCAATAACTTAAGTTATGAATGTGACTACAACACTTACAATCAAGGGGTGACAACAAATTCAATTCAACAAATGATCCAATTAAATTCCAAAGATAATAAATCGATGATCCTCAACACCCGGAGAAGGGACATCCCTTTCTGGCGATGACGATGACCCAAACAACTTCCTCCGGCGGTGGAAGGCAGAGCTGCCCAATCGGCGCAATCGATGGATGGAATCCTTGCCGGAAATTCTCTAGCAAGTGTTGAACGGGATGGATGTGATCCTACTGCTCCTGCTGTGGACAACGGAGCTGCCCAATCGGCGCAGCCAACGGGTGGATGTCGAAGCGGAGCGACCCAATCGGCACTGCAGGAAGGGATGGGAGCCGGTACAGTGGCGGTAGAATCTTCACCAGTGATGGTTGGTGGAGCTGCCCAATTGGCGCAACCGATGGATGGAATCGAAGCGGAGCGGCCCAATCGGCACTGCGGGAAGGGAGTGAGAACCGGTGAAGAGGTGGAATTGTCAGAATCTCTACCACTACTCATCGCCGACGAGCTATCTGAATCCTAGCATCTCGTCTGCCGACAGATGGGATGAGATAGTCGCTGATCAGATGGAAGGAAGGTCGCCAGAAGTGCTGTCGAAGCTATTGGCTCCACTCGTGGAGGGAGGCCGCCACTGGTGAGAGAGGAGGAAGATCGGCGCCGCCAGCTATTCGCGCGAGTGAGGAAGAGTTCTATTCTGCGCGATCCTGCCGCTAGTGGGAAGATGTTGGAATTTTTAAAGTGAATTTCCATGGTTGTCCGATCATCTTATCCCATAGATCTCAACCATCCATTAAAGCTAGGGCTAAATGCTTTGATTAATCGATTAAGAAGGTTGTGCATCCAACGACTCAGATCTCTCCAATTTTGAATGAACGGATCTGATCAATCTGAATGGATGATCATGATCGGTCGAATCTAGATGAAGGGCTAAGATGTCCAAATCTCAATGCATGGACTGGATCTCTCAAGATCTTGATAGATGGCTCATAATCAAGCTGCTTTCATCGGACGGTCCATATTGCTCAGATTTGATCTCTTGATTGGATTGTCTTCGATCTTGATGAAGGACTCAGATTAAATCAGCTTAAAATGCCCTTTATGATCCTAGATGAAGTCATATTTGATCCAAATTGAGTCTAGTCCATTGGCTCATCTCGATCGCCTACAAACAAAGATAAATTTTGCATATAAGTCAAAAATTTAGGAGAATTTATAATAAGGTCCAAAATGAAT
Organism: Wurfbainia villosa; assembly: GCA_025175895.1. NCBI lineage: Eukaryota > Viridiplantae > Streptophyta > Magnoliopsida > Zingiberales > Zingiberaceae > Wurfbainia > Wurfbainia villosa. The sequence continues at coordinate 45,890 of JAKLTH010000103.1, read as the reverse complement.
CCATACTCATAAAACATGTAATAATCAACAATAAATCCCTCGAGAGGATAAAAACAATGATATTAAGGACCAAAATAACACAATAAAATGATAGTTATTAACGACTCAACCTCACCTCTTCACATGAAGCTTACCTTGCCAATTGCCCAGCCTGACTTACAATACTTGACATCCAATCAGACCCAAAAGAGCTTCCCATCAGTTGTCCAATCTCTTCGACCCAACTGGACTTATGCTGGTTGTCTAGTCTCCTGACCCAACCGGTCTTCATGCCAGATGTCCGATCTCCTGACCCATCTAGACTTCCTATCTGGTGTTTGGTCCTCCCGATCTATTAAGTCTTCTGCCTAGTATCCGATCAACACGACCTACTAGGACTTTCCTATTAAGCCTGCATACTTAACCCTCATATTAAAACATAAGTAATTCCTAACTGTAACTATGGTTCATACATCAAAACTAAGGAGTGATGCTCCCTGCATCAATAATCTTCCCCTTTTTGATGTATGACAACACATTAGTTAAAGTTAGGAGAATCAATTTGCAACGCGTCAAGTTCAACACATATTTATATTCATCAAGCTAAAGTATATTAAGTTTAAGTTCATATGCAATGAATGAAGTCATGAAATGCATTCTTAATATCAAGCAGATGCATTAATTTTAAATTTTACCTTTTTCTTTGATACTAACTTTAAACCTCTCTCTCTCCCTTTGCCATACATCAAAATACCATTATCTTTCAACTACCAAAATTCAAAGTTCAAACCACTCAGTAAGTTCAAGTGTTTAGCTTTCAAAATAAGCAAGATTGGTTAAAAGTTAAGTTTATGAAATAGTGCTTAAACATTTCAAAGGACATAAGAATTTAAGCTTTTCAAAAAGACTTAAGATTTTCAAAGTAAATGAACATTTCTAAGTACTTAAGCTTTTTAATGTGCATTTCAAAGTAATTAAGCTTTTCAAAAGATATAAGCTTTAAGAATTTTCAAAATACTTTGGCTTTTCAAAGTTCATAAGCATTTTAAAGGATTTTAAATAGACATAGGCTTTTCAAAATGTTTAGATTAACTTTCATAAGCTTTTTATGAGTACTTAGGTTTTTCAACCTTTTTCAAAAATTATTAGTACCAGAGAAGGGAGCCTTAGCACAATGGTAAGGTTGTTACCTTGTGACCAAGAGGTCACAGGTTCAAATCCTGGAAACAACCTCTTGCAAAAAAAAGCAAAGTAAGACTGCGTACAATGGATTCTTTCTCTGGTACCCCACGTGGCAGGAGCTTCATGCACCGAGTTGTAATTTTTTTATTAGTTTTTCAAACTAAGCTAATTCATATAAGGTTTTCAAGTTAAGCTTTTGAAAATAAGATTTTCAAGGTATTAAAACCTTTGTAATCTAGGAGTTAAAGGCAAATAAAACATTTGTTTGTATGATTTACGTCGCTTATTACAACCCAATCTCATAGTACTCTTGTACTTAAATTGATTACAGAATTTATAAATTTTTACATCTGTATTATCTCCCCAATATAGCATACAACCATCTTTTCAAATATCAATTCTTTCAACCGGAAGAACTATTTCTTTCATAAGTTTTTTCATACTGTAAAAATCATCACGCGACAATACTTTTCCAATAACTTGAACAAAATCATTAAAATAATCTTTAGACACATTATGCTCAGCTTTAATATTCAACAATCTTGCGGTTTGAGATAATTTAGTGTGACTGTCACAATCAGACTATACGGGTTCATATGCAACTTTCATCACTTCTTGAAATTGGAGATATAGCTCATTGTTTACATTTTCATCAACGTCTGTTACTTTTATAACCTCCAACAACAATGAATAACTGGTATATATGTGTTCAAATGTTTGAGGATAACTAGAACTTGCAGCGCTCGATTCGGTAATCAAATTATGACTCATTGCATCAACTATCATCCTCTGATATGGATTGAATTAATCATAATATCTTTGATCTCCACCAACTATACTATGTATGTTTCGTCCAACCTCTTCATTTGATATGAATGGTTTACCATGACATGTCCAATTATAATAATTTGGGGTAAAACCAAATCTACAAAGATATTTTCGAACTTTATCACATTAGAAAAATTTACCATTTTGACACTTCTTGCATGGGTACCTTAATTTATTCTCATCCATAAACTCAACATTACTACAAGCAAAATTCAAAAATTATTCCAACCCGATAATAAATTCATCGGTTAAACTCCGACATTCAAGTAAATTCTTTTTATACATCTAACTCCTTTCTTTCTTCATTGTTCATGTTTCTAAATATATATCAAGGATTATTTATATTCTCAACATTTTCATCGATATTAATTCAATATTTAATATATACTAAAAACAAATTCTTATAGTACATATTTATTTTTGGTATGATATTGAATTATAAACTATAATATATCAAACTAATAATGAATTTTTACAGCAAAAGAAATACATAAAAACAAACATTATATATATTATAGAATTATAATGGTAAAAATTTTGGAATATAAAATATACCTTCCCTTATGGAAGCAATGGATGAGATGACAGCAGAAGACTGTACGAACACATCGAGCACATGAAAGACGAACAACTATACGACAAACCTAAGACAAATAAAATATTAAATTTATACACTTTATATTACACATTATAAATTTTAAAGAATTTGCCGCGAGGCTGGGGGCGACGCAACCCACATACGGAGGCTGGGATGACGCCCCTATCGACACTCAGATGCCCCTGTTGGTGCTCACCATGCGACAAGGGTGTCACCCCTTCCGCGCTCACCACATGACAGGGGCATCACAGTTGCCGCACTCACCATGCGATAGTTGTCGTGCTCACCACGCAGCAGAGGTGACGTGACAACTGCCAGTTGTTAGGACCGATGCTCCGGCTAGACGGGGGGATGAATAACCTTTCTTAATTAACTACAAGATTTGTTAGCGGAAGAACAAATAAAATGAATACTAAAACAAGATTAAGAAAGACAATGCTAACACAAGCCTTTAACGTGGTTCACGACCTCTTGCCGCTAGTCCATGATAATCCTTTAGGTGGATCACTCCTTCAACCTTCCACTATATTCTCCTTTAGATGAACATAAGGTGGAGAAGGACCTTATTACAATAACCTCTTCTTCTCACAAGATAATAGAAGTAGAATTAGAGAAGAATAGAGTAAAACACTTAGAAAACTTGGATGGCTTGAGACAAGGATTTGGAATATCAGCACTAGCCTACTCAAGCTTCCCCAGGCCTCCTTTTATAGAGAGGAGGCTGATTTTCCCATTGGGCTTGCAGTAGTCGACTGCCACTGTAGTTGACCGACTCCAATGGCTTCTGACTAAGCCTGATCTGCGGTCATCATAGCTCAATGATATACTAATCAGTCGATTGATCACACTTGCAGTCAACTAATCTAGCTATTAGTTTGATCGCCACAATCGATCTGGCCATAAGAAGTTCTCTATCAGTGTTCACTTATAGCTGATCGCTAGGGTATGATACCAATCGCTAAACCCTAGCAGTCGAATGATGGGCCATAACACCACAACCGACAGTAGTCAACTGCTTGACCAGTCTACTGATTCCTATATCAGTCGACTGGCATCAAGTAAAACCTCAAACAAAAATGTTTGAGCCAAGTTCACCAAAGTTGAACTTGGTGTAATCAGCCCAGGTCACGATTGACCGAACTCGAGTTTGACTCGAGTGATGTTTTGATGTTTGACAAAGTGAGTTGACATTGATGTTTGACATTGATGTTTGACATTAATGTCTGTTGATGTTTTGGGGAGATTTTTTATACAATCAACCCGGGTTATGTTCTTAGGAATCCGACTCGAGTTTAATCATGAGGAGACTTTGATGGTCGATCGAGTTGACCATGTCGGAAAGTCCAAGTCTTGAGTACTTGACATGTAAGTCCAAGCATGGTCTTGCAAGGAAAAAAGTCCAACATGGGTTGGCAAGGGAAAGTCCAAGCTTGAGTCTTGGCATTTGAGAAGTCCAAGGGGTTTGATATTGGCGGCGTAAAGTCCAAACGGAAGTCTTGGAAGCATAAGTCCAATGGTTGGCGGCATAAAGTCCAAGCGGAGTCTTGGCGGTGTAAGTCCAATGTGCCTTGGCGGTGTAGACACCGTTAGCATGACATAGACGATGGAAGCACCTGAAGGCTAGCGCGATGGATGAACAAGTTGTTAGGATCTTTGTAATGGCTAGAGGGGGGTGAATAGCGTTTGATCGTTCGTAGATGGAATTTGCTCTCGTTTGTTTCTACAATTTCGTTAGCGCAGCGGAAATAGAAAAGTAATAATGATAACGAAATGAACAATACGCTAACACAAGGATATAATGTGGTTCGGAACTGCACGGTTCCTACTCCACAGATCGAGCTCTACGAGCTCTAGTGATGCGCATGCAACCACTAATAAACACTCCTTCTCGGAACAATTCGGAGACGGAGAAACCTCGTACAATAATGATTACAACAATAATCAAATGAATACAAGCAAATACAATGAAATACAAATGCAAGTAAAGGAAAAACACTTTACAAGAGCTTTGGATTGCTTGATCTTTGATTGCCTTGAACTAGCTTTGAAGGATTGGAAAGCACCAACTTCCCCTTCAATTTCGCTCAAGAAAATCGCTATCTTTTCCTCCATCACGAGCTACTTTTATAGCTTCAACCTGCGGCCGAAAGGTCGATCGACCGATCACGGGGACCATCACGATCGATCACATCGCTGTCGTGAGAGACAATGGTGTAATCCACGCCGAAAAATCTATCGGCAGGACATCACGACCGATCATGAGCATCGGGCCGATCGATGAGATCACCGACGCCGCCGCACCGCCGAGTGAGACTCCATCTCGCGGGCCGGTAGAGCACCACCGACCGATCACACGATCACCGACTACTGAGCCATCAATCGATCGCCCACCGCAAATGATCGCTAGACCACTTCCCGTAGTCAAACCCTAGTTGACTTGGTCCAGTCGACTGCCACATGACACCAGTCGACTGGCACACCTCAAACATGAGGTTTTAGCCCAAGTATGGTGCCCCCTACTTGCTAGACCACCCTTAGCCTAGACCTAAGCCTTCTAGCCACCTCCATCAGCCTCACGCCTCTCGGATCCCTCCAAGTCATCCATGACTTGTTCATCCATCGCGTTAGCCTTCAGGTGCTTCCATCGGCTATGTCATGCTAACGGTGTCTACACCGCCAAGGCACATTGGACTTACGCCGCCAAGACTCCGCTTGGACTTTATGCCGCCAACCATTGGACTTATGCTGCCAAGACTCCTGCTTGGACTTTACGCAGCCAATATCAAACCCCTTGGACTTCTCATGCCAAGACTCAAGCTTGGACTTTCCCTTTCCAACCCATGTTAGACTTTTACATTGCTAAGACCCATGCTTGGACTTTTCATGCCAAGTACTCAAGACTTGGACTTTACCAAATGACTTTCCATGCTAAGTACCCATGACTTGGACTTTACCTTGACAATTTCATTGTCATATATTTTTGTCGAACACCAAAACATCATTCGAGTCAAACTCGAGTCCTGGTCAATCGTGACCTGGGCTGATTGCACCAACACAAGTCATGGATGACTTGGAGGGATCCGAGAGGCGTGAGACTGATGGAGGTGGCTAGAAGGCTTAGGTCTAGGCTAAGGGTGGTCTAGCAAGTATGGGGGAACCATACTTGGGCTAAAACCTCATGTTTGAGGTGTGCCAGTCGACTGGTGTCATATGACAGTCGACTGGTGAGAGTCAACTAGGGTATGACTGCGGGATGTGTCCCAACAGTCTACTGCCATAGCTTGGAAGTCGACTGATGCTCTGGTTTTAGGGCACAGAATAGAGTCTCACTCGACCGCTGCGGTTAGCAGTCGAGTGATGGCTTGAACAGTTGACTGATGGTCATGATCAGTTGACTGATGTCCTAGCCATTGGATTTTTCCAGCGTGGATTACACCGTTGTCTCACAGCAACAGTGTGATCAGTCGATTGATGGTCCTGATCAGTCGACTGATCGGCTTTTTCCAGCCTAGGCAAAAGATATAAATGGAGCTCGTGGAGGAGAAAAAGCCATCCGGTTCTTGAGAGCTTTTGGAGCGATTTGTTGTTGCAAATCAGGTCTCCTAGTGCAAGTCAAGCAACCAAGCATTCAAGCAATCAAAAGCAAGTGTTGTAAAGTTTTTCTTTACTTGTCTTTCATATTTGCATTGTATATTGCTTGTATTTCATTCTTGCTATTGTAAGATCATTTGTACGAGATTTCTCCACCTCCAACTTGTGTCGAGAAGGAGTTATTGTGATTAATAGTGCGTGTTTACATTGCTAGGGCTTTTAGAGCCCGATCCGTGGAGTAGGAACCGTTCGGTTCCGAACCACATTACATCTCGTGTCTATCATGTTGTGTTTGTTCTTGTTGTATTTTATTGTATATTCCGCTATGTACTAACAATATTGTAGATAAGGAAATGCAAACAAATTCCATCGTATGAGCACAACGATATTCACCCCCCCCTCTAGCGGCCTCAAATCTTTTATAATTGGTATCAGAGCTAACCGCCGGGAGCTAAAGAAGCTAGAGGGAAGATGGAATTCTAATACAAGCTTGGATGGGACATCAACACTCCACCACCATACGACCGAGAAGATTTTCCAGCGTGGAGAGAAAGAATGGAGACATTCTTGATGATGGACATAGAGGATTGATTCATCCTCGTAGAAGGCTTTGAACCTCCTAGGGATAAGAAGGGAGATGTCCTAAAATTGAAGAAGTGGACCCAAGAGCAACGCCAAAAGTTCAAGACCGAAGTTAAGGTAACAAAACTTTTGGAAGATTTAATCCCTAATGATGTTTTGTGCAAGCTAGGGGATTACATAGATGCCAAGGAGCTATGGAGCAAATTGGCAAGATTTCATGAGGAGTCTCACTCAATCCAAGAAGAAAAGGAAGAGGAAGAAGAGAGCTCATCCTCACAAGCAAGTGAGGATTCATAAGTTGAGAAGGAGTCAACTTCCGGATCAGTGGAAGAGGAAGAGGAAGAATAGGAGGAAACCTCCACCTCAAGGATTGAGGGGGAGGAGATTAGAGCATCCTCAACACCGGAGCAACAAGAAGAACCATCTACATCCAGTAGAGAGGAAGAGCAAGTTCAAGAGAACCTCACCACCATCCTAGGTAACTCAAGCATGTCAATTAATAATAAAATGAATATTATATACTTTGAGTGTAGGGAAACCGGACACTATAAGAGCAAGTGCCCAAAGAGGGTCAAGAAAAGTCCACCGGCGCCAAAGGTCGAGGATGCCGATGCCCAAAGTCAAAGGAGCAAGGAGCACATCATTTTCTTCAAGTGCCATCAAAAGGGGCACTATAGGAGTCAATGCTCTAGGGGGAACAAGAAGACTCAAGAGGGAGTATCACATGTAGGGGGAGCTTCTAAAGCAATCCCTAAGGTAAAAGTTAATAATGCATCTTCTAAATTTAAAAGTCAAAAGCATGCTTTTAATTCAATTGCTATTACTCATGAAAAGCATGTTAGTAGAAATAGATTCTATTGCCTAGGAGCTAAGAATGTTAACTTAGGAAGTAAGGAGAAATTTGGGACTAATGTCCCTAAATCAATATTACCTAAGGAAAGCATTAAGAAAATAGGAGAACATCTAAGTTTTAATGCTAAGAATTCTAGACATATGTCTAGAAATAACAAAAATGATCAAAGAAATAATGGGCACATAAAATTAGAGAGGTTAAAGTTAGAAAATCAAGCCCTAAGGTCAAGGCTTGAGAAATTAGAAAAGACCCTTGCAAATATGCAAAATCAATTTAAAGGGTCAAATTGTCAAACTCTAGGATCTAGAAGTCAACGTAAAGGGTGCAAGAGGCAAGAATCATCTAGGAGACAAGGTTTGGGTCACAAGCCTATGTCTAAGAAAGTAATGCCTACTTACCACAATGTTCCATTTGATTATGGAACTAAACCTAGATCTAAGAAAACCAAGGTCTCTAGGGGAATTATCCCTAAGGCCAACCATGGTGTGTGCCTAGTGGCCAGGGTTTCTAAGAAACCTAAGGAAGCCACTAAGAAGGTTACTAGGGAGGCAATCCCTAAGGTTAACCATGGCAAGACCATAATGACCAAGGCAAACAAGCCTAGAAGGGTCATTAGAAGGGTATCTAGGGAGGTTATCCCTAAAGAATACCTAATTAATCCAATGAGCTCAAATAGATTTTGGGTTCCAAGGAGCGTGATTGATTCACGCTAAATGGGTTAGGATGTGCCAACTTTGATTGGATGGGTAGTTAACTCAACCATAGCAAAGTTGACATTTTAGGTTATTTTCAAGGTTATGGATACCTTGGAAATAGGTTTGAACTTATATCCTAAAAGATTTTAGGATGTGCCAATACATTTTTGGAATCATGAAAAATCAATAAAATTGGCACAATCTAGATTTAGAGGTCATAGTGTGCCATTTTGGGTTTTGGCACACTTTGGGAATTAGTGTATCAAGAGAATTATTTTAAGGTTTAGAAGCTACATCAAGAGTGATACTCAAGTACTACACACCTTGATGTCTTACACTTACCATGCTTCATGTGTTTTACCATATGTTTGCATGGAAGGAATGTTTATGGTGTATTTCATCTCACAAAATAGGTCATTCACCTTGATTGTGTATTTCAACATTTAGAAAGGGTGAGATGTTAGGATTTTGAAACCATTGGATGTTAATGTTTGCTAAAATGAAATAAAATACCAAAATACATTAACAAATACATGAATATAAGCATAATATTAATATATTCGACATACAAGAGTAAACATGATAAAATGAAACAAATTGAGTGAAGAAATCGAAATTCACTCAATTTCAGAACTATAAATCAGAGATTAGTCGATCGATAGCCTATCACCGATCGATCATATCAGAGCATGATATAGTGAGTCCAGAGTCGAGTGTCGCTTTCCAGACTCGATCGATGTGTAAAACCGACCGATCGATACATCGTTGAATGTTGGTACTATTCATCGGGCGTAAGAGTCATCAATGAGTGGCTCGCTTCAACGAGTGATGATCACATCACGATCGATTTCAATATCACGATCGCTGTTAATCGAGCTCGATACGTAATGCTCATCAATCGAAAGGGCCGAGCCGGCCAACTATTAGGTCAGTAAACCGCTCGATAACCCGCTATCAGTCGACTGATGTCACACATTAGTCGACTGGAGTCGCAATTTTATAATGTCGAACCGCTAGGGTTCGACGTCTTCACGCTTTCTTCCTTCGCGATTTTCTTCTCCGATCGTCGCCCACCTTCTCCGACCAGTCCTCGTCCACGCCGGCGACAAAAAAACCCTAGGTTTGAAAGCCATCTCTCCCATTCATGTTTTTGATTTCTCTATAGCCCTAATAGCATCTCACAACCTTAGGTTTCCTCTTCGGCGATTTTCCTTGTGTTAGGGTTCCGGCGAGATCTTTCCTCCTGCGATCTTTCTGGCGTTCTCTTCAGCAAACCAACTGTCCAGTTGCCTTGCGCCTTCTCCTCATCAACTTCAAATGACACCAATGTATAATTTCTATACCCCTTAAACCCTAAATTTTTTGTTTTTACAACTCATTTTGATCTAATCATTGTGTTTGTATCATCGCATTCCATTGCATTGCATTGCATTCATGTAGAAGACCACGTAGGAACGACCCAAATGAGGGTGGATCATGATTGTACCAACCAATGACGGTTAGGTACATCGATGATCAACTCTTTAGACATTACTGTAGCGATGTCATGGAGATCTTAATGTACTATCAACTCATGAAGATCGCTCTATGTAAACATGCCATCAATGATGATCTCCTTAAGGAGTTTTATCAAAATTTAAGGAAGGTAGACGATGGTCCTACTTACACCACTCATGTTGCAAAACACGACTTGGAGTTCACTCCTACGATCTTGCAGGAGTTCCTTGAGTGTAGGCCATCAGATGATACTTTCATATTCTATCTTACCTTCGATGCCCCTCTTCCTGAGCCTTTTGATCATATTTCTTTAGACTCCATGCATGAGCATATTTTTTGCCATCCTCGTCCACCAGCTCAGAACCTATTTCCTATCACTGAGCTATCTTCACCTGACAATGTGCTCTACAAAGTCATTGTTGGGTGCTTTCTCCCTATTGTGACTCAGGGTCTGGCCAAGATTCGGCCTCCCCATCTTTTCCTCATGTATGCCATGCATCGTAGATTAGATGTAAACATTGCATTGAACATGTTTCATTACATTGTCCATTTCATATCCCCTGTGCAAGGAAAAGTGCATATGCCTTTTGGACATATCATCACTGCATGGCTAGAGTCCATAGGCATTAACATTTCTAGGGGATCTCTGAGGGCGCTATCAGAGGTTTACAACTGTATATCAGTTCGTAACTTCACATTGGCGGGGCTACGGACCGGAGATGGGCAGATGGAGTTGATACCTCGGCCTCGGCCCAGGGCACGTGGGGAGCCACCTCTAGTGTCGGGAGAGCCTGCAGGATGATATGAGGACCCCGATGCTGCTGACGAGGATGACCAGATGCCAGCAGATGCATCAGCAGCAGGTCCTTCAGATCGGGTTGGACAGCTGGAGGCCAGATTCCAGGATTACCAGCAGACGATTGACTCTCGGCTGGCAGAGATTATATCGGGGCAATCCTCCATGGGTCAGCACCTCAGCCGGATGGAGGAGCGCCACACCCGGATGGAGGAGCGCTACACCCGGATTGAGGAGTGCTAGAGCCGCATGGAGCAGCGTCAGCTTGACATGTATGAGATGATGCGGGCCTGAACCCTGAGCCAGCAGCCTCCTCCGCCTCCACCTTCTGCAGGAGATTAGAGCTAGAGGATGTTTAGGGTTTCTGTTTTTAGTTTTGTAGTGAGATTGAGCGTTTCAAACTTCTATTTTGGTTGTAAAAAAACTGAAGTTTTAATTGAATGAAATGTTTTGTTTATAAAAGAAATGTTTTTGTCTGATTATATGTGTGTATTAATGTGTTTGTTTATACAAATTTGCCATGTCATGACATTAAATTCTATCTTATCATATAACATGTCATGACATTGTTTAGGATTATTTTAGATGTCATGTTTGTTTTTAGATTATATCATATGCTATGACATCATGATCATTGGTCATGCTTTATTATTGCTATCATTTATGTCATGATCATTCAAGCATTTAACTTGATTAAAATTGAGTTAAGGACAACGACATGACTTGGAGTCCCATTTATAAGGGAATCAAGTAGGGTTGCCTAGAAAATGCATGAGGCTATAATAATCCTAACTTCACATCTCACATCTAAATTGACATGTATGTGTGTGTATACACCTTAGATAACATGTGAGATGTTAGGATAATAAGTTAGGTTCAAGGTGCATAGGTAGTGCATCTAGATGAACTTAAACTTATTTCAATCATCACTAAGAATCATGAGGAAAGCTAATATACAAGTCATGTATATCTAGCCAATAGTCCATGGTTCAAAATAGGTTTTCAAAAATATTTTAAAATCACTTTAGAAAACCTTGGTGAAGTCTATCTTTTGATAGCAATCATCATTGTAGAAGTTGATACAAAGTAGATCAAAAACTTTAAAGTTTTAATAGTTTTTGAACTTTGTCTCAATCTCATATTTTAATGGTTAAAATATTTTTCACCGATTGTATGTGTTATAAGTATTATACATATGAAATTTCGTGATTTTTCAAGCTATGTATAATTACTTATGTGGAAACCGCCCTGTAAAATAGCCCGGCGATAAAACCACCTCGAAACCGCTCGCGCCACAAGCGCCAACGGCAATCGCCGGCGAAATCGCCTGCGAAACCCGCGGAAGTGCTCGCGTAATCGCCTAGCGAGTATCGTCCGATCGTTGCTTGGTGCCAGTCGACTAATGGGCACTTCAGTCGACTAGTTTCTGAATGACTCGACTGATAGCCTGATTTCGGGATAAACAAGGTTGTTTAACCCGGTTTCAGCTATGGTAAAGGTTCCTAATCACTCCTAACCCTAGGATATGCTTTGGGAAGCATTTTAAAGGGTGAAAATCCATTGGATATAGATTAGGAGAGGTGTTAGGTCGATGTATCAAATTTAAGGGTAGGAAAGTTCATGTTTGGACTTTTAACCTTATGTTTGATGGTTTAGAGTTCCTATTGACTTAGGGACTTCCCAAGGACATTGTTGGCGCAATAGTCATGGGGATCAAGCCTTTAGGGGGTGGTATCCATCAAGGGATGGTGGATGTTATTCTTCCTCATGAAGAGGAAAAATGGGATTTTGAGATACCCAATTTGGAAATTGGGAGAGTGAATAGATTGCCTCTCTTGAGTGATATGAGATTTATCACTAGGAAGATGGTAGATATCCTAGGTATTTTTGGACCAAGGGGGAGATTGTAAGATCTCATTAGGACATGAGACATTGACCTCCTTGGAGAGAACCTTTTTGATGTATGTCAAAAAGGGGGAGAAAGGTAAGATTACCAATTTGGGAAATTGGTTAAGGGAATTTGAGTTAGTGTTCTAACTCAAAGGTATATGTTTTTGTCAAACATCAAAAAGGGGGAGATTGTTGGTGCAATCGGCCTAGGTCACGATTGACCGAACTCGAGTTTGACTCGAGTGATGTTTTGATGTTTGACAAAGTGAGTTGACATTGATGTTTGACATTAATGTCTGTTGATGTTTTGGAGAGATTGTTTATACGACCAAGGTTGATGGGAGTTGACTCAAGCTGGAAAGTCCAAGCATGGGTCTTGGCATGGAAAGTTCAACATGGGTTGGCAAGCGAAAGTCCAAGCTTGAGTCTTGGCATTTGAGAAGTCCAAGGGGTTTGATATTGGCGACGTAAATTCCAAGCGGGAGTCTTGGCAGCATAAGTCCAATGGTTGGCGGCGTAAAGTCCAAGCGGAGTCTTGGCAGCGTAAGTCCAATGTGCCTTGGCGGTGTAGACACCATTAGCATGACATAGCCGATGGAAGCACCTGAAGGCTAGCGCGATGGATGAACAAGTCATGGATGACTTGGAGAAATCCGAGAGGCGTGAGGCTGATGGAGGTGGCTAGAAGGCTTAGGTCTAGGCTAAGGGTGGTCTAGCAAGTATGGGGGAACCATACTTGGGATAAACCTCATGTTTGAGGTGTGCCAGTCGACTGGTGTCATATGACAGTCGAATGGTGAGAGTCAACTAGGGTTTGACTGCGGGATGTGTCAGTCGACTGCCATAGCTTAGAAGTCGACTGATTGGATGAGCAGTCAACTGATCTTGTGATCAGTCGACTGATACTCGGGTTTTGGGGCATAGAATGGAGTCTCACTCGACCGCTGTGGTCAGTAGTCGAGTGATGGCTTGAACAGTCGACTGATGGTCATGATCAGTCGACTGATGTCCTAGCCATTGGATTTTTTCAGCGTGGATTACACCATTGTCTCACAGCAATAGTATGATCAGTCGATTGATGGTCCCGATCAGTCGACTGATCGACTTTTTCCAGCCTAAGTAGAAGATATAAATGGAGCTTGTGGAGGAGAAAAAGGCATCCAGTTCTTGAGAGCTTTTGGGGTGATTTGTTGTTGCAAATCAGGTCTCCAAGTGCAAGTCAAGCAACTAAGCATTCAAGCAATCAAAAGCAAGTGTTGTAAAGTTTTTCTTTACTTGTCTTTCGTATTTGCATTGTATATTTCTTGTATTTCATTCTTTCTATTATAAGATCATTTGTATGAGGTTTCTCCACCTCTGACTTGTGTCGAGAAGGAGTTATTGTGATTAGTAGTGCGTGTTTGAATTGCTAGGGCTTTTAGAGCCCGATCCGTGGAGTAGGAACCGTTCGGTTCTGAACCACGTTACATCTCATGTATAGCATGTCGTGTTTGTTCTTGTTGTATTTTATTATATATTCCGCTGCGTACTAACAAGATTGTAGACAAGCAAACGCGAACGAATTCCATCGTATGAGCACAACGCTATTCACCCCCTCTAGCGGCCTCAAATCTTCTACAGAACTAACCATCACAGGTTACAATTGCTCAACTCTCAACCTCTCATGGAGTATACCATCGAAGCTCTCTTCCTTTAGCCTACATCCCTCGGATGCACTAAGCTCACGACTTCTCTCCATGCCATCCTTCACGTCTTGCCATGAAGTCTGCATCCTTTGGCTTAACTCCATTGCTCCTTGTCCGACTGTCCCTCGGATGCACTAAACTCATGGCTTCTCCCTGTGCCATCCTTAACCGACTCAAGGACCTGAGCTATGAGATGAGTGAACTTGCCAATGCTTGACCATACCTACACAACTAAAACACACACATCAAAAGCATAGACATCCTAACTTAAACTCTTTGACACACACATCAAAACCATGATCATACTTGGGTTGATTGCCCTAACAATCTTCCCCTTTTTAATGTGTGGTAATATGTTTAAGTTAGGTAAAAATACTTAAGGAAAAAGTGAAGCATGAAAATCAAACTTCCCCTTAACACATGCAAACTCCCCCTTAACATATTCTCTAAAAAGTGTTTAACTTAACCTTAACTTTCTCCCCCTTTGACACTAGCAAAAAGATCATACATATCTTATACAAGATGGTATCAAGATTTAAGGGAGTATGAAACACCCAAAATAGATTTGAAAATTTTAAAATTCGGGTTTTATAGATACCAATCGACTAGGATCAAGTTGCAGTCGACTGACATATTCAACAGTCGACTAGTATATCCATCAGTCGACTGGTTTCTAATAGTGTAGAAATCCTAATTTCTGAAGCCAATTTCAAAAAAGCACGACAAATTCAGATAAATTCGAAATATCATGAAATTTTGGGAACACATTTATTATGATTTCCTCTATCAGGGAAAAATAAGTTTTCATGAAAATACATAAAAATTTTAAAAGTTAGGCAAAAGTTCAAAAGTTTTAAAATTGTCTAATGTTGTATAAACTTTGAAATCTAGTTTTGCCTTTAAGTGTTTCAAAGTATTAACTCAAGGTTTTCAAAACATGAAATGTTTTCAAATTATCAAGAATATCCAACTATGATCTTTGGGCAAGATGTTCATGAGTTAAATATTTGCTTTCCCCATAGTTGGTCAATGATTGCTATATCATGATACATTTAATGACTTATCAAAATGTTATAAGCATTAGTGAATCATTTGTATCAACATAACATCTCACCCATGGCTATGTTTATCGATCAAGTTATCCTTATAGTGGGTTGTGAGATGTAACTAAGAGAATTCTACTTAACCAAAAAATTTCATGCAATGCTACCCAAGTTAAGTATTATCCAATATCACCCTTCATGATCATAAGTCAACCATTTAGCAAGATATGAAATAAATTCAATTATGGTTGACTATCCTAGGTTTTTCTATCCTTTAAGAATTGACTTGGGTACCCAATATAGATTCTTTCCAATAGGGTTTACCAAGTATTCTTTGAGGATCCATTTTCTAGCTACCATTGTTGTTTTTGATTGCCCCTTAGCAATTAAGCAATGGTATGCCTTTTCATTTTTATATCCTAAGCCTTTCTTATTGAAACTTGTCCTTTGGCTCCCTATGATCATTTTCAAGGTATTAGAGCCTATGGTAAATTTTTCAAGGGCTTTGCTAAGATATTCTATCTTTTCCCTCAAAATTCTATTTTCCTCTTAACGTGCATTATTTGTACTAGAAGAAGCAACATTATCATGTGAACATGAATTCTTTAGCTTTTCTTCTAGAGTTTTAATCTCATTTTGCATGCATTTATTTTTCTTCTTTGTTCTAAATAAATCTCTAGTAAATTTAAAATCATATAAATAACATCTTGAGTAGGGAGTTTCTTTACCTCACTTATCCAATCTTTTTCCGATTCCGAAGGTTGTGCTCCCCCTACACTTAAGCTCTCCTCCTCACCTGAACTTTCTTCTTCTTGTTCGGATGAGGTGGAGACTACATCATCTACTCCCATGAGTGCAAAATGTGAGACGACCTCCTCTTCTTCCGATGAGGATGAGTCCCATGTAGCTTTTAAGTTTTGGGATTTTGACTTCTTCTCCTTTCCCTTTGACTTCTTCTCTTCTATCTTCTTGCCTTCTTTCTTCTTGTCATCCTTCTTCTTTTCTTCCTTCTTCTTATTCAATAGAGGACACTCATCCCTCATGTGTCCTTCTCCTTGGCAATTATAGCATATAATCTTCCTTGTCCTCCTCCTATCATTGGATTTGTTAAATTTAAAACCTTTTAATGCACGTCTTACCCTTCTTACCATATATGCCTCTTCATCGTTATCCATTGAAGAGTGTGAATCATCATCCGATGAGGAGGGTGAGGTCTTCTTCTTCTTTCCTTTGCTTGCAACAAGTGCTACTCCCCTTGATTGATTGATTAGTTCTTCAATTATTCCTTCAAGGCGAGTTTCGTGAAGTTCCATAGTAGAGAAAAATTCTTCTAAAGTACTAACCTCTAGATTCCTTGAGATAAAGAAGGAATCAATCATGGAGCTCCACTTTGAGGATCGGGGGAATGCATCGATAGCTTTCATAATCATGTCCCGATTTGATAACTTTTCTCCTACACTTGACAAGCAATTAATTATTTCTTTAAACCTAGAATGTAATGATAATACCTTTTCTCGTTTGTCCAATTTGATATTATTGAGTTGTGATCGGAGAAGATCTCGTCTTGCTAATTTGGCTTCGAATGTACCCTCATGAAGCTCAATTAGCTTCTCCCACATCTCCTTTGCACTTGAGCACTCTCCAATCCGATTTATTTTTTGTTGAGGAAGCACATTGAAAAGATGATGCTTGGCTTTTGAGTTTGCTAGATGTTCCTCTCTTTGCTTCTTTGTCCATCTTGATTTTTCTATCGGCTCATTGTCTTCATCCTTAGGTACCTCGAAACTATTTTCCATTATTATCATAATATCAAAATCGGTTTCAAAGAATACCTCCATTCTTTTCTGTTGAAGGATCGTGGCCTGGCTAAAAGGGGGGTTTAATAGCCCTCGTTGTCGTAGATGGAATTTGGTCATTCTTAATCATCTACAAACAATTAGCGCAGTGGAATATATGATAAACAAAAGACAATTAAAACAAATACAAGAAGTAAAGAGAGCAAACTCAAACAGATGTAACGTGGTTCACGTCCCTTGCCGCTAATCCACGAACGATTCGTAAGGCAAATCACTCCCCAACCAAATCACTAATCTCTCATTTAGCCCAAGACAAGGTTGAGGTAAACTTTCTTACACAATCTCTCCCTCTTATAATATAATTGAGATAAAAACAAGGAAGAGGAGAGGAAAATGTTTAGGGCACTTGGGAATATGAATATGAGTGAAGCATTAGCCTCCCAAAGGCACCCAAGTCCTCTTTTTATAGAGAAGAGGGCTTTCTTCCCATTAGGCATACAACAGTCAACTACTGCATGCATCAGTCGACTGTCGCCGTTCCAACAGCTTCTCACCACGCTAGATCGTGGTCGTCACAACCAACGACACTTTGATCAGTCGACTGATCATGCCCATCATTCGACTGATCAAGCCATCAATCGAGTGATCCAGGCAATCAGTCGACTTAAAAACCTTCTGTTCCCGCGACCACCTTCATCAGTCAACTGTCGCCCCTTGGCAGTCGACTGATAGTGCAAAAGTCGACTGTCAAACCCTAGCAGTCGACTGCTGGGTCAGAAGTACATCAGTCGAACACCAGTCGATCGCTCTTGACTTGGATCAGTCGATTGCTATCTATAGTAGTCGACTGATGTCAGGTAAAAGCTCAAACAAATACTTGTTTGAGCATCCGACCGTCGGGTAAACCTCAAACCACATGTTTGAGCATCCGACACTTCCATTCGTCGAGTAAAACATCAAACTCATGTTTGAGCATCCGACTTAATCAATCGTCGGGTAAAACCTCAAAAACAAGTTTGAGCATCCGACTTATCGGGTAAAACCTCAAACCTAAGTTTGAGCGTCCGACACTTGACTTAGCCATTTGGCCAAGTGTTGGATCGAAGCAGATCGCTAGAGGGGGTGAATAGCGATAGAAACTTTTCATTCGAAATCGTTCGTTGAGACACGAGTAAATGCAGTGGAAAAACACAATAAAAATAAAGACACAATAATATTTTTTACTTGGTTCGTAGCCTTCGGCTACTACTCCAAGGCCCTAGTGGTCCTTGACCATGCACGGAGGGCAAAACACTTAACCAACTCCTCCTCGTTGGAGGTAGGAGTTAAACGAATACAAAACTCGAGAAAGACTCAAGGTAGAGGGACACTCCCCCTCTCCTTGATACGATTTAAAGCTCAAAATAAAAAGAACAACTTATACAAATTAAAGCTTATACCGACGACTTTTGAAGACTTGAATCTTGGAGCTTGAGTCGTCGTCTCGGCAGCACTTCATTGTAGGAATGTCAGAGACTCGTAGCGTATCGGAAGCACTTGGGAGCTTTTTAATTGATGAAAAACCCTAGGACAAGCCCTCCTTTTATAGCCTTTGAGCCCCTCATCGAATGGGTCTTCAACCAATAGGAATTGGGCACAAGGCTCCTTGAAAAATGGTGATAGAGCTTGACTCCTCGAGGCTGATCATTGACCATCAGTCGACTGATGGCCATCATCAGTCGACTGATGGCAGCATCAGTCGAATGCTGACCGTAGATAGTCGACTGATGGACAACAGTCGAGTCCTCCAGTAGCGAACCAAAAGTTAGCTAAATAAAAACATTATTTCGACGGCCTCCAACCGTCCGATCTCGACCTAGACCACCAATGGGATGTCTTGGGTCGGATCTACGCTTAAGACTATCCCGTAAAGAGGATACAACCTCACTTACGCTCGCACACACGAGCTTACCTTGATACTTACTATGTCGCTTTCTCTTCTAACCTTCCACTCGATTCCTTCGGCTCTCTCCGAAGTCACTCAAGTGTCGCCTGACCACCGCGGCTTCCTCTGGGTGTCGCTAGCCTTCAACTCCAGCTATAACACTTTTTTGCACACTCGATTCATCTCGTGAGATAACGATATGAGCTTAACTTTGTATCGTTTGCTATAATCAAAACTCAGGTTCGACTTAGGTGCCTATTGCACCAACAATCTCCCCCTTTTTGATTTATGGCAAACCCACATACAAAGTTAAGAAAATAGCATGCATGAAGAATAATAATGTGCATGAGAAACAAAAATAAAGATTAAGTTGGAGTAGTAAGGATTTTCTTCAAGTACTCCCCCTTGAGGAAACCTCCCCCTTGACCCAGGGTGAGTCTTGAAAGAAGACCTTAATCCTCCCCCTTGAGGGTTGCTATTTAGGAAGAGTTTAAGTAATTACTTAAAGTTGGCCTTAGTAATATGTTTAAGTTAAGAGAACTTCTTAACTTGGCCCTTTCTCCCCCTTTCTTAAGTAAAACATTAACGTTTACTTCCTTTTTGTTAAGAATAAGTTTTTAAGTTAAGAATTCTCTTTAATTCCTTTTTGTTAACAAAAATGAGTTAAGTAAATTTTCAATAAATTTAAGTTAAGAATTCTCTTAACTTAACCTTTACTTGTTAAGAATAAGTTTTTAAGTTAAGAATTCTCTTTACTTCCTTTTTGTTAACAAAAATGAGTTAAGTAAATTTTCAATAAATTTAGGTTAAGAATTCTCTTAACTTAACCTTTACTTCCAAAAAAAAAACAAGTTAAGTAAATTTAAAGTTAAGTAAACATTTACTTAACTTTTGGCCATGTAATTAAATATGAAGGAGAGTTAAGTTATCAAAAAAAAATTTTGATCCCTTAACTTTGGCCTTTTTCTCCCCCTTTTGCCATATATCGAAGAGAGTGGGGGTGTGTGAAAAACAAAAATAAGTATTAAATGTAAAGTCCAAGCATGTTCCTTATTATTTTGAAAATAATATACTGAAAATAAGCTCATCTATAAAATATTCGACTCATATTTGGCTTGATTGATATGAAAGATCAACCAGTCATGGTCAGAGTCGGTTAGTATGTATGATTATACTCCGTGGTTCATGGCGATGCACTAGCTCTACATCTGGAACCAGGAGTAAGGTCCTAACATCTCACGCCCATCTACGTGGCTAAGTACACAAACACATTAGTCCTATGTGTTGTGAGATGTATTGGCTCCTTAAATCTATAGGTGCATGATATCTAAGGTATGTCCTATACTAGTTCCATGAAAATGAAAAGTAAGAAATAATAGTAAAAAAAATATAATTTGTAAGTTCCTATTCTACTACGCACATGCCCAATTTTCGTCTTAATAGACTGAACTCGGCTTCGAGTAGGGGTTTAGTAAATAGGTCTGCCAAGTTAGACTTCGATTCGACGTATTCGAGTTGTATGGCTCCGTTGGTCACATGTTCTCGAATTAAATGGTGTTTGACTTCTATATGTTTGGTCCTAGAGTGACATATTGGATTCTTAGTAAGGTTAATTGAACTAATGTTATCTACGTGAAGTTTAGTGTTTGTAAAGTCTAACTTAAAGTCTTGAAGAGTGTGCTTCATCCAAAGAAGCTGAGTGACACACTCAACCATCGCGATGTATTCATCTTCGGTGGTAGATAAGGCAACACAATGTTGCTTCCTACTGCACCAACTCACTAGACTCGAGCCGAGAAGTTGACAACAACCACTCGTACTCTTTCTATCGAGCTTACTACTGGCATAGTCTGAATTTGAGTAGCCGGTTAGTTCGAACTCGGTAGATCTAGGGTACCAAATGCCGAAATTAAGTGTACCCTTTAGATATTTAAGGATACGTTTGACTAGAGTTAGGTGAGACTCCTTGGCACAGGTTTGGAACCTGTTGGGTTTCCGGCACCGCGGCGTGTGTGTGTTCGATCATGTTTCGTAAACATGAGCACAGCGGAAGCAATAAAAATAATAAATACTCCTATTTATTACAACACACACAACACACGCATGCTATTACAACAAGTGTAGACATAACCGTAAATTAAAATTGCAATAAAAGAAATTAAACTACGTTATACCTTCTGTATGACGTGTAGCGGGAACGGCATCAACCGGAACGATCCTCGTAAGAATCGTCTCTATCCGTATCCACGCCGAGCTCCTCGGGATGACTTCGCTAAGTCACAAGCTTCGTCTTCGTACGGGTTACTAGCCTCGTGTTGAAGACGACGTGATCGAGAGATGATCACGATCCGAATCCAAATTCGGATCCAAAACGAGTTCTCAAAACTCGCTTCTCCGGAGAGGTATTCGTCAACCGTTTGACGAATCCTTCGTCCTCCACCTCAGAGGATTACCGGAGATCAAATCCCCCGGATGTTAGCCGCTGTCGGAGCACTAACCGTCGTCCAAACGACGCTCCGACGAGAGGAGAAGAAGCTGTCCGTAAAAACTGGACAGCTTGGTGGAGGAGATAGGCGCCGCCAACAAAGGAAGCCAAGTGCTTACCTTGATGCCAAACCTAAGGAGGATCGCCGGAACTCTTCCTTCCGAGGAAGAAGCTCGACGGTGGAGGAGCTAGGAAGCCGCTGGTTAGTTAGGGTTTAACAATCCCTTAAGCCCACTTTTATAGAGAACTAATTCTCTTAATGGTTAATGGATCATATCCATAAAGCCCATTAACCGCTCCATTAAGATAAGTTAAAATAAACCAAACCATGATGGTTTATTTTAAGTTAAAACGAACCAACCAACTTTTGGTTCATTCGTTTAAAATAAACCAAACCCTTTGGTTTATTCTCCTCCATTGGATTAGAACCAAACCATTTTGGTCCATCCATTACGTCTTCATAAGACACGGCCCATCCACGCTTCCATTGTGACTGAAACAATTTCATGCTCGCTTTATGTTTGGTCCAACCAAACATAGTTTCTCTCGGTCTGAGAATCTCATTCTCAAGCTCGTTTTAAATCCTTTGGATTACACTCGTTGTGCGTGTGACCAAATAGGTTCTCGGTTTATGTTGGCCGTCTATAATTAACCATTAATTATAGAACGATCATGAGTGGCACCTAGTAGTACATCATGATCCCCAATTAACCTAAAAGATCAACGGTTGATCCAACTATTTCTCAAACCCTTCAAGAAATCGAATGAATCGTGCCCCATTCCCTTCACTCATCTTATACCCACTTGGTTCAGACATGGTCTATTGTGTCACCCCACTAGTAGGTCGACTACGTCACACCTAGCCCAAGTATCATTTCTCGTCCTCACTGATTCTAGTTACTCCACATGTATCGAAGAGTACCTTACTCTAAACATGTAATGCTTTGGCCAAAGACTTTAGTAACAATCCGATGAGAGGCCATGGGTATACATCTCCTCGCAAGGAGTGGTGAATCCTTTATAGGCTATTCAAACACCTTCGATCACTTCGACTTATACCCAATCATCCCGGGTCCACATCTCCTCGGAGATGTTTGCTTAAGATGTCAAAGCATAAGTCTCCATGATCAAGATGACTTGAATACCGCAAGTCAAAGGAACATCGCACTTAAGCCACAGTAAGAACTTCATTGACATATCTATATATGCAGAGAACCATATGAAGTCTTACCGCTGGTCACTCCAATGAACTAGTTACCATAACTAGCATCCACGATTAACTCCGGACATCACTATGTCTCCAGCCAGTGAGAATCAGCTGCTTGGATACACCAAGGAGTATACCTCGTGCTAGTCTCAACAGAATTGATGGTGTCCAGATTCATCAATTCATCGACTAGGGATAATTCCGATACATCACAATTACACATGTAGAGATACTCACTAGTTGTGATCCAATCACAAATTCTCTCATGCTGTGAATCGTATCGTGGACATTCAGTAAATGAGTTTAAGATCCAATCAAATACATAAAACATGTATACTCAAATAGTAAATCTTCATTTATCATATAAATGGTTCATACATAAGGCGATTGCCTTAGGACATCTCTCATATATTACTAACAGAACCTTGCGCACATACTTACTGCAAATAAAATATCAGGTCGGCTTGCAGTTAAGTAAAGGAGACTCCCTATTACGCTCCTATAGTATTTTAAATCAATTGAGTTTCCGATTACATCTTCTTCTATATTCACATTAGTTGCCATTGGGGTATTAATAATTTTAGCATCTTGCATTCTAAAGCGTTTAATTAATTCCCTAGTATATTTGCTTTGATGTAGGTATATTCCATCTTTAGTTTGTTTAATTTGTAGACCTAAGAAGAAACTCAACTCACCTACTAAATTCATTTCAAATTCACTTTCCATAAGTGAAATGAATTCATTCAGTAGGATCGAGTTGGTGGTTCCAAAAATAATATCATCTACGTAGATTTGGGCTATGAATATGTCTTTACCTACGGTTTTTACGAAAAGAGTTGGGTCAACTACACCTTGGTTAAACCCTTTTGATTTAAGATAAACCGAAAGTCTTTCGTACCAAGCTTGAGGAGCTTGTTTAAGTCCGTAGAGTGCTTTCTTTAACCTAAGAACATGGTCGGGTTTATCTATGCTTTCGAAACCGGGGGGTTGACTAACATAAACTTCCTCTTTAATATATCCATTCAAGAATGCTGACTTCACATCCATTTGAAATAACTTAAATCCTCGATGTGAAGCATATGCTAATAACATTCGAATGGACTCTAATCTAGCTACTGGGGCATAGGTCTCATCGTAATCTAAACCTTCGACTTGACTAAACCCTTTTGCGACTAGTCTAGCTTTATTTCTAACTACTTCACCTTTATCATCAAGTTTATTTCTAAACACCCACCTTGTTCCAACGATTGTTTTATCTTTAGGTGGTGGTACTAATTCCCATAATTCGTTCCTAGTGAATTGAGCCAGCTCTTCTTGCATTGCAATAATCCAATCGGGATCAAGAAGAGCTTGGTCAATAGTTTTGGGTTCAATTTTGAAAATCAAAAAGATTTGACTAAGGTTTCTGTATGAGGCTCTAGTTCGAACTCCTAGACTTGGATCACCTATCACTTGGTCGATAGGATGATTCGTTTGAGTCCTAGTTGGATTTGGGTTTGAGTCTACCACTTGGTCAATAGGATGACCTATTTGAGTCCTAGTTTGGTTAAAGTCATCTACCACTTGGTCGATAGACTGACTTGGTTGACTTAGGTTAGGATTAACACTAGACTTGATCTCCGGATCGGAGTTGAGTCTGGTATGAATTGGCTCGCTAATTGGGGTTGCAGGGGGTTTAGTAGGTTTGTGTCCTTCATCAAATACTACATTGATAGTCTCCTCGACTCTAAGAGTGTCATGATTATATACTCTATATGCTCTACTCATAGTCGAGTATCCTAGAAAGAATTCGGTTGAGGTTTTGGATGTAAATTTCCCTAGGTAATCCTTAGTGTTTAGGATATGTACCTTACACCCAAATACCCTAAAGTACTTGATGTTAGGTATTTTATCATGATAAATCTCGTATGAGGTCATAAGGTGCCTCTTTACCATAAGGATCCTATTTTGGACATAGCATGTCGTACTCATGGCTTCCACCCAAAACCTATCGGGTAGGTTATACTCGTTTAACATTGTCTTAGCAGCTTCTTGTAGGGTTCTATTTTTGCGTTCCACTAGGTCATTTTGTTGTGGAGTTCTAGGGCAAGAGAACTCATGGTGGTATCCATTTAGGTTATAGAATTCTGTAAACCTGTGGTTCTCGAATTCACCACCATGATCAGTCCTAAGTCTTTTGATTTTAATGCTTTGTTGATTTTCTATTAACTTAAATAGGTTGATTAATTGATCTAGGGTATCACTTTTGTGTTTGATGAACCTAACCCAAGTAAATCTAGAATAGTTATCAATTATGACTAAGCAGAATTTACTCCCATTAAGTGACTTAGCTCCGTGTGAATCAAATAGATCCATGTGTAGGAGCTCAAGAACACTTTTGGTTCATTCTTGATTAGTTAGTTGATATTGTGTCCTAGATTTTTTACCTTGTTGACAAGCATTACATATTTTATTATCCAAGTTATTGAGGTTAGGCAAACCTTTGACTAAGTCACTCTGACTCATCTTGTGGATGAGTCTTGAGTATGAGTGAACGAGTCGTCGGTGCCACAACCATGATTCCTCTTGTCATATCATAAGACACTTAGTTGAGGAGTTAGTTAAGTTAATAGTGTAAATATTGTTATTTCTGGTTCTCTTAAGGATTGTTTTAGAGGTTTCATTTGTATTAATTACGCATTCATTTTCTAGAAATATGACCTTATAGTTATTGTCACACATTTGGCTTACACTAAGTAAATTATATTGAAAATTTTCTACCAATAAGACATTTTGAATAATAAAGTTAGAGTTGAGCTCAATATCACCTGATCCGATGATTTTGAGCTTGCCGTTGTTTCCGAAGGCTACCGATCCTTGTCGTTTGAATCGAAGCCTTGAAAACTTAAGTTGATACCCGGTCATGTGTCAGGATCAACCACTGTCCAACATCCATTGATCCTACACACAAGGTAGTTGGATCGGATATTGGATTTATTAAATATTGATTGAAGATTATTAACCTAAATCATCTCACCCATGTCTACATGATCAAACATGTTAACCCTATATGTTCTTGTGAGATGACTTCCAATTTTACTTGATTTGAAATTAATGAATTGAACACTTGTCAACCTTGCGTTAGATTTGGATTTGACCTTAGGCTTATCAAGTCACTTTTTCAAGATCATGGCTTCCAGGTCGTGGCGAGGCACAGAGGCCTTCTTTGATCGGAACAACGACCACTTCCTTAGACAAAGCCATTTTCAAGAAAATAGAGACTTGACTTACCTAAGACCACTTCCTGGTCTAACTAGTCTAGGATACGGCGAGGTAGCTTCAGCTAGTTCCGCTCGGTCAAGTGCATCGAACTAGATACGCCTTATCTAGCCCGAATACACAAGACTCCGCTTTCCTAGCGTACTATCATCTCGCCGCATCCTGGTATTATGTTATCAAGTATTGACGAGTTATAGTCCTATCTAACCATTCTAAAAAGAAAAATCAAACTAAATAAAGAACCTAAGCATGCAATTTCTAAGTTAAAATACAAACAAGTTTTGTACTGGCTCCCCCTGGACCGTTGAATCGGTTCGGTCTCTCCACATAGTGGATTTGGTCCTTGGGAACCCAGTACTAGTTTGATCCTAAGTTTGAAATCAAGGCGGTCTTAGGGACCCATGCTTGGACATGTTTTTTATGTCGACTTACAATCGACATATACGACTTGTTGGTCGTATTTGAGCTAAACCCTAGTCCGGCCTTGTTGTACACGGTCCTTTGCGATCCAAGTAGGAGGTCAAGTCCTTTGGATCCCAAAGTAAACCTTTCCAACGTGTTCCTAAGATCTTCGACTTGACTCTTCAAGAGTGAGTTCTCAACTTCGAGCTTTTCAACCCGAGTTGAGTCCTCCTCTCGAACTCGACTAGTCGAAGATGTTAGGGAGACCTCGTGTTTGAGGAGTTTAACTTGCTCAACCAGGGTCTCGACCTTGGACTCGGACTTAGCTAATTTCCTAGTTAAGAACTTAATTGCACTATAAAGTGTACTAATAAGGGATCGACTTACCTTGAGTGTATCTTTTGAACTGGATGCGTATCCGTGGCTTGTCTTGAATAGCGCTTCGCAGTCCGACTCATCTTCGATTTCCGACTCGTGTTTCGGTTCTGACTCCGTCTCCGATTCCACCGGTTTAGCCATGAGGACACGATCATCATCTTCTTCCTCGAATGCTTCTTCCCATGTAGCGTTGAGTGTCTTTTTGTGTTTTGGTGCTTTGCTCTTGAGTTTTGGGCATTCGGACTTGATGTGTCCAAACCTGTTACATTTGTAACATCTAATATTCGAACTTTTAGGCTTACCTTCGTTGGGTCGAGTGACGGTTCATTTTCGGCCCTTGACTATCCTCCGAACTAGGTTGACTAGTTCGGCCTCCATTTCTGAGTCGACCTCTGAATCGGACTAATCCTCTTCTTCCTTCGGGGGTGGCTTACTTGCGATTTTCTTCCTCGAACCTGCAAAAAGTGATATACCCTTCTCGGGTTCCGAGTTAGACTGCTCATGAAGTTCAAAATCAAAAAATAACTCATCTAACCTAAGTTTCGAAAGATCCTTGGAGACCTTGTAGGCATCGACCATGGATGCCCACAAGGTAGTCCTCGGAAAAGAGTTAAGAACATACCTTATAAGGTCGCGGTTTTCGACCTTTTGCCCGATCGCGTGTAGGTTATTGACTATGTCTTGAACGTGAGCGTGAAGTTGCATCGCCGTTTCGTGTTCCTGCATTTTTAGATTATATAATTTATTAAACAAAAGATCGCGCTTACATACCTTGGCTTCATCGGTCCCTTCGTGTAGCTCCACTAGCTTTGTCTAAAGGTCCTTTGCGCTAATGAAGGGGCCGACGCGATTAAGCTCCTCCTTGGACAAGCCGCATTGGAGGATTTGAGTTGCCTTGGCGTCGGCTTCAACTTATCTTTTTGTCGCAATGGTCCATTGGTCATAATCTAAGGATTCACCCACTTCGTTAGTCGAAAGTGTGAATCCCGTTTGGATTATGATCCACATCTCGATTTGAGTTTTAAGAAAGCATTCCATCCGACCCTTCCAATAACGGAAGTCATCTCCATTGTAAAACGGAGGTCTGACGGTGCTAAAACCCTCGAGATGGGCCATTGATACAAAAAAAACAAGAAAATGAAGACGAGAACCCTAACACCGACACAAACACACGAAATGTACCAAGACTCGCGTCTTGGATTAGTAGTGCGGAAGAAAAACTAACCAAATGAAATAAACTCGAAATAAATAGAATAAAAAAAGAAAAAAATCTGTAAAAAGCTAGATCGGTGGTTTCACTAAATCTTAGCACCCTCGGCTCTGATACCAATTGTTGGATCGAAGCGGATCGCTAGAGGGGGTGAATAGCGATAGAAACTTTTCATTCGAAATCGTTCGTTGAGACACGAGTAAATGCAGCGGAAAAACACAATAAAAATAAAGACACAATAATATTTTTTACTTGGTTCGTAGCCTTCGGCTACTACTCCAAGGCCCTAGTGGTCCTTGACCACGCACAAAGGACAAAACACTAAACGAACTCCTCCTCGTTGGATGTAGGAGTTAAACGAATACAAAACTCGAGAAAGACTCAAGGTAGAGAGACACTCCCCCTCTCCTTGATACGATTTAAAGCTCGAAATAAAAAGAACAACTTATACAAATTAAAGCTTATACCGATGACTTTTGAAGACTTGAATCTTGGAGCTTGAGTCGTCGTCTCAGCATCACTTCGTTGTAGGAATGTTGGAGACTCGTAGCGTATCGGAAGCACTTGAGAGCTTTTTAATTGATGAAAAACCCTAGGACAAGCCCTCCTTTTATAGCCTTTGAGCCCATCATCGAATGAGTCTTCAACTAATAGGAATTGGGCACAAGGCTCCTTGAAAAATGGTGATAGAGCTTGACTCCTCGAAGCTGATCATTGACCATCAGTCGACTGATGGCCATCATCAGTCGACTAATGGAAGCATCAGTCGAATGATGACCGCAGATAGTCGACTGATGGACAGCAGTCGAGTCCTCCAACCTGGCAGTCGACTGATGCTAGCTGAAACCAAAATTTAGCTAAACAAAAATATTATTTCGACGGCCTCTGACCGTCCAATCTCGACCTAGACCACTGATGGGATGTCTTGGGTCGGATCTACGCTTAAGACTATCCCGTAAGGAGGATACGACCTCACTTACGCTCACACACACGAGCTTACCTTGATACTTACTGTGTCGCTTTCGCTTTCGGCCTTCCACTCGATTCCTTTGGCTCTCTCCGAAGTCACTCGAGTGTCGCCCGACCACCGCGGCTTCCTCCGGGTGTCACTAGCCTTCAGCTCCAGCTATAGCACTTTTTTGTACACTCGATTCAGCTCGTGAGATAACGATATGAGCTTAACTTTGTATCGTTTGCTATAATCAAAACTCAGGTTCGACTTAGGTGCCTACTGCACCAACACCAAGTTCACCTAGCAGAGCTACCCCATCTCGAGTTACAATCGCTCACTCTCATCTCCCATGAAGTCCCTCGCCTCGAAGCTCTCTTCGGCTTGCATCCCTCGGATGCACTAAGCTCTCGACTCCTCCAGTGTCATTCTTCGCGTCTTGCCACGAAATCTGCTTCCTCCGACTTCACTTCATTTGCTCCTCATCCGGCAGTCCCTCGGATGCACCAAGCACACGACTTCCACAATGTCATCCTTCACCAACTCAAGAACCCGAGCCATGAGATGGTGAACTCGCCAATGTTTCATCAAGTCAACACATGTGTGATTCACTTAAGTCCTGCACAACTTAAACACACACATCAAATCACATAACAACCTAACTTAAATCCTTTGCCACACACATCAAAACCAAACCATACTTGGGTTGATTGCCCTAACAATCTTTCCCTTTTTGATGCGTGGCAACATGTTTAAGTTAAAGAAAACATTAACAAAATACTAAGGCAAAGAAAGCATGTAAACATAAAATGAGTATCAAAACACTCCCCCTTAATACATGCAACTCCCCCTTAACACATGCTATTTTTCCCCTAGCATGATTAACTTAAACTCTCACATTTCTCCCCCTTTGACACCATCAAAAACATCTAACATATGTTATACAACATGACATCAAAGTCTAAAGGAAGAGAAATACCAAAATCAGGCTTAAACCTACTTAAAATAGGTTACTGTACTCATGCACAGTACATCAGTCGACTGGTTCAGACCAGCAGTCGACTAACACCTAAAAATCTCGATTTCTAATTTCTGAACCCAACTTCAGAAATGCATTAAAAATTCCATAAAATTTGAAAAATCATGAAATTTGGGGAACACATTTCTTATGAGCCCTTTATCAAGGAAAAATTATTTTTCATGAAAATTCAATAAATTTTCGAAAGTAAGGAAAAATCTCAAAAGTTTGAAAATGACTCAAATTTTTATCAACTTGAAAGCCTAGTTTTGCCTTGAAACGTTTTAAAACATGAACTCACAGATTTTAAAACATGAAATGGTTTTAAAATATTTAAAATATCCAACTATAATCTTTGGCCAAAATGTCTATGAATTAAACATAAGCTTTCCCCATAGTTGGTCTATGATTACTATGTCATGATACTCTAAGTGACCCATCTGAATGCCATAAGCATTAGTGAAACACTTTATCAACCTAACATCTCACTCATGCTATGTTTTCAATCAAGTTAACCTTATGGTGAATGTGAGATGTAACTAAGGTATTTGTACTTAACCAAAATTTCATGCAATTCTATCCAAAGTTAAGTATCATCTTAAAACACCCATCATGATCATGAAGCAAGTATTATCCATAACTACACATCATGATCATACATCAAGTATATCCTCAAGTATCAAAAATCATGATTCAAACATAATTACCCAACTCATCCACCATGCTCATAATAAGTCAACCACATAATATGATATGAAAAATATTCAAGTATGGTTGACTATCCTAGGGTTCTCTAACCTTTAAGGATTGACTTGGGAATCCAATATAGATTCTTTCCAATAGGGTTCACCAAGTACTCCTCTGGGATCC
The DNA here is from genome assembly GCA_025175895.1 of Wurfbainia villosa. NCBI lineage: Eukaryota > Viridiplantae > Streptophyta > Magnoliopsida > Zingiberales > Zingiberaceae > Wurfbainia > Wurfbainia villosa. The sequence goes on along the minus strand of JAKLTH010000103.1, from coordinate 15,174 downwards.
ATTTTCTAGCTACCATGGTTGTTTTAGCTTGTCCTCTAGCAATTAAACAATGGTAGCCTTTTTCATTTTTGGATCCTTTATAACCTAAGCCCTTCTTGTTAAAACTAGCTCTTTGACTCCCAATAATCATGTTCAATGTGTTTGAGCCAATTGTGAATTTCTCAAGGGCCTTAGTAAGAAAATCTACCTTTTCCCTTAGAATCTTATTCTCTTCTAAGCATGCATCATTAACACTAGAAGAAATAGCATCATCATGTGAGCATGAATTTTTCAAATTTTCTTCTAGATCCTTAATTTCATCAAGCATGCATTTATTTTTCTTTTTCATTCTAAACAAGTCCTTAGTTAAACTAGTAGTCATTGAAATGACATCATGGGAGGGTAGTTTATTTACCTCACTTACCCAATCCTCTTGTTCCGAATTCGATGAAGATGATGCTCCCCCTACATTTGAACTCTCCTCCTCACTTGTGCTTGCTTCTTCTCTTTCGGAGGAGGTGGAGGCAATGTCGTCAATTCCCATAAGTACAAGGTGGGTGAAGATTTCTTCTTCTGATGATGATGATGGATCATCCCATGTGGCTTTCAAATTGTGGGCTTTTGACTTCCCTTTATCTTTCTCCTTTGACTTCTCCTCTTCCTTCTTCTTACTTTCTTTATTCTTATCATGCCTCTTCTTTTCTTCCTTGCTTTTGTTCAATTGTGGACACTCATCTCTCATGTGTCCCTCTCCTTGGCAATTGTAGCAAATAACCTTCCTAGTCCTCCTTCTCCTATCATGAGACTTGTTAAATTTAAAATTTTTCAATGCACACCTTACCTTCCTTACCATATAAGCCTCTTCATTGCTATTCATTGATGAGGAAGAGTCGTCATCGGATGAGGAGAGTGGAGTCTCCTTCTTCTTTCCTTTGTAGGCCACTAATGCTACTCCCCTTGATTGCTTGATTGGATCTTCAACAATTCCTTCAAGCCTAGTTTCATGAAGCTCCATAGTAGAGAAAAACTCTTCTAAAGTACTTACCTCTAGATTTCTTGAAATATAGAAGGAGTCCATCATTGAACTCCACTTTGATGACTGAGGGAAGGCATCAATTGCTTTCATTATCATGTCTCTATTTGAAAGCTTCTCCCCTACACTTGATAAACCGATGATTATTTTCTTAAACCTAGAATGCAAAGATAGTACCTTTTCTCATTTTTCTAGCTTGATGTTGCTTAATTGCGATCGGAGAATGTCCCATCTTGCAAACTTGGCTTCGGAGGTGCCTTCATGAAGCACCACTAACTTCTCCCACATTTCTTTGGCACTTGAGCATTCGCCAATCTAGTTGATTTCTTGTTGAGGGAGCACGTTGAATAGATGATGCTTGACTTTTGAGTTTGCTAAATGCTCCTCCTTTTGCTTCTTGTTCCATCTTGATTTCTCTAGTAGTCTCCCTTCTTCATCCCTAGGAACTTTGAAACTGTTTTCCATAGTAATCATGATATCAAAATCCATTTCAAAGAATACCTCTATTCTCTTCTTCCACCAAGAGAAGTCGCCTTAGAATTTGGGTGGATGAATGTTCGAGCCGACCATGTCATTCATTGTTGCAGCGGTGAGTCCGACGATAATCTTCTCGCTCTGATACCACTTGTTGGAGGATCGTGGCCCTGCTAGAAGGGGGCCATTCCAACAACTTCTGACCATGCCAGATCATGATCGTCACAACTAACGGCACTCTGATTAGTCGATTGATCATGCCCATCAGTCGACTGATCATGTCCATCAGTCGACTGATCAAGCCATCAGTCGAGTGATCCAGGCAATCAGTCGACTCAAAAACTTTCTGTGCCCGTGACCACCTTCAGCAGTCGACTGCCATCCCTTAACAATCGACTGATAGTGCAGCAGTCGACTGCCAAACCCTAGCAGTCGACTACTAGACCAGAAGCACATCAGTCGAACACTAGTCGATCGCTCTTGACTTGAATAGCCCTCGTTGTCGTAGATGGAATTTGGTCATTCTTAATCGTCTACAAACAATTAACACAGCAGAATATATGCTAAACAAAAGATAATTAAAACAAATACAAGAAGTAAAGAGAGCAAACTCAAACACAAAGATGTAACGTGGTTCTCGACCCTTGTCGTTAATCCATGAAGGATTCGTAAGGTAGATCACTCCCTAACCAAATCACTAATCTCTCATTTAGCCCAAAGCAAGGTGGAGGTAAACCTTCTTACACAATCTCTCTGTCTTACAATATAATTGAAATAAAAATAAGGAAGAGGAGAGGAAAACGTTTATGGCACTTGGGAGTATGAATATGAGTGAAACATTAGCCTCCGAAAGGCACCCAAGCCCTCTTTTTATAGAGAAGAGGGCTTTCTTCCCGTTGGGCATGCAGCAGTCAACTGCATCAGTTGACTGTCACCATTCCAACAACTTCTAACCATGCCAGATCACGATCGTCACAACTAACGGCACTCTGATCAGTCGATTGATCATGCCCATCAGTCGACTGATCATGCCCATCAGTCGACTGATCAAGCCATCAGTCGAGTGATCCAGGCAATCAGTCGACTCAAAAACCTTCTGTGCCCGTGACTACCTTCAGTCGTCGACTGCTGTCCCTTGACAATCGACTGATGGTGCAGCAGTCGACTGTCAAACCCTAGCAGTCGACTACTAGACCAGAAGCACATCAGTCGAACACTAGTCGATCGCTCTTGACTTGGATCAGTCGACTGCTATCTATAGTAGTCGACTGATGTTGGGTAAAACCTCAAACAAACACTTATTTGAGCATCCGATCGTCGGGTAAACCTCAAACCACATGTTTGAGCATCCGACGCTTCCATTCGTTGGGTAAAATCTCAAACTCCTTAACCAATCCTGTAAAACTTCAAACACAAGTTCGAGCCTCCGACGATGCAAAACCTCAAACCTAAGTTTGAGCATCCGACACTTGACTTAGCCATTCGATCAAGTTCACCAATGAGCTACCCTCGCCTGTTACAATCGCCACTCATCTCCCATGGAGTCCTCGCCTCTCAAGCCTTCTTGCCCACGCCCCTGATGCACCAACTCATCATCATATTTCACGAGCAAATACGTAACTGGAACGAAGTACAAGCACCAAGCGCACGACTTCCGTAATGCCATTCTTCACCGACTCAAGGACCCGAGCCATGAGATGGTGAACACGCCAATGCTTCATCAAGTCAACACATGTGTGATTCACTTAAGTCATGCACAACTTAAACACACACATCAAATCACATAACAACCTAACATAACCCTTTGCCACACGCATCAAAACCAAACCGTACTTGGGTTGATTGCCCTAACATTTTCTTCCACCAAGAAAAGTCTCCTTCAGATTTTGGTGGGTGAATGTTCATGTCGGCCATTTGATATGCTTATCGCAATGATGAGTCCGATGATAAGGTCCTTGCTCTGATACCACTTGTTAGGACCAATACTCTGGCTAGAAGGGGGGATGAATAGCCTTTCTTAATTAACTACAAGATTTATTAGCGGAAGGAAAAATAAAATGAATACTAAAACAAGATTAAGAAAGACAATGCTAACACAAGCCTTTAACGTGGTTCACGGCTTCTTGCCGCTGTTAGGAATCGTTTGGAATGGCTAGAGGGGGGGTGAATAGCGTCAATGGAATTCTTTCGCGTTCGTGTCTACAATTTCGTTAGCGCAGCAAAATATAGATAATAATAACAATAAAGAAATAGATAATTACACACGAACACGAGTATGTAACGTGGTTCGGAACCGCACGGTTCCTACTCCACGGATCGGGCTCAAACGAGCCCTAGCGATGCCAATCACACACCACTATAAAATAACTCCTTCTCGGAACAATCCGGAGGCGGAGAAACCTCGTACAACTAATCTTACAACAATAAGATACGAATACAAGTAATATACAATAATACAATGCAAAACTAGTAAAGAAAACAACTTTACAAATGCCTTTGGATTGCTTGCTTGTTGGTCGCTTGAATCGTGGTTGAAGACCCTGATTTGCAACAGTAAATCGCCTCAAGACGTCCAAGAAATCGATTGGTTTTTCCTCCATCACGAGCTCCATATATAGCTTCAACCTGTGCTGGAAAAAGTCGATCAATCCGATCGGGACCATCACGATCGATGTCCATCGTTGTCGTGAGACAACGGCTAGATCCACGCCGATAAGTCCAACGGACCTTCATCACCGACCGACAGACCATCACGACCGATGGAGTCCTCACTGACCACCAAGTCTCGACTCCATTCGTGGTCGATTTTCGAGCACCACCGATCACACGATCACCGATCGCTGAGCCATCACCGATCGCCATCCGCAGGCAATGATCGCTAGGCCATAACCCGCAATAAACCCTAGTTGATCCCACTGACCGCCACATGGCACGGGCCGATCACACCTCAAACATGAGGTTTTAACCCAAGTATGGTTCCCCATACTTGCTAGACCACCCTTAGCCTAGACCTAAGCCTTCTAGCCACCTCCATCACCTCACGCCTCGGATCCCTCCAAGTCATCCATGACTTGTTCATCCATCGCGCTAGCCTTCAGGTGCTTCCATCGGCTATGTCATGCTAACGGTGTCTACACCGCCAAGGCACTTTGGACTTACGCCGCCAAGACTCCGCTTGGACTTTACGCCGCCAACCATTGGACTTATGCTGCCAAGACTCCCGCTTGGACTTTACGCCGCCAATATCAAACCCTTGGACTTCTCAAATGCCAAGACTCAAGCTTGGACTTTCCCTTGCCAACCCATGTTGGACTTTTCATGCCAAGACCATGCTTGGACTTTCCTTGCCAACCCATGTTGGACTTTACATTGCCAAGACCCATGCTTGGACTTTTTCCAATGCCAAGTGTCCCACTTGGACTTTCCATGTCAAGTACTCAAGACTTGGACTTTACCAAATGACAATTACATTGTCATATGTTTTTGTCGAAACATCAAAACATCACTCGAGTCAAACTCGAGTCCTGGTCAATCGTGACCTGGGCCGATTGCACCAACAATCTCCCCCTTTTTGATGTTTGACAAAAACCAGACAAATTATTGAGTTAGAACACTAACTCAAATCCCTTACCAATTATCCCAAATTGGTAAATACTCTCCAAATGTTCTCCCCCAAACATTCTCCCCCTTTTTGACTAACATCAAAAAGGTTTTCTCCCCAAGAGGGTCAATGTCTCATGTCCCAATGAGATCTTACAATCTCCCCCTTGGTCCAAAAATACTTAGGATGCCTACCATCTTCCTAGTGATAAGTCCAATATCACTCAAGAGAGACAATCCCATTTACTCTCCCAATTTCCAAATTGGGTCTCTCAAAAGTCCCATCAATTTCCCAATTGATGTCATATTCTCCCAATAACTTCTCCTTTTCAAGGAGAAAAAACACATCCATCATCCCAAGATGGATACCTCCCCCTAAAGGCTTGCTCCCCCTTGACCATTGCACCAACAATGTCCTTGGGAAGTCCCTAAGCCAATAGGAACTCTAAATCATCAAAATTAAGGTTAGAAATTCAACATTGAACTTTCCAACACCTTAACATTGATACAAACCCTAAACAACTCTCCTAATCCATATCCAATGGATTTTCACCCTTTATAATGTTTCCCAAAGCATATCCTAGGGTTAGGAGTGATTATCACCAAATCGGGTTAAACAATCTTGTTTACCCCGAAATCAGGCTACCAATCGAGTGATTCGTAAATCACGATCGTTTCCATCACCGATCGACCAGTAGGCCGATCGATAACTGAAATTTCCAATTTCGCTTATCGAGTTGAATTTTGAAAAATCATAAATAATTATACGATATTGAAAATCACTAAATTTGATACGATAATACTTATGACAAATACAATGGGTGAAAAATGTTTGAAAATTATTTTACCCATAAAATAGTGAATTTGATACAAAACTCAAAACCATTGAAATTTTCAATGTTTTGGCCCTATTTTGTATCAACTTCATCAATGGTGATTGCTATCAAAAGATAGACTTCACCAAGGTTTTTCAAAATGATTTTAAAATGTTTTCAAAACCTTATTTTGGATCATATTCCTTGGGCTCTATGCACATGACTTGTATACAAGCTTTCCCAATGATCCACAAATAGAATTAGATGAGTTTTAGTTCATCTAGATGCAAAAACTATGCACCTTGAACTTAACTCATATCCTAGCATCTCACATGTATCTATGGTGTATAAATACACATACATGTCAATTAGATGTGAGATGTGAGTTTTGTTCTCCCTAGACTAGGGTTTCATGCATCTTCTAAAGCAACTCTACTTGATTCCCTTATAAATGGGACTTCAAGTCATGTCATAGTCCTTAAATCAATTTCAATCAAATTATCTTAAATGCATGAGTGATTATGGCATTAGAGATGATATAGATAAACACATGCTCATAATCACGATGTCATGGCATAATATAAAATCTAAAAACACATGACATTTAAAACCTTAATCCTAAACATGAACATAACATATAAAATCATAGAACTAGGCATGATGTCATGACATGGCATATGGCAATCAAAGCATGACATATAAAATATATAGGTATAGTAATACCTAAATTTTAATATTAATTGCCATTTGATATGGTTAGATATATTTTGCCATATTATCATTAATCTCCCTAGTGTGCCAACAACCCAAAATGGCACACTAACACTCTAAACCCTAATTGTGTCAATTTGATCATTTTATCAAACTTCATAACTAATATTGGCACATCCTAGAATCTTTTAGGATTATAATTCAAATCTATTTCCAAGGTATCCATAACCTTGAAAATAACCTAAAGTGCCACCTTTGCCATGGTTGAGTTAACTACCCATCCATTTAAGGTTGGCACACCCTAACCCATCTAGCGTGAATCAATCACGCTCTTAGGAACCCAAAACCGATTTGAGCTCCTAGGGTTAATTAGGTATTCCTTAGGGATAACCTCCCTAGATACCTTCCTAATGACCCTCCTAGGCTTATTAGCCTTGGTCATTTGGGTCTTACCTAGGTTGACTCTAGGGGTAACTCCCCTTGCAACCTTCTTAGTGGTCACCCTAGGTTTCCTAGAAACCTTAGCCACTAGGCACAACCCTTGGTCAACTCTAGGGATGACTTCCCTATTAACCTTAGTCTTCCTAGACCTAGTTTGTGTTCCATAATCAAATGGAACACTATGGTAAGCCACCTTAGGCTTAGGTTTGTGACCCAAACCTTGCTTGCCCTTGGTTGATTTTTGACTCTTAGGTCCTAGGTGTTGACTTTGACTTTTGGACCTAGAAGTTTGACTAATTGACCCTTGCATTTGATTTTGCATAATCTTAAGGGTCTTTTCAAGTTTTTTAAGTCTTGATCTCAAGGCTTGATTTTCCTTTTCTAATATCTCAATTTTTGATTTTTGATTTTCTCTTGAGATATTTTTATTTCTAGGCATATGTTTAGATTTCTTAGCATTAAGGCCTAGATGTTCTCCTATTTTCTTAATGCTTTCCTTAGGTAATATATTTTTAGGGACATTAGTCCCAAATTTCTTCTTATTTCCTAAGTGAACACTCTTAGCTCCTAGGCAAATATATTTATTATTTCTAGCATGCTTTTCATGCACAATAGCAAGACTATTAAAATTATTCCTAGCATGCTTCTTATCCCTAGGAATTGAAGGTGCATTAATAAATTTTACCTTAGGGTTTGCCTTGGAGGCTCCCCCTACTTGTGTTGCTCCTTCTTGCCCTTTCTTCTTTCCCCTTGGACATTGACTCCGATAATGTCCCTTTGAGTTGCACTTGAAGCATATAATATGCTCCTTGCTCTTTTGACTTGAGGGACCGGCATCCTTGGCCTTTGGTGCCGGTGGAGCTTTCCTAACCTTCTTTGGGCACTTGCTCTTATAGTGCCCAAATTCCCTACACTCAAAACACATAATATGATTTTTATTGGAAGATAAAGTGTTTGAGTTACCTAGGGTGGTGGTAGGTGGAGTTGAATTTTGAGCTTCTCATCTTGATCGGATGTCAAGGCTCTTCTTGAGGTTGCTCCGTGTAGAGGATGGTCTCTCCTCTCAATCCTAGAAGTAGATGCTTCTTCCATCTCTTCTACTTCTTCTTTCTCCGATCCGAAGTTGACTCCATCTCAACTTCCGATTCTCACTTTCACTTGAGGATGAACTCTCCTCATGGAATCTTGCCAATTTTCTCCATAGCTCCTTGGCATACATGTAATCCCCTAGCTTGCACAAAACATCATTAGGGATTAAATCTTCCAAAAAGTTTCTGCTACCTTAATTTCGGTCTTGAGCTTTTGGCGCTACTCTTGGGTCCACTTTTTCAATTTTAGGACATTCCCTTCTTATCCCTAGGGGTTCAAGGCCTTCAACGAGGATGAACCAATCCTCTATGTTCATCATCAAGAATGTTTCCATTCTTGCTCTCCACGAAAAATCTTCTCGGATCATATGGAGGTGGAGTATTGATATCCCATCCAAGCTTGTCTTGAATTCCATCTTCACCCTCTAGCCTTTTGTCTTAGCTCCGCTGTTAGTCCGTAGAAGAGCCCCTGGCTCGATACCACTTGTTAGGATCGCTTGAATGGCTAGAGGGGGTGAATAGCGCCAATGGAATTTTTTCACGCTCGTGTTCACAATTTCAAGTAGCAATGGAATATAGATAATAATACAATAACAAGAAATGGACAACACACACTAACACAAGATTTAACGTGGTTCGAACCGCACGGTTCTACTCCACGGATCGGGTTCAGACGAACCCCTAGCGTATGCCAATCACACACCACTATAAATAACTCCTTCTAACAATCCGAGGTGGAGAAACCTCGCATAATTTACAACAATAATAACAAATAAATACAAGCAAATATAATGAAATACAAAGCAAAACTAGTAAAGAAAACACTTTACAAATGCTCTTGATTGCTTGATGCTTGATCGCTTGAATCTGAGACCCCGAGCAACAAAGAAATCGCCAAATCGCTCAAAGAAACCTTGGTTTTTCCTCCATCACGAGCCCATATATAGCTTCAACTCGGCCGAAAAAGTCGATCACCGACCGATCGACCATCACGACCGATGCCACCGCTTGTCGGAGACAACGGCTAGATCCACGCCGATAAGTCCAACGGAATTCATCATCACGATCGACAGACCATCACGACCGATGGAGTCCTCACGACTCACCGAGTCTCGACTCCATTCTCAGGTCGATTTTCGAGCACCGACCGATCACACGATCCCGATCGCTGAGCCATCACGACCGCCCTATGGCAAATGATCGCTAGGCCATAACCCGCAAATCAAACCCTAGTTGACTCGGTCCCCGACCGCCACATGGCACGGGCCGACCGCACACCTCAAACATGAGGTTTTAACCCAAGTATGGTTCCCATACTTGCTAGACCACCCTTAGCCTAGACCTGCCTTCTAGCCACCTCCATCACCTCACGCCTCGGATCCCTCCAAGTCATCCATGACTTGTTCATCCATCGCGGCTAGCCTTCGTGTGCTTCCATCGCTATGTCATGCTAATCTGTCTACACCGCCAAGGCACTTTGACTTACGCCGCCAAGACTCGCTTTGACTTTACACCGCCAACCATTGGACTTATGCTGCCAAGACTTCGCTTGACTTTACGCCAATATCAAACCCTTGACTTCTCAAATGCCAAGACTCAAGCTTGACTTCCTTGCAACCCATGTTGACTTTTCATGCCAAGACCATGCTTGACTTTCCTTGCTGCCAAGCCATGTTGGACTTTACATTGCCAAGACCCATGCTTGGACTTTTCCCAATGCCAAGTGTCCCACTTGGACTTTCCATGCCAAGTACTCAAGACTTGGACTTTACCAAATGACAATTACATTGTCATATGTTTTTGTCGAAACATCAAAACATCACTCGAGTCAAACTAGAGTCAATGATTGGCCGATTACCACACCGCTAGTCCATAATCCTTTAGGTGAATAACTCTTCAACCTTTCACTATTTCCTCCATAGGTCCACAAGCGAGAAGGACCTTTTCAAACATTCCTCTTCTAGATACTAAGAAGTAGAATTAGAGAAGATAATAAACTACTTCTTAAACAAGGTTTGATAAGAAGGATTTGATACAAGAGATTAGCCTCCTAAGCTTCTCTGCTTTTAGTCCTCCTTTATGAAGAGGAGGTTGATTTCTTATTGGGCTTATAGTAGTCAAAGAACAACTCGAACGCAATGGTTCATATCATAACTCAATGGTATATCGAATCGACTAATCCGACTCCACACTTCAATATGAACAAACGCTCAACTTAAGAAAACAATTTTAGAGGTTTTGTTCGGCACTTATAGTAGTGATCGCTGTGTATGAATCGATGGTGGACTACCATCGATCGTTAAACCTAAATGATCGATGGGACAACACTACCTCGGATCGTATGCCCACAACACCTGGGCCATAAAAAATGTTTGAGCAATATCCATCAGATCCGATAGTTCATCTTAAAATTCAAAAAACCTTCAGCTATGTACAATTGTTAGGACTTGTAACGACTAGAGGGAGTGAATAAGCGCTTCCTTCGTAGATGGAATTCGATCGTGAATCGTGTCTACAAGTTTCGTTAGACATGAAATAGAAAGGTAATAACGATAACGAAATGAACAACACGCTAACATATAACGTGGTTCTGAACCGCACGTTCCTACTCCACTCGATCGGTTCATCTAAAACCCATGCGCCAATCACACACCACTATAAAACACTCCTTCCTGAATAATCCGAGGCGGAGAAACTCTGCACAATGATTACAACAATAATCAAAAGCTACAAGCAAATACAATGAAATACAAAGCAAGACTAGTAAAGAAAAACACTTTACAAATGCTCTTGAAAGCTTGATCGCTAGGTTGATCGAGTACACTTGGAGACCCTGAATTGCAGCAACAACTCGCCCCAAATCGCCTCAAAGAACCATCCATTTTCCTCCATCACGAGCTCCTTATAAAGCTTCAACCTGTGCTGGAAAAAGTCAATCAGTCGACTGATCGGGACCATCAGTCGACTGATGCCAATGTTGTCGTGAGACAACGGCTAGATCCACGCTGGATAAGTCCAACAGATCTACCATCAGTCGACTGATCATACCCATCAGTCGACTGATGGAGTCCTCACTCGACCAGTCGAGTCTCGACTCCATTCTCGTCGATTTCGAGCACCGCGATCGATCGATCACACGATCACCGATCGCTAGCATCACCGACCGCCCACTTCGGGCAATGATCGCTAGGCCACAACCCACCAAACCTTAGTTTAGTCGCGGTCCGGCACCCGCGCCACACCTCAAACATGAGGTTTTAGCCTAAGTATGGTTCCCCCATACTTGCTAGACCACCCTTAGCCTAGACCTAAGCCTTCTAGCCACCTCCATCAGCCTCACGTCTCTCGGATCCCTCCAAGTCATCCATGACTTGTTCATCCATCGCGCTAGCCTTCAGATGCTTCCATCGGCTATGTCATGCTAACGGTGTCTACACCGCCAAGGCACATTGGACTTACGCCGCCAAGACTTCGCTTGGACTTTACGCCGCCAACCATTGGACTTATGCTGCCAAGACTCGCTGACTTTACGCCGCCAATATCAAACCCTTGATTTCAAATGCCAAGACTCATGCTTGACTTTCAATGCCAAGACCTATGTTGGACTTTCCATTTGCCAACCTATGCTTGGACTTTTCTCAAATGCCAAGTGTCCCCATGCTTGCCAAGTACTTTTCAACTTGGACTTTCCCATCACAATTACATTGTCATATGTTTTGTCGAACATCAAAACATCACCGAGTCAAACTCGAGTCCCGTCAATCGTGACTGGCCGATTGCACCAACAATCTCCCCCTTTTTGATGTTTGACAAAAACCAAACAAATCATTGAGTTAGAACACTAACTCAAATCCCTTACCAATTATCCCAAATTGGTAAACACTCTCCAAATGTTCTCCCCCAAACATTCTCCCCCTTTTTGACTAACATCAAAAAGGTCTTTTCTCCAAGGAGGTCAATGTCTCATGTCCCAATGAGATCTTACAATCTCCCCCTTGGTCCAAAAATACTTAGGATGCCTACCATCTTCCTAGTGATAAGGCCAATATCACTCAAGAGAGGCAATCCCATTTACTCTCCCAATTTCCAAATTGGGTCTATCAAAAGTCCCATCAATTTCCCAATTGATGTCATATTCTCCCAATAACTTCTCCTCTTCAAGGAGAAAAACACATCCATCATCCCAAGATGGATACCTCCCCCTAAAGGCTTGCTCTCCCTTGACCATTGCACCAACAATGTCCTTGGGAAGTCCCTAAGCCAATAGGAACTCTAAACCATCAAAATTAAGGTTAGAAATTCAATATTGAACTTTCCAACACCTTAAAATTGATACAAACCATAAACACTTCTCCTAATCCATATCCAATGGATTTTCACCCTTTATAATGCTACCCAAAGCATATCCTAGGGTTAGGAATGATTAGGGACCATAATCGTAGCTGAAATCGGGTTAAACAACCTTGTTTACCCCGAAATCAAAGCACAATGAGTGATTCGTAAATCAGATCATCCATCATCGATCGCCACCAATGGCGCGATCGATAATGAAATTTCCGAATTTCAGTTATTAGAGTTGAATTTCAGAAAATTATAAATAATTATACGTATATCGAAAAATCACGAAATTTGGTACGTATAATACTTATGACCAATACAATGGGTGAAAAATGTTTGAAAAATATTTTACCCATAAAATATCGAAATTGATACAAAATTCAAAAGTGAAGAAAACTTCTAAGTTTTTGGCTCACTTTGTATCAATCTCATCATTGATCAAAAGATAGACTTCACCAAGGTTTTTTAAAATGATTTTAAAATGTTTTCAACACTTTATTTTGGATCATATTCCTTGGGCTCTATGTATATGACTTGTACACAAGCTTTCCCAATGATCCACATTTGAAATTAGATGAGTTTTAGTTCATCTAGATGCAAAAACTATGCACCTTGAACTTAACTCATATCCTAGCATCTCACATGTATCTAGGGTGTATAAATACACATACATGTCAATTTGATGTGAGATGTGAGTTTTGGTTCATTTAAACTAAGGTTTCATGCATCTTCTAAGGCAACCCTACTTGATTCCCTTATAAATGGGACTCCAAGTCATGTCATTGTCCTTAGTTCAATTTTAATCAATTAAATGCATGAAATGATCATGGCATAAAGATAGCAATAATTAAGCATGGCCAATGATCATGATGTCATGGCATATGATAAAATCTAAAAACACATGACATTTAAAGCCTTAATCCTAAAACATGAACATGACATATAAAATAATTAAAAGTAAGCATGATGTCATGGCATGTTATATGGCAAACAAAGCATGGCATATAAAATATATAGGTATAATAATACCTAAATTTTAATATTAATTGTCATTTGATATAATTAGATATATTTTGCCATATTAACCTAATCTCCCTAGTGTGCCAAGAACCCAAAATGGCACACTAACCTCTAAACCCAACTTGTGCCAATTTGATCATTTTATCAAAACTTCTCAATTAATATTGGCACATCCTAAAATCCTTTAGAATTCAAATCTAACCACATCCCAAGGTAACCAAAACCTTGAAAATGACCTAACATGCCACCTTTGTCATGGTTGAGTTAACTACCCATCCAATCAAGGTTGGCACACCCTAAACCCATCTTAGTGTGAATCAATCACGCTCTTAGGAACCCAAAACCGATTTGAGCTCCTAGGGTTAATTAGGTATTCCTTAGGGATAACCTCCCTAGATACCTTCCTAATGACCCTCCTAGGCTTGTTAGCCTTGGTCATTTGGGTCTTACCTAGGTTGACTCTAGGGGTAACTCCCCTTGCAACCTTCTTAGTGGCCACCCTAGATTTCCTAGAAACCCTAGCCACTAGGCACACCCTTTGGTCAACTCTAGGGATGACTTCCCTATTGACCTTGGTCTTCCTAGACCTAGTTTGTGTTCCATAGTCAAATGGAACACTATGATAAGCCACTTTAGGCTTAGGTTTGTGACCCAAACCTTGCTTGCCCTTGGTTGACTTTTGACTCTTAGGTCCTTGGTGTTGACTTTGACTTTTGGACCTTTGACTTTGACCATTAGACCCTTTAAATTGATTTTGTATCTTATTTAGGGTCTTTTCAAGTTTTTCAAGCCTTGACCTCAAGACTTGATTTTCCTTTTCTAATTGCCCAATTTTAGAATTTTGATTTAAATCTTGGGCATTGGACTTCCTAGGCATATGCCTAGTCCATTTAGGGTTTAGACCTAGGTGCTCTTGCACCTTTCTAATTGTCTTCCTAGGTAAAATTGATCTTGAGTTATTTGACCTAGGTTTGTCCTTAAATAAGTTGTTTTTAGGGACATTAGTCCCAAATTTCTCCCTATTTCCTACATGGACTCTCTTAGCTCCTAAGCAAAAATATTTATTCCTATTAGCATGCTTTTCATAAATTGCAAGAGAATTAAAGTTCCTAGCATGCTTTTTAGCATTTAAATTAGAAGATGCATTACTAAAATGTACCTTAGGGTTAGCCTTAGCTCCCCCTACTTGTGATGCTTCTTCTTGGGTCTTTTTGCTCCCCCTAGGACATTGATTCCTATAATGTCCTTTTGAATTGCACTTGAAGCATATGATGTGCTCCTTGCCTTTAGGTGTTGGGGAACCGGCATCCTTTGACTTTTGTTGACTTTTGGGCGCCGGAGAAGCTTTCCTAACCTTCTTTGGGCATTTGCTCTTGTAATGCCCATACTCCCTACACTCAAAGCACATTATATGATTTTTATTTGAAAATAAAGTGTTTGAGTTACCTAGGGTGGTGGTAGGTGCCGGAGTTGAATTTTGAGCTTCCTCATCTTGATCGGATGTTGAAGGCTCTTCTTGAGGTTGCTCCGGTGTAGAGGATGGTCTCTCCTCCTCAATCCTAGAAGTAGATGCTTCTTCCACCTCTTCTACTTCTTCTTTCTCCGATCCGGAAGTTGACTCCATCTCAACTTCTGATTCCTCACTTTCACTTGAGGATGAACTCTCCTCATGGAA